>WELB01000079.1:326604-340759 GCA_009602725.1 Spirogloea muscicola | reverse complement strand
AAAAAAAAAAAAAAAAAAAAAAAAAAAAAAAAAAAAAAAAAAAAAAAAAAAAAAAACAGAATGCGGCTGTTGACATTAGAATACACGATTGCTGGCATTGAAAGGAGGGAGGTGGGGGAGGGAGGTTGGGGCGCCCGCCGCCGGGGCGAGCGGCCGGGGAGCCGTTCACACTGCGCCCGCCCTCCGCCGGCAGCCCGGGATCCCCCTCCCGCCTCTCGTCTATCTCCGAAGGCGGCGGACCGATGCCTCCTTTTCACCGCCATTCGGAACTCCGCCATTTTGACCCGAAACTCTTCTCGACGGGGCAGACCGCGGAGGGGCGGGATGTGGGGATCCGTCAGGCTGCCGGATCTGGCGACGACGAGGTGGAGGACTCCAGTGCCCTGTGCATCTCTGGACTCGGCAAAGACGGCACGGGCACCTGCCGAGTCCGCACTTGCGGTAACTCGCCGGCAAGCGGGGCCCTTCGTCGCGTGGAAGCTTCCGAGGCACCATGAGGTCAGCGCGCCTCCCCTTCTCCGCCATGGCTGCCCCACCCCACCTTCTCGCCACACATGCCCCTCCCGCTAGTCTGCAAGCCCCCCCCCCTTCTCCCCCGCTCCCTCCCTCACTGCCTGCAGCTCCTCCACCTCGCCGCTGGCGACGCCCGCTCTCCGCACCCCCCCCCCTTGCTGCCAGCGCCCGCATTGCTGCCCAAGATCCCCATTCACCTCATTCCCACTTTCTCCGCGCTTCGTTCCCCTCCTTCCAGCACCCGCATTGTGGCCGCAGAGTGCCCAGCACATTCCCGTGCACGCCATCCGAGCGCATACGGCTATCCGAGCTCTGCTGCACCGCACCCGCCTCGCCGACCGGCATTCCAGCTCCTCTTACAATGACCAGCTTCCTGCCCAAGTCCTGGACTGGCGGGTGGGGCGCGAGCAGCACCCCTGCAGCGGCCGAAGCGCAAGGAGCCCCTGTGGCGACGCTGCCGCCGCTGGCCTGCCACACCGTCAGCGACCTCTACATCTACCCCATCAAGTCCTGCCGCGGCTTCGCAGTCACCAAGGCCCGGCTTTCCACCACCGGTATGGAGCAGGGACCCGGAACCCTCGAGTCCATGAGTCCTGGCATCATCGGGCTTGCAAGGCTCAGGACTGCGGGGAGTGCATAGACAGTCGGCAAGTCAGACTCTTGGCGAGCCAAGATGGGCTGTTTGCAAGTCGCCAGGAAGCTCAATCGGATGGTCATAAACAACTGACTCGCCCACGGCTGCTGCGCCTCCTGCGGTTTCGCCAGGGCTGCTGTACGACCGCTTCTGGATGGTGGTCTACGCTGACTCCGGCCGCATGCTCACGCAGCGCGTCAAGCCCGAGATGGCAACGATCCAGCCACTCCTGCCAGTGGCAGCAACATCAGGCGAAGAGCTGCCAGACGACGCTACCATGGGTAAGCGGCGCACCTTGCCCCTGCAGATGTTGGCCAGAGCCTGATATCAACCAATTTCAGAACTCGTAGTCATGCAAGAGCCACCACAGCGTATGGTCTGCAGATGTCCGCAGAGGTTATTTCTGATGCTGACGGCGCACTCCACATTCTGCGCAGAAATCATGGCACCCCGGATGCCAAACCTGAAAGTGCCATTGAAGCTGCCAGAGAAGGCCAGCAGCATCAGCATCAAGTTTTGGTCCATGTGGCAGGGGGTTGCGAACGACGAAGGCGACGAGGCCGCCGCGTGGTTCTCCAGGGTTCTTGACCTCGACCTTCGCCTCGTGCGCTTCGACTCCAGTGAGTGGGGTGCAACATCGTGATGGTCTGCAATATAACTGTTGCTTGAACACCCAGGCTAGCTGACCATTTGCAAGACCATGTAATATAAAGTATGGGCATATGAAGTGTGCAAGGAGTACGAAGGATGGCGGCATTTGCTGCTCAGCTTATTTGCAGCAAGGCGGTGCACGCAGACAACACAAGGCGGCAGGTTGACCGTGCTCCCAAGGGCCATCTCACAGGCTTCCAGAACCTGTCGCAATTCCACATGATAGCCAAGGTGGACAGCTCCGCATTGCAAAGGATCAAAAGTCCTTGTGCAGCACTTCCCTGGCAGTGTTGCTGCCAAGTACCCCTGATACACGTCCCTCTATCATTTCTGACTTCTGGTGGCTCAGAAAATTGCATTCAGCAGAGGGCTTGACATCACGCTCAGATGTCCTGCAGGCAACCCATGCTGACCTCAACAAGAAGATGCCAGCTCCGCTGCCCATTGGCCGCTTTCGGCCAAGGTAGACATCTGTGAACCTTGCACTAGACAAACTGCCTCCTTAAAGCTGCTGATAGCCATAATCTGCATCGATTGCAGCAAGCTGCTGATGGGCTCCCTTTCGCAATTGCCCTCGTGACAGCATAGTCCTTGACGGGCCAGAGGCCTGGGAGGAGGATACCTGGCGCGAGCTCCGCATCACAAGCGCAAGCAGGGACGCCGCAGAGTCCCCCTACTTCGTCTTCGTGAAAGAGTGCTCCCGGTGTAAGGTGCGGGCCCCTCTTACTTGCCTCTGGCCAAACAAGCAGCCACGGAGCGGGACGTCGCAAATGTCCACACGCATGCCGTATTGTGACAGCTGCTGCTGGTGTTGTAGGTGCCCACTGTGGATCAGGAGACAGGCCTGGGTCTGGGCTCTGAGGAGCCGACCAAGGTAAGAAGTTGGGCAGTGTCTGAGGCAATGTGGCTCTGCAGCTATGCCACCTCCGAGGCTGAGCTGTGCCATGCGGATCAAGTGACATTTTATGCTCGATTTGTGTGCCTTGTTTGTGCACTCAAACCGCTGATATGGAGAACGGGCTGCAGACCCTCGCAACATTCCGGACTGGCGAGGCCCTGGGACTCCTCCAGCACGAGTCCAGACAGGTATAGGGGATGGAGCCACCGCTACCTACGGGCATCTTCTTGACATTCTGACAGTAGAGATGATTGACTTGCCAATGCCATGCTAGCATTGTCCTACCTTGCCAAGTTGTGAAGGCCACGATATATGGCTTGGCTCTGTTCAAAGAAGCAAAGGACAACGAGCCATATCTACAGAGAGAGCTACTGCAATCCTGCCTACTTGACCGATGCTTGACTGTTGAATGACTCGTTCCTTTGCTGCCTGTGCAGGTATACCTGGGTGCCTACTTTACTTCTGCTAACTGCAATGAGGCAGCGCGCAAGCCAACCTACATTGAGGTTGGGGACAAGCTGGAGGTGCTGGCTGTGAGGGCTACATAAACACGCGAGAAAATCAGAAAGGGTTAAAGCTGAGGAGGAACGCTTGCAACAGCGGCAGGCTCAGGAACACTATTTGTGCAGTCAAGATCGCACATGCAGACTTCAAGAGTCGAGAAGCCTGCTAAGGTGTTGGCCAATGCTTTGCTACTATCGGCTACCAGTAGCCTGGCAGATTATGGGTTAGCATTTTGGGCCACTTCGGGCAGAGCAACTCTCGCTGTCCATATTGTACAGTGCACGATATCAATCTTGTGCTTATTGCCTTCTGCAACTTGCCAACCAAGTTGTGTCTGCTCTTGACGCTCAACATTCAGCAAACCTCACAGGAGACTTCTGCCATTGATGCAAGTCATACTTTGGGAGATTCAGGTGATGGTTAGATTGCTAGCGAGCCTGGGATACTTCATCAACCGAGCTTGCTCTTGCGAGCAGCAAGGTCTGCCTCAATCAACGTCCGCACGCTCACAGGCTTTGCGACCATGTCGGCAGCCTGCCTTATAGAGTAAAGGCCGGTCGCCAGAAGGAGCGCCAGGGGGACGATGCGTTTGGTTCTGCTGGCCCTGACTATGTGCTCCGACGCTGGGAGAAGCCGCACATCTTCATATGTCAAGGCCAAGGCGAGTATGTCATCAATGTAGATGGCCCGCACCACGTACTCCATGGCCCCTGCCTCTGACAGACCGACGAGCTCCGCCACAATGCGGGCCGCACGGTGGAGGAGCTTGCTGTTGGTGATCCTCAGGTCCACCATGAGGGACCTATACACCTTGCCAATTAGGACATGAGCTCCCGTGCTGATGATGTTTGTGACATACTTGATAGCAAGCTCCGCAAGGGAGTGTAATCCCGGCAGCAGAGGTGCTGCGCAGGCGGCCGGCAACTCCACCCTGACAATGATGTCCGCCACAGATTCCAGGCCCCAGGGCGGAGACGCAGCTGGCAGAGGCTTTTCGTCCTGAAAGCCCCATCCTCTGGACCCCTTTGGTACCTCAAAGTCAATGCACAACAGCCTGTCATGCTCAACGGTGCCCACTGTCACAAGCGCAAGCTGGATGCCTTTGCCCTGCTTCTTCTGAAGAATGGCTGAGACTAAGGAAGGAGGCAGATCGTCATCCTCCGAGGCGTGCAAAACAATGATTGTGTCATAGTGCCTGGTACATACATGCAATAACAGTCCCAAGTCACGTACGAGCTTGTCTTATCTCTTACTTGCGGGCATCAGTCTCACATGCAACGCACCACTTCTGCAAGAAAGGAGCTGATGCAGCAGCATCCAACACTGCCATAACCTTCAACCATCACAACCAACAGCTCCTATATGTACTTACCTGGCTCTTGGCAGGACTACTGTAACGAAGTGCTCGGTGGAGACTCTTGCAGCACCTGGGGGGGCTCCAGGCCCATCATTCTCATCTGTCAAACCCGACTGCATGGCATTTTGAGATTCCTGTTCTTCCTGTAGATCTGCGGTGGCCTGCACCCTTGTCGTGTCACTTAAAGCTCCTACATGACTGCCTTCTTCAGCATCACCAGCCCTAGATGAAAGTGCTAATGTCAAATCGCCGGCGGACATGGACGACTTCCCGTTATCTGGCCCACTATCTACAATTGCATCAGCTCTCGATACGACAGATGCTTCATCAGTGCCGGTCAGTTCCGCAGGCGAGGTGCACGCCAAAGAAGGAGCACTTCTTCCGCCATCATGAGCTGCAGGTGCAACCGCCCTTGACAATGCCTGCCACCCGCCAACAATGAAGCCTTGCACGTTCTCAGGCAGAGCGCCGAAGGTCGGGATTTGCTCAACTGCATCTGTAAAGAGCGAGCATAAGAGCAGCAGTACTCAGCAGTGAAGATGATGGCATTGCTGAAGAAGGCAAAGAGGACAATTGGAATGTCAGGGTGCAATGCTTTCCACCAACAACTGTCACTCCACTAACATGACAGAAAATTATCAACTGCTCACAGGGTTCTTCCAGATTCAATGCTGGTCATAGTGCTGGTAATGCTGATCATCTAGTGATCTTCGTGCAAATGAAAGCACATCTGAACACTGCCTTCTAGTTTATATAATTCCCCTGCCTAATTTGTCTGATGCTGGAATGTACCAATGAGGCCAACAAGTCCGCCGCTTGTGCCTCCTACATAGTAGATGCTTCCTCCAGCTTGAAGAGAATCGGAGGCTTTCTCCACTAAGGCCTGCATAAGAGCATGGTATGGTTGACTTCACTATCTGATTGCACAGTCAGCAATGAACAGGCTAAAAGCATGGCACCCATGTAAAAGCAGTGGCATGGCTTTGCATGCCCTTATGTATACAACAGCAATTAGCTGCAGAAGCTCTAGGGCTGCTCACTGCTGTGGACGCAAGGCAGGTATAGGCAGCACGGTAGACACCCTCGTACGCCAGCAGCGTGTGGTAGTAGGATGCAGGTGCACATACTGCGCTCCTGAATTGTCCAGATAAGGCTGTGCGGCTGACAGTCGGTGTAGATGTCCGAAGGGAGCCATTGGTCATGCTCGAGGCAACCTGCCGAGCGACAGGTGCTGAATGGACAAAGCAAGCAGTCAACCTCTGCGCTGCAGAAGAAAAATTAATATTTTGAGATATGTCAACATTGCCATATGATGTTCAATCAAGTGTCTTTCTTACCTTGCCCAAGGAGTGGTAGCTGTAACAGCCTCGATAGTGCCCGTCCAAATATGATATCTAGCAAGATCTTTGTGGCAGAGCCTCCTTTCAGCCTTGTAGACCCTGTTATTGCCTCCTGAAAGTAGCACACGTCAGCCCCGCTTCACACAAAATTATACCGATCTACGGCACAACTTTGGCAAGGCTTTTAGAGTATAGACAGAGCATCCTGCTATCATGTTCTGGATAAGAGAAGATGTGATTGCACATGCTCACCGGCCCCACCACAGGGTTAATCAGAAAATGCCTTCGATCATCCATGGCTTGCACATCTGCAAATCTCTTCAACTGTGTGACTATATCAAGAACATTATGGCCAAAACCCTGCACCTGCAGTGTGCACATCAGTAGCAAGGGTCAACGAAGAAATGTAAGCAGCATGACAATCGTCACTGAAGTTGCAAAGCAGAGTTCATCTGTGCCACTGTAGGGGCCTTGTCTCAGCTGACCGCAAGAGATCATTGTGATCGACAAACCTTGACCCTTCGAGCTGCAGTGGCAGGGTTGAAGCCAATCAATGCAACGGCGTAGTGCGACTTTGACATGGCGTACTGCAGGCCCAGGAGCATGGAATGATACTTAGTTGTGAGCTCAATAGGTGGAAAACGTCAACATGCAGAGGACAATTTACAAGGGCTCCTTCAGAAAGTGGCTGACCAATTTACCTGCACCTGGGCTGCCACACTTGTAGCACTCAATCCACAGCTTATGCCAACCTGCTCAAAGAAGCTCACTGCTTCAAATCATCTTGATAGCAGTGCTTTGACTTGGAGCTGATGGCACAAGAGGAGGTTCAGAATGAGATTGACAGCAGTTGACATGGCTGCTGTATGCAACCACTTCATCATGTCAAGCTGCGTATTAAATCAATCTACCCCCCTCCCAGCCACAGTATCACCACTGGAAAGGGATGTCGAAAGAGCGTCTAAGCAACTTCCTCTACTCTGAGGAGTTATTGAAACTTTCTAGCGGATAGAGCTCATGAGCAGCATTCCAACTTGAAACATTTTTCTCCTACAAGTGTCAATGTAAAGCCAGCAGACTCACAAAGATTAGGCGGTTGTACTGCTTGCCAAAAGGTGTACCCCTCCTTTCAAGCTCTTGCAAACGTTCCACCGCTTTAGCTGCATCGTCTTCTGCACCCTCCTGCACCTGCTGACACCGTATTCAGCATTCTAGTCAGCGCTCTCTTGGAGGCTCCAGCAGCCTGCAATAGGTGCCTCACGGTATTGTAGGTGCCTAATCAAGTAGTGCTTGCTTCCTGTCAGCTATGTAAGCTGCCTCTATTTTGCAACTCCTGATGTATTGCTCAGATAGATGTTGCCACACAGTTCAAAACACCTGCCAGATTCTGCATTCCATAGGCATGTACGTCACATAGGCACCGGCATTGCTCTGGGCGGCCAAGTCATTGGAAAAGTACATGTAGCTGAACGTTCAGCTTGGCAGCAGCATGGTGTGCGAGTTAGCACTGACTGTTACCTCCAACAAAGCCTCATCTCCACCTGCAATGAGGTGGTGAAAGGAACGAGGAAGCCCACGCCTAATGAGTAGCTTGTTGTAACTTCTAGCGGCACAGTAGGCTAGCCGGCCACTTGTGCCTGCTCCAGATATTATCACTCCACTGTCCTGCAAGAGGTGCAGCAGCTCATGCGTTTCAGTCGACTATAGGCGGACACAGTAAACGAGCAACAGCCCTAAATGGCACATGTAGACAAGTACAACGTCAACACAACAACAGCGGATGGCAGAGTCAAAGGGGTGGCAATGCCAGCAGCCTTGTGGCACAAGACAGGGTGAATCTGTCGCAAAGTGACACAGTCCAGCTCACAGATCAAGAGCAGTTACTTTCAATGTAGTAAGTACGTTGAGGAGCTCGGCAGGCATCAAGCAAGCGCGGCGGTGCTGACATGGCAATGAGCTGCAAAATGGACAACCAGACCGATGCTCTCACGCAGGCAGGCAATGCAGATGTGACGTACCTGAGGAGAAGCTAGGATGTCCACAGCAATAGCAGTAAGAGCATCTACGGCTTCTTGTATCTGGATCAGGAACAAGAAGGTCCTGATGAGCAGCAGTGGCGGCGAAGAGGAGTCAGCTCCGTCAAGCTCAACCACAGAAGACGCTCGCTCCTTCCTCTGCATCACCAGCTCTGCGGCGGACACCACTGCCATCATGTAAGCCTCCTCACGCCGCACCTCGGCGTCCTGGAGGCCAGGGAAGGAGCGGTAGCCGGCAAAGGCCTGGCCGTCGCAGGCGCGCAGCACGCGCACGATGCCCTGGGCGCCGGCGGCGTCCAGCTCCTGCGCCAGCTCGTTGGAGGCCTCCGTGACGGGCGCCGCCATTGCCGCCGCAGCCGCCGCCTCAGCTGCAGGCTGCGCGGACGGCTCGAGACGCGGCGACGGGGTCCGTTGACGGCAGTCTGAAATCCGTTCCGCCGGTCCGTCCGGCAAAAGAGAGATGCCGTGATACTGTCGTAATGGGGCCCCCCGGTCATTATCCTCACATGGGCGGCGGAGGGGACCTCCAGTTTAGTTGCACAAGTACAAGGACCACCCGGCGGGTGATACCTTTTACCCCCTGGCCATGGACATCCATGGGTGTTACGGGGGTCGGTGGTCCTCGTTACTTTCGCTGCTGGCATCTCAAGCTGACCAGCGGCGCCGGGAACAGGGTGCAGCCCTTCCCGGTGGCTCGGTGCCTTTGGGTCTTGTGTCCTGCTACCGTATGCGTTTGTCTATGTCGCTACAGCGTTCCCAAGCGCTTGCTTTGCATCGCCGCGCTGGTCGTGCCCTTGCAGCAGCCTCTGGCTTGCGCAGCGGGGTTGCTCTTCCTCCCCTCAGCTCATCTGACTTCCTACTGCTGACACGGGGTTACTAAGAGCGCCCTGGCTGTCTAGCCTGTGGCTCCGTCATGAACACCTGTATGCATCTGGCTGGCTTTCACAGCCGCTCTTTTAATATCAGCAGCCGCTTGAGAGTCGCTGCACCCTATTAGGCGACGAAATAACTGGTAGGCCCAGTCTCACCTTCCTCCACCCGCCTCGGAACGGCCCCATCGGGGGGCCGCCGTCGCCGCCGCCGCCGCTGCCGCCGCCGCCGCCGCCGCCTTCGCCCATTGCGTCGGGCCTGCCGCCGTCGCCGCCGCTGCCGCCGCCTCAACCGGCGCGGTCGGCTCCACGCAAGCGGCCGCTGCAGCTCGAGTCCCTGCGCGCGCTTCGCCGGAGCGGCAGTGGCTACAGGTCGCTCGCTGCCATGTTGGGAGCGCCTCCTGCGGACGCGGCGCGTGGCCAGAGCGCGGCGCCGGGCGCGCACGGGGCGGAGCTCGCCTTCTGCCACCTGCAGCCAGTCGGCCGGGCTTGAGCCCGGGCCGCCGGACGAGGCTCGCCACTGACGCCGCGTCAGCGCCGGGCCTGTCAAGATGACTCGGCTGGCGGTGCCGTTCCTTATCATCGTCGGGTGAGCTTGCGGAGATATCATGCCGATCGTAGTCGCTCGTTGCCGTTAGCATTCCACCTTACAGTGCCTGGTGAGAGGTGCAGCAGCATGATCTCGCCCGGCCAACAATGGGGACTCGCTTCTCCTGGCATTGACACAGCGTGCATGCGCTGCAGAGTATCTTCCTTCATTGCGACATACAACACCATGAACGTGGTGTTCTCGCACTCGGGCAAGCACGCCAGCCACGATGGTGCGAGCATGGAGACAGGGGTTCCTGGTGGTACGCTGGATGTGGTGACGGATGATGCCTCAGGTGCCTCAGTCATCGCTGCCAAGCGAGTACTCGGAGGACGGCGAGGTGGTGGAGAGTCAGGATCAGGTAATCTCCCACCAATCTGCATGAGGCTTATCACGCAGCTGCTAGCACCAGCACGCGCGTCATTCTGTCAGTGGAGGTGCACTATGACTTAACCTCAGGAGGCCTTCTGAGTACAGCTCCTGTAAGCCTTACAGACCTTGATTGCAGCTGATGGTTTCTTATGTGCTTTCCTGCACTAAATCAGATACTCGCCAGCAGCAGGACACACTCCCTGAGGACCACCCCGTCGTCATCAGGCCGGCCACGACGCTAGCGCCCAAGCAGAAGAGGATGTTCCACACCCTCGTGACTGCAAACGAGTCTCCTTACAACAAATGGCAATGCCGCATAATGTACCACTGGTATAAGCACTTTGCTAAGATGCCCGAGTCTGAGATGGGCGGCTTCACAAGAATCTTGCACTCTGGACAAGCAGACAACATGATGGACGAGATTCCCACATTTGTTGTGGATCCTTTGCCACCCGGCATGGATAAGGTCTGTATTGGTGCTCCGTGAGCAGCTTCCTTTGGTCTTGTGAGCAACCTTGTATAGAGACTTGCTGCACGTTGTTCTCCAACCTTTACCACGCTTGTGGAGTGTCAGTTGCTTCACTTGGGGCAGACTAGCAGCTTGTCCATCTCGAGGTGGAAGGATTTCAGCAGTAAAGTATGCTGAAGGGATCACTGCACCAAGCAGGGTGGACGTCAGGCTGTCTCATCAGTGCACAGCTTGCTTTTGCAGGGCTATGTTGTGCTCAATCGACCTTGGGCATTTGTGCAGTGGGTTAAGAAAGCAACAATAGAAGAAGAGTAAGATGCTGCCCAGTAATGTTCCTGTTGTTGCTTGAGCCCTGGGCATGCCTACAATCAAGCCTACAATACTGCTCAGGAGAATTAAGATCTGCACAGGAGTATCTTACACCAAGATTAGGTTGACTAGGACAGGCATTCAAAACAAACACAGACAAACTACAAAAAAAAATCAATAAGACGGTGTTTTCTGGATTTTGGCACAGATACGTCTTGATGGCAGAGCCCGACCACATATTTGTGAGGCCCCTACCAAATCTTGCAACAGACTTCATGCCAGCTGCCTTTCCTTTCTTCTACATCACTCCCAAAGAACATGAGAGTAAGTAGCTTTGCCATCTGTCTCAGATGGTAGTCATCAGTGGCCCTTAAGCACTATGTTCTTGGTCGGTGCTCTTAGGCTCCAGGATTTGATTAAGGGTTATCTGTGTAGTCCAGTGAGAACAGATCCTTATGAATCTTCCCAATGGACATATTTGTGTGTGCCGGTGCTGTAAGGGCAAGTGCTGAAGATTAGTCTTCCTCATCATTTTACGCAGAACTTGTAAGGAAATTCTACCCTGAGGAGCTCGGACCTGTGACCAATATTGACCCAATTGGCAATTCGCCTGTCATCATCAAGAAGGTGGGCCTGGTCATCTTCACAAATCATGACAGTCGTTAGCATGTAGTTGTTTCTGCACTTGCTAGTCAGCTAGTCATACCGAGGGAGCATGTACTGGAGCCACGTCAGGGTCCTTGTGTGGACCTACTGCATGAGCACTTGGTCTAAGCAATAAAGCATATTCAGTGCTGTATTGCCTAAGATCGAAGTATCCCTTAGTGCCTTTGCCAGGTAAATAGTCCACAGGGGTGCTGGGGCCCTACTTTATGGCGCTTCTATGCCACCACAAATTCAGGAGGTTTGGACACACGCTGGAGCATTGCTAGCAACTGATTTGCTTTTGGGCTGGTGTATGTGCTCCAGAAAGATCTAGAAAAGATTGCACCCACATGGCACAACATGTCTCTGGCCATGAAGAGTGATCCAGAAGCAGATGAGGTCTTCGGCTGGGTGCTTGAAATGTAAATTATTCCCGTGTGCAACCGACAGCATAGGTGGATGCGTTGTCAACAAATATTGCTATGGAGCTAACTGCAAGAGTAACAAACACCATGCACATAATAGTATGATTCTCTGGCAATCTTCTATCATCACTGTCCTTGTCTTACATGCTTGTCCTCTTTCCAAGCATGACTGAAGGCTTTCATTTACGGTGCAGGTATGCCTATGCTGTAGCATCTGCCCTGCATGGTGTACATCACATCCTCCGCAAGGACTTCATGGTGCAACCACCATGGGACACACTCCTAGCCGAAAACTTCATCATCCACTACACCTATGGGTGCGACTACACCCAGGACGTGAGCTCCTTCACCATACTGCTGCGAGTGTGGAGTTTTTGTCCTGTCAAAGTTGAGGAGACATTCAAAGATGCGCAGACAAAGCCGGGGCTTTCTGCAGAAGTTTCTAGATCGACTTTGCATTTATTTCCTGCAGGATGGACCTCTGATGCATATTAGTGCAAGCTGATTTTGCCTGCTTGACAGACTTCTGACGTAGCTCCTTGCGTGATGGAATCTTGCCAGGGCGTGTTCACACCGGGCAAGGTGGGATGGTGGCACTTTGACAAGCGAGAATGGTCTGGAGGGGCACCACCCAAGAACATCACACTGCCTCCCGCAGGGGCCCCAGAGACAGTGGTATGTTTGTGATTAGTCATAAATTATTTGCACTTTTTAATTTGGCTAGGTTGGCATCTGAAAGGGCATGACAGGCAGCTGTTTGTGACGAACAGAAATCATCTGGGGAAAAATAGAGTGATCTGAGTTGTGTCATCAAAAGTAGAAATCTTAAAGATTCCGAGTGAATGTTTTCAGGTAGGCAGGGCATTGATTGCATCCTCAATCTCTGGTCGTGGTGCTGCAATTTGAGCTTTATGACTCTTTAAAGAGCAGACGGTGATTGTTCTAAGCTTCGCTTTGCTTTGTGTGTTGCGCAGGTGACCTTGATCACCCGACTTAATGATGCCATGAATGTGCTCCCTGGCTGGAAGGAAGGACAAGTTTGAATTTTGTAGCTGGACTTGTTTATGCTGGTCAGGCAGTACATGGCTGGGGTTTATGGTGATGCCAGGCATGGGTAAAGCTTAGCCTCTCTTCTATCAACACGTTGCCAACTATCTCCATTGCCGTCGCTGTGCAACCTGCTGACTCCGTATGTCGTGTTCAGTCAGCTCATTGCCTGCTTCTCAAAGTCAAAGTGAGAGTGCATTATGGGATGTATCAGGGTATCAAATACACACTGGCGAGGCGCAGGCAGGAAGCTTCAGGCATACTTCTCTTTCCATCTATATCTCAATTTCTGAGCCATTTGATTTGCGGGCTTTTAAAAGCGTTATCATATATCAGTAGTCATTATGGCGATATTAAGTATTCTGACAGGTAAACATAGAAGATCGGTTTTTAGTGCGAAGTCCCTTTAAGAGAGTCAAAGGAAGAGCACACATTATCGAAGTAGTATCAGAGTGTGATATATATCGCAGAACTAAGAAGAAACCACAGTCCCATCATAAATGACGAACTCCCATCTCAGGTCAGATTCCCATCCAAAGGACTCCCCAATACAGGAGCAAAAGAAAGAAGATTTCTTCCAGTACAATCTGAAAAGCGAGTGGTGAGATTGGCTCACAATGTGTATGCCACTCTTGGAGGATCTCTGCCAGTGGGAATGGTGGCTTGCTTAGGTGAATGCATGTCTCAGTCAAAGGCCGGATAATGATACGAGGTAGATCTCAGGTAAAGACCAGGTATTCATCGATTTGTCAAGCCACATCTGAACAGAAGGCACTCTGGAGATAGAGAAACGAGGCCCTCCAGCAAAAAATGGCTGTATTCCTCAACCCAGGACTCAATGGTTACTCCGGAAGCTCCTGGCCATCCAGGCGCCCTTGGAGTAGAATAGGAGATCGGTTATTACTAAGAAGCAGGGTTACAGAGGAGTATCTGTCAGCAAGAGTGCACGCCAACGCAATCAAGAGGTGGGTTTTGTCCCTTTTCAACCATTCGTTTGCTACCATGAGAGGAGGCAGTTCCAATGTAAGAAGAGGTTAACAGCAGAATTTGCGACGTTTTCCCGGTTCCCAGGTGCCTTGCTCAACCCCCCACGCCATTTCCCCGTGATATGCCGTCAGTTAGCTTCCGGTTAGCTGAGGCCCGCGTTCAGTGCGACTGGACGTCGGCGGCCGGACACTTGCGCCTGGCAGCCGCCCCCCCACGTGGGAGCCATCGTCTTCGATCGCTCATTCTCGCGATAGGATGGCGCACATAGAAATTGTTCCAGAACTCCACAGGCGCCTGGACTGGATCGGGGGGGATGACAGAGACTGTTTGACGGATCGGTGGATCTGGCGACCAATGAGAGGAGGAGGTAGGCGGAGGAGGGAGGGGGGGCGGTTGGTTACGAGGAGGACCGGCCAGCAGGGCCCCCGCCGCAGCCGCCGCCGCCATCCCCGCCGCCAATCCCGCCGCCATTCCCGCCGCCGCCGCCGCCGCCGCCGCCACCGCTCCGCA
>WELB01000079.1:311438-321877 GCA_009602725.1 Spirogloea muscicola | reverse complement strand
TGGCGCTGCTACGGTGGCGCGGCCGCCGCTATGGTGCACCGAGCGGCAGCAGCGGCGGCGGCGGCGGCGGGCGGCGACGGCTCGCCGGGCTGCGGCCGCGTCTCCGGAATCCTGGACGTGCACGTCCATCAGGCCAGCGGCCTCCACGGCGACCGGGCGCTCGGGGACGAGGACGTGTACGCCAAGTTCCTGTGCGGCGAGACCGACCCGCTGTCGCCGGTGGCGCTGCACACGCGCGTCGTGCGCGGCGGGGGCAGCAGCCCCATCTTCAACCAGAAGCTGCAGGTGTGCGATTGTTACTACCGGGTCTCGTCCCGGCCCCCAGGCGCTCGCCGCTTGCTGAGGCCATTGCCGATGCCGTTGTTATTGCTTGCCTTGCCATTGCGTCATGGCACGCCCCCTCCCACCCTCCTCCCTCCTCTTCCATACATACCTTCTCTGTGTTTGATTATGTCCTTGTATTGCTCACTGACCGTCAATATACCTCTTCTGCCTTCTCCCTTGCCCCTCCCTTCCACCCCTGCCTTACATCTTGGAGCGAGTCGAGCGCCTGACGGCTGCAGGGCTTGTGGGTTGTGCAGGTTGGCGTGCCGGAGGGCGAGGACCACGTGCGGTGCGAGGTGTGGGCAGCGAGCCACAACCGCGGCTCGGCAGACGACGCGCTCGTGGGCGCCGCCAAGATCCCCATCCGCGACATCGCGGTCGCGGCTGCTCGCGGCAGCCCGCCGAGGCCACGCGACTACGCCCTTGTCTCTGACAACCTGCTCGAGACGCCCGCGGGCACGCTACGCATGACGCTCAAGTACCGCGACACGTCGCGCCCGCTGCTCGGCGCCACTGGTGGCATGCTGCTCGGCAAGAGCCTCTCCGGGGAGCTCGTCCCCCTCAATGGCAAGAGAGCGGCGTCAGCAGCGGTGGCAGTGGCGGCGGCCATGGCCACCTCGCCAGCCTCTCCTGGCGGCAGCAGAGGCGGGAGCAGTTTCAAAGCAGCCGTCCTGCGCATGTCAAATGGGCAGGTGGAGCCCGACCTGCGCCTCGGCATGACCACCCCTCAAGGTAGCGCACACATTCTCCGTAGACAACACCACTCTTCAGCTCTTAGTAGAGTCAGCTTACTCTCAGTCACGTCAGCCATGTGTTGTGCAAGTAATGTGCTATTTCTGGTTGAAGTCAATCAGGTCTGTTAAGGTGGAACCTTGGACTTGCTGTTGTGTTTTAAGTCAGGCATGCTTGGCCACGTCGCTCACCTGCGGCCGCTTGTGTGATCATAACCTTGACAGTGATGCGAGAGCCGGAGCCGGCGGCAGTGCGGGGATCTGTGCGTGAGGCTCCTGCGGCAGCACCGGCAGCTGCAGCACCGCTGCGGGATGGCGTGATCCTGCAGGCGTCAGAGAGCTCCGCATTCAGGCCGTATGTGTCGCCACGGAAGGCACCGGTGGCTTGGGCCCAGGCCAGGACGTGGGCTGCAGCGACGGCGGCGGCGCCTATCCGGCCCGGCAATGGCAGTAGCGCATTCGACGAAGGCGGAAGCATTGCTGTGCGAGCCACCCGCCTGCCGTTGCCGGAGAGCCCGGCAGCTCTGGAGCTTGGGCAGGGCTGGAGTCCTAGGCGCTCGCCAGCTACGATGGAGGATGCACAGCTAGCAACTGCTGCTGCCGCCGCTGCCAAGCGTCTGCGCACCACTGCTGAGCTGCCCGCCAGCACCATTGGCAGACAGTCTGGGTGCTGTGATGAGCTCCCGCAACTCAAGCTGGGCCGGTGGCCGGCAGCTGGGCTTCGCGACGGTGGCGGCTCAGAGTGGGGCCCGACGACGCCAGACAGGCCCGTGGCAGGGCCTCGTCCAGCCCACGTCCGGCGGGGCCCGTCGCGGCTGGCTGATGCTAGCAGCGCAGCAACGCCACCGCCGCCGGAGCGAGTGGAGCTCCCGCCGTGGCTGCTCGGTGATGGCGGCACAAGTGGCGCCATGCTCGGCCCACGTGAGCTGCAGGCAATTGTGCAGGTAGCCCGCACTCTCGCCCTCGTCCCTGGCGCCACGGCGCTGGACGACCAGCAGCTCCTTGAGGCGTGCTGCCGGTCGTGGCGGCAGGCTGCGGCTGCCGCCAAGTGCCCGTGAGTGCGCCGCTGCTGCCACTGGCGATCACGGCTATGTGCACCTGTACCATTCTCTTTGTGCAGCTTCGCCTGCGTACCCATCGAAGGCATTGTGCCGAGCGGGCGCTGATGGATTGTCATTTTGCAGTCGCTGGTCGTGCTCGATCTGCTTTCCTGATAGTTGTGGCTGCATGGGGTTTGAGTGCTTGGGGGGTTTGACACGGTGTTTGCAACTAGCGGCCATGGAGTTTTGCCCACTGTGACTTGCGTCTGCTTGGGGACAAGAATGGCAAGGGGGGGCATCCATTGACTGCGAGTACAGCAAAGCCCTCCTGGTGTAGCAAGGAGATCAGTATAAGGAAACTGCAGAGACGAACTATCTATGGGGTTGCTGTACCTCGCGCAAATCTGAGCCTCAAGTATTGCTCCTAACTGAATCAAAGACAAGTGTGGCCTCACCGGGTGGTCCAATGGCGAGCGAGAGAGGCACCTGTGCCCCATTCGCGTGGCTTGGTCTTCTACAATAGAAGGCATCGAGGGCGGACCTGAGTCAGCAGCCGCAAGTCGGAGTCCATTCTTTTCTCCCGGGCTGGCCAATAATAGCCGTTGCCCTATACTGGAAGATGCTTTCGTTACTCGTAATTTGCAGCTGGAAAGTAGGAAAAATTCTTCCAGTTGAGGGCGATCGCTGTGACTGGCCAGCCCAGACAGTGAACGAAGCTCGAAGGGGCCAGTAAAGCGTGAAAGCACATCGCAACTCAGTGCATGAGAGTGTATAAAGTGATGGAGGGCCTGTGTGGCCAAGTACAAAGGCAAGCACGTGTACAGACAGACGTACATCACCTGTTGCTAAGCTGACCCGCTCAGTAACCACGAGTCAGCACATGGAGGTCGCTGACCGATGCCCGAGTACCGGACGGCAATCGACAAGGTCTTGTGCCACCAGCCAAGGCTTGACCAGCTTTCTTGTGCAAAGCATGCGCTGAGCTCGCTCGCCACTCACGTGACCACTCACTCACTCGCTCACTCACTCACTCAAGTGACCACTTTAAGTGGTCACTGGGCGCCCGGACCCCGACGAGACCCATGGGCAGCAGTCATACCTCGGCCTCCCCGCAAGAGGTGGTGGAGCCCAGCCCTGGGGCCGATCAGCTTGCGCGCCAGCCGGGCTCCCCGCTCCCGCTCCGGGCCCGGGGCGGCGGCCATGGCGGCGCCCGNCGCCGCGCCGCCGGGCCGCCCGTGGCGGCGGGCCGCGGTGGTGGTGCTGGGCGACGTCGGGCGCAGCCCCCGCATGCAGTACCACGCGATGTCGCTGGCGGACCAGGTCTGTCGCCATCGCTGCGCCGCCTCGGCTTCCCCACTTGCCGAGGCCGCCAGCGAGCTGCGCTCTGCGCAATGCCGCCAGGCTCGGTGGTTAGGCTTAAGGGTTAAGGGGATTCAGGGGTTCCATTTCTGGGTTTTGGGTCGAGGCGCCGCACGCTGGCACGCACTGAGTCCGAGCTCAGCCGCCACCGCTGCTGACCGCCTCCGCAGGCGGGCCTCGAGGTGGACGTCGTCGGGTTTGCCGGTCGGCCATCCGAATCCATTCCCGCCCGACGACTGCTGCCCGTTTCCTCGCTCGCCTTGTCTTGTGCAATTGGCGGTGCTGTGCTTGGCCAGTTCACCATGCGTCAGCGGCGCAGCCTGTGCTCCAAAGTGCAGCCTCCTGAGGCACAGCACTAGCCCAGCGGCGGCGGCGAGCTGAGCTTTCAGTGCCGACGCCGCTGTCGTTGCAGGGGCAGAGCCGCATGCGGCGCTGGCCGCCCACCCCAGGATTCGCCTGCACTTGCTGGTGGAGCACCGCCCTCTTTGCCACATGTTGGTGGCGGCGCAGTCACTGCCACCTTCACCACCGTCGTTGGGATCTCAGTCCTCCCATGTGGCTGTCGCAGGCGGCGCCGTTCCCAGCAAAGCTCCCCCGGGCCGTCTACCTGCTGGCCCTGCCTCTCAAGCTGGCCGTGCAAGTCGGGGCGCTGCTCTGGACTCTATGTGTGACCATTGCCAAGCCCGACGTCATTGTACTTCAGGTCATCGCCGTTGCATACCACGAGCATGCTCGCCAGTACATGCTTTCTGCCTGCAAGGGCAACAAGTGCCGCTGGCTATATCTGGCAGCATTGCCGTCTCCGCCACTGTCGTCGGAACCTGAAGGAGCGCCTGCGGTCAACCTGCTGTGGCTGTCGCCGCAGAACCCGCCATCTATACCGACGCTGACGGTCGTGATGCTAGCGTGCTGGCTGCGGAGCGCGGCCATGCTCATCGACTGGCACAACTTCGGCTACACGCTGCTGGGCCTGCGCCTTGGCCCCCGCCACGTGCTCGTGCGGATTCACCGGTGGTAAGCCTCGGCCCCTGTTGCTGCCAGGCATTGCATGGCGGGTCACCACGCACCCCTGTACACCTCTACTACATAGCAACGCACAGGTGGATCAGTGCAATGCAATTTCGTCAGAGGACTGACTTTCACTAATTGGAGTCAGTATGCAAGACTGCATTGGAGGCCGCTGAGGCTGCGAGGAGGGGAGGGGGGGGGGGGGGGGGGGGTTTGTTGGGGGCCAGGTATGAGCGGCGGTACGGGCGGCTTGCCGATGCGCACCTGTGCGTGACCAAGGCCATGCAGCACGAGCTGGCCGAGAACTGGGCGATCAGGTAGGGCGCTCCTCTCTTACTCTGTGCAGGCAGGTGGTGGAGAATCCTGTTGCTTGTGTTCAGGTTTGCAAGCCCGAGGCCGCGCTTTGAGCTATGGATGCTGATCTCCAGAGCGTTCACTGCTGTCCGCAGCGCGACAGTCTTGTACGACAAACCGCCGGCGCACTTCCACCCTGCGAGCCTCACCGAGACGCATAAGGTGGGGCCCGACCAGCAGAACTGCATAGGGGAGCTTGACCATACACTGTGAATGAGAAATCCCACTGAAGGTCCTCAACACTCAAGGAGCACGATCAGCATCTCGTGCAGCAGTTGGGCGCTGACCACGTTGTCCACCGCACAGCTTTTCAGCAGCCTGAGCGAGGCGCTGACGCAGCCAGCCGACATCCAAGATTGCTGCACGAATGTTCTGGACCTGGATCCCACGGAGGTGCTGTCGACAGGCGGGTGCAGCGATGAGGGCGGCAGCTGCAGCAGCAGCAGCACTCGACCGGGCGGCGTGGGCCCCTCGAGAGTGGTGCCTCACAGTGGCGTGCCCGCCGGCTGGGATGCGGGCGCCGACCTCCTGGGCAAGGCGCTGGTCGAGCAGCCATCGGACATGCTGGAGCCGGGTGCGTCAGTCCTCGCTCAGGATTGGGACGCACTTGAGGACCTCGGCTATGTGCTGCCGATCGTGCAGCACAGCCTTGTCACAACGTGGACGCGCATGGGGGCGACGGCTGACAGCAGTGCCACGGAGGAGGGCCACGTGATGCTGCGCGAAGGCCGACCTGCGGTCATTGTCAGCAGCACGAGCTGGTGAGGCTTTGCTCATGGGCATCGTCTTCATATCACAATCTCCACTCTTTTAGCTGTTATCTTGGACTGCTGGATGGTCTATCTCCAATCTTGATCAAGACAATTCTTGCTCTGGGACCTTGGACTCATGGTGGCCAGGACATGTGATGAGGACTTTGGGCTGCTGCTGGAGGCGGGCCTGATGTACGATAGGCGAGTCGCGGCGCTGCTTGGCGAGCGAGACCCTGCGGCTGGGGCGGACGAGGGGGGCGCGCTCCTGGACCCCCGCCCACATATCGGGGGCCCCAAGTGCCCTTTTCCACGGCTCCTCTTCATCATCACTGGTGTGTTATATATGCACTATATATCTGAGAGCTTAACAGACATAATTAGTCCTTTAGCTTAGGCTTAAGGTTTCATCTATATGTAAAAATTGCGCAGGCCATCGGTGCATGTGTTGCTGCGTCGCTCTTGTGGCCAGCTCTGACGGCAGGATTGCTCGTCGCTCTCTGGTGGTGTGAGCTGCCAGGGAAGGGCCCTCAGAAGGCCATGTACGAGGAGCGCATCAAGAAGATGCGGCTTCGGAGAGTGGCGTTCCGGACGCTCTGGCTGTCGCCTGCAGACTACCCCGTCCTCCTTGGTGAGTAGCATCACTGAGCTGTTGACTGCTGATGACGAACACACGCAGATGTCCCAGGCAGGCCGATACTGCTGGGTTGCGATCAGCTGTGAGCCTGCCAAGCTTGAGCATAGCTCAGCCTGCTTCACTTGCAGGCTCGGCTGACCTTGGAGTTAGCTTGCACACTTCTTCCTCTGGCTTGGACCTTCCCATGAAGGTCAGTGCAGCATGTGCAGCAACGGCAGTCAAGGATCATAAGGCACCACTAGCCTCTGGACCTGCTCATGATATATATCTCCTGCAATATTGGGCCCATCGCTAGAGATTGCACAGTGTGCTGCCTATCACGCGGTTTGGCCATTGTCAGCATGACACATGGATTGGCTCTCCTTCTTGCTAAAGAAGAGGGTTTGAGGGTCAGTGCCAATCTGCATTGCTGCTCGCCCAGGTTGTGGACATGTTTGGGTGCGGATTGCCAGTTTGCGCAGCGGCGTACTCCTGGTGCGTCGCATTTCCTGCTCACATTTGCAAGCTAAGGTCTTACGGGTTGAAGAGGGGTGGATGAGGTCGATAACCACCCGGGAACTTTGGCATCAAAGCCAGGTGTACTGCCCAGGACGGCCTCGCACTTGTCATCCTCCTGAGCTTGCTGACCACACTGACGCAGATTGCTTCTCAAATCACAGCATTGGGGAGCTTGTACAGAATCACCAGAATGGGCTCCTCTTCTCCTCATCCTCTGAGCTTGCTCAGCAGCTCTTGGTGAGTGCAGCTTTGGGAGTTGTGTTCAAACCACTGTCAAGAGATCAGCGGCAGACACATGTGCTGGTATAGAGCACAGGGATTAGAGCAGCATGAGAAGTAGGACTGTCATCATTTGGCTTGTTTAGACTGAGATGAGAACTGCATGAATTTATTGCCAGTTTGTTGATACAGACCTTTGAGGGACAGATTGTGCCTGCCATCATGTGCAGGATGTCTTCAGGGGCTTCCCAGGTGCGTGCAATCTGCTGAGCTCGCTGGCCAAGGGAGCGGCGAGGAGCGGCGAAGAGCGCAGGTGGCCCCAAGAGTGGGAACTGAATGTCCTCCCCGTTCTTCAAGAGGTGCGTCGCCACCACCATTGATGATGTCCCCTCGGTCATTAGCTCAGGACAGACTCAAGATATTCGCTTCAGTGATGGTTCAAGATAGACCCTTTCTTGCTTCATTCCTAGCCATGAAGTAGACGCCTGGACGGGTGCAGGTAAGGAACAGGGGCTCGCACTACTGCCATTTACTGTAGACATTTGGATGATCCAGTAATCCGAACTGTGAAATGCTCTCAGAGATAAGTGCCATTGCCATAGGTTCTGACGAACGTGTGTGGAGTACTGCGCTTTGCAGTTAGAGGCCAAGAGCAGGCAGCTGCGCCAAGACCAAGTGAGGAGGCATCTGAAGTGGAAGGGGCCTTTGATCTCTGGCAGGGGGGCCAGCTAAGTGCTGTCACCCAAGACGCCATGTCTAGTGGTCGACTTTTTCCAACTACCAGAAGTCTGCACACCTGTGCGGCATGCCAGATTGGTGCCCCTCGGCACCATGCCCGCCCTGCGTATTAGACAAAATTGGTGTGTGCCTTGTTGTGGGTACTCTGCTGTATATAACATTCTTGTACGCTAGCGACATTCTCGTCACTTGGCCTTTGTTGGGCTGCACACCTGTCACATAAGAATTTGGCAAGTGTGGTTACACACAGTTGAGGTCCAGGTCCTCTGCTCTCATCAAGTTCTAGGCAAGTCCAGTCAGAGCCCCACCTCGGAAACCCAGATCGGGAGAAAGGTGCTGCAATGACTCAAATTGGCTCTCTGGATGGACTATGACAGCGTCTGCTTCTGTAAGATCCTCACGGCAGAGAGCGGTGACCACTGGTAGCTCGGAGAGCCCTTTTTCCACAAGAGAGCAATTGGTGCATCCCCGCGCTGCGTGCATTTGCAAATCCAGCTGCACTTGTATGACGGCTCGTGCTGACTTCTAAACCCCTTGCTGATTGGTTTGGTGCAGCACAGAAGTATAGTAGAAGACTAGTAGTCCTATATCTCTTGCCGCATACGGGATACAGCGTGGCAGCAGCTACAGAAGACCTGCAGGTGGTCTTGCTGCTCTTGTTCACGCTATGACCTAGCCTGTTTTCCTAACGCTAATCTCTGATCGCAGTACCTACGTACATAAGCCGCACCATCAGAGGCGAGCAGGCCAATGAGCAGCGCCTGAGGCCCAAAAAGCGACTGATATCCGAGATTGGGGCCACGACTTAAGACGGTAGCGGCCGCAATGCTGCCAGGAGGAGCTCCAGGCCCAAGCCAAGACCAGCTGACATCCACATCATTAACGGCATCAAAGGATAATGTGGCACGTGCCATGGGCCAGATGCGGCCCGGCCAGCGACGCTCTCATGGCATGGAGAAAGCAAACGACGGAGTGGAGCTGTTGTGGGGATGAACAGGCGCACGGCATCACAGACATCGGGACTCTATCAAGTAATGCTGATGGCTGTGATCGTGGCATAGTGGAGGTTGGCTGACCCTCAGCAGAGAGGGACAGCCAATGGCTGGTTTGCGCAACCGCTGGCTCCGCGGGTGGTCTGAGCGTCGTAGCTGATCTGGGAAGAATGTACAGCGAGGCACAAGTCTGGCTGGCGGTCGCATTGAGCTCCACTGGCCGTGGCGTTCGCGACCACTGGGGGTCTGGCAGTCTCAGCCTTCTCAGGCTCTCACAAGGACAGCCAGTTGTGGCTGATGCCCATGTTGCCGTCATTGAACACGAATGCCGGCTTCTCCTTGCAGCCGCGCGCAGGCGCAGACGCCGGATCAGCAGAGGCGGCTGCCTCCGAGGCGGTCGCCGCCTCGGCAGCGACCGCTGCCTCCACGGCGGCAGCCGGCTGCGGCGGCGGCGGTGGCGGTGGCGGCGGCAGCGAGGACGGGCTGCGGCTCTGCTCGACGGGGGAGCCGATGGGCGCGAAGTGGAAGAAGGCGCTCTTGGCGGCGACGTTGCCGGCGCCCAGCAGCTCCGCCTGCTGCGTCAGCGGCAGGAGCGGCAGCGGTGGCGGCGGCGGCGCGCGCAGAGGGCCCGCAGGCGAGAACGCCGAGATCGGCGGCGCGGGGAAGAATCCGGATGGCCACCGCATGAGGTAGGGGCTCTGGACCGTCGGCGAGGAGACGCCGGCGGCGGCGGCGGCCAGCGACGGCGGGGGCGGTGCGACGAGGCTAGCCACGGTCCACGGCAGCGGCGAGGGCGGCGGCGGCGCCGCTGCGGTCGGCCGGAAGCACACGCGCTTGGCTGATGGCGGCGAGGCCGGCGGCGGCAGCAGTGGCGCGGGCTTGATCGGCAACGCCCAGCCGCCGTGCTCGGCCGCTCCAGCTTCGCCGCCGGTGACTGCCGAGGGAGCGGCCGTGGCAGCGGCGGCAGAGTCGGCAGCGGAGCCCGCCAAAGGACGGCCTCCGCTGCCGCCGCTGCTGCCCTCGCCATGGCCGTCTCCGCCGCCGTCCGGCAGCAGGGCGTTAGAGGGGCTGCTGCCACGGCCGAGGCCGCTGCCCTCGCCGCAGGCGCTAGGGAAGTTGACGCGCGTGCCAGTGCCGCGGATCTCGCGGGCCGCTGCGTCGTACGCCGCCGCCGCGGCCTCGGCGCTGTCGTACGTGCCCAGCCAGCGGCGCACGCCGTGTATCGTGTCCTTGATCTCGGCGATCCACCGCCCCGACGTGCGCTGCCGCACGCCGCGGAACCCCGTGCTGCGCCGCTGGCTGCTGCTGCCGGCACTCCCTGCTCCGCCGCCGCCTCCGCCTCCCCCGCCGCCACTGCCATCTCCGCCGCCTGCTGGCGGCTGCGGCACGGCATTGCCGCCGCCGTCGCTGCGAGCGCCTCCGGCTCTAGGCGTCCAAGCGCCGGCTTTGAGCGGGCTTCCGCCGTCGCTTGTGCTCGGGTGGTCGCTCTCCGAGCTCATGGTCGCCGCCTCCTCGCTGACGGCCCTGAGCCAATGCCACCCCAACGATGACAACACGGCTTTCAGGAAGCTGCTGGTCGACTGTCGCTGGGAGGCCATGGCCATGACAAGACCGCCCAGGGCAGCAACAGGAAAGCAGTACTCGACCGTTGCCTGGACTCACCCGCTGGCCGGCAGCGGCACGGGCAGCAGGCTGTCCAGCGACAGCGGCGAGGCGCCGTTCAGCTCCGGCATGGCGGCGCTGAGCAGGTCGGTAAAGCTGCGCCCGCCACTGCCAGGGCCGAGAGCGGC
>WELB01000079.1:289744-306153 GCA_009602725.1 Spirogloea muscicola | reverse complement strand
GCGGCGGGCGCCTCCTGGCCTGGGGCTTCTTCGGCGGCGCCGGACCCGGCGCTGCGGAGCCGGCGGAGGTGGCAGCGCCGCCGGGCGGCGGCTGGGCGCAGCCGTGCCCCGGCGGCAGCGGCTTCGCGCTCGCCATTGCCGGTCAGCCTCGCGTTGGCACGCGCCTCTCGCCTTCTCCGGCGCCACTGCAGCCAGCGTGAAGGCGCCACAATCAACGCCAGATCTTCGCCGCCGCCGCATTGGGGCGCTGCAGCGTCTGGCCAGCTCTTCGCCTGGGGGCTCACCAACGACCACGGCCAGCTCGGCCCCTGGAGCTCGCCGCCGCAGGTCCACACCGCAGCCCCGCAACCCATTTCTCGCGCTGCAGAAAGAGCCTCTGGGTTGTGGACGATTTGAGCTGACGCCGGCCAGCGTGCCACCACTGCATGCCAGCAAGTCAACCGCTTCGGCGTCCTTGGCATGCAACTCTGTCCAGTCCCATCTTACAGAGCGGCCTGCTGCACTCTTACACCCTCTATATGCACCTGGCTGGCTTTCACAGTCGCTCTCTCAATATCAGCAGCCGCTTTCCTCTCGGTTTCAGGAGCAGTCGCCAGTGGCCGTCGAGCTTGGTTTCGCCACCGCCGTCGAGGGGGCGGCCGCTGCACCAGCGCACTGCGTCGCGGTCACAGGTGCGCCCTTCTGCGAGCCTCACAGAGGGGCCACCTTGATAGCCCCATTTGGACACCGGCCGGCTGTGAGGTGTACTTGCTTGATAGGCCTGAGTATGCTCATCACTTAGCTCAGCTTGGCCACTGATGGCTAGGTGTTTCTGTGGACACCCTTCAACTCCGCTGTCTGAGGTGCTCTACGACCTCGGGATGCTGTAGAGTCAGGCGATGTCTTTGCGTGGGGCTGGAGTGGCCCATTCAGCTGCAAGGATGGCGACAACGATGAGGCAGGGGGTGCAAAGTCAAACAGTGCCGGTCTTCTGAGCCGAGAGCACACCGCGAGGCGCGTCTCTTTCCCATGGGGGCTCAGGCTGACGACCATTGCTGCTGGGGAGCGCGAGCGGCGGCGGCGGCGCCGTCCTCGGGGCTGCCGAAGCTGCGGCGGCGGCAGGGGCTCGGCAAGGCGGCGCTGGCGGCAATCAAGCAGCGTGCAGACGCGTACGCCGACGCCGGCGACGTGGAGGCGCTGGCCGGCGCCGGCGGCGATGCCCTCGCGGCAATGGCGGCGGCCCGGGAGGAGGCCGAGATCAACGCGCGCCTGGCGGTGGTTCTGGCGCCGCCACTTGCAGTTGCCTGGGTGCGCAGCATTCGCCTTACTCTTCCGCCGCTGATGCGCTCCATCTCCTGCCTCCCTCAGCTCACGTCGGCGTCCAAGGCCGCAGGGCTACGACGACGACGACGACGGCAGTAGCGGCGCCGGCGCCGACAAGGCAGCGACCGGCGAGGCCGGCAGCGGATACGACGACCCAATGGAGCTGCTGCCAGAGTCGCCAGGTACATGCCTAGCCAAGCTCCCTGAGTCCACCGCCGTCGGTGCCTCTTACCGGCGGGCCTCGCTGACCGTCTGCCGGCGACTGCGACACGCAGGCGAGCGCGAGCACTGCCGCGGAGGCGACGACCTCTTGGGCGACTGGGCCTCCTTCCTGCCGCCACTGCCGCCAGATGAGTGCTTTGGGGGCGCCTCATGAATCAGCTGGCACTGCCCCTTTGGCCTTGGCACTTCGTGCTCGGGGTCGGACGAAGCGCTGCGCGCTGGTGATTCCGTTGCGGCAGCCAGCGCTTCGCCCTGTGTGACGTGGACAAGCAGGCAAGTGCTGGCTGGCCGGCTACTGCACACAAAGCCGACATGCTGCACACGACATTCCCATGAAGCCTCCACCGCCACAACTCGAAGGTTGCACAGTATACACATCGGCGTGCTTCGGCCCTGGTTCTACCAATATGGTCTCGGGCCGTGTGTCCCGGCAGAGCCAACTTCGCTTGGTGAGATTCGGTCAGTGCGACCATATATGTATGTTGCCAGAAATTTACAGTGAAACTCGACTGGTGCCGATTGTGCACAAGCCAGCTCCTAAGAAGCGCGTCCTGACTGCCAAAGAATGCAAAGTTGGTCTGGATTTAGATTTAGGGTTTAGGACTTACGGTTTAAGGTTGACTGCAAGCTGACTTGCAAGCGCCAGCCCAACACCACAGTGACGTCAACCGCTGGGGGCAAGGTAAGAGGCCTTGAGCTTCACGCGGAGGGGCCCGCTGCCGCCGCTCGGCTCCCCGGCGGCGCCCGCCGCCCCCGACGCCTTCTGCAGCTTCCGCTCGTGGCGCCGCCGCTTGCGCTCGCGCCGCTGGTCCTCTGTCTCGTCGCCGTGCTGCCGCCGCTTGCGCTTGCCACTGCCACCACCCCCGTTGTCGTCGTCACGGCGGTGGCGGTGCTTGTGCTTCTTCTTCCGACCCTCCGCGCTCTCCGCCTCCCCCTCCCTCTTCCCTCCCTCCTCTCCGGCACAGCTGCCGTCGAGAGCAGCCTGGCTTAGACCGCCGCGGCTCTGCCCTGACTCCGCCAAGGAGCTCGCTGGCGCCGAGCCAGCACCAGTGCCACCGCTGTCGATGAGCCCTATTGCGACATCATCTTGCGATGCAAGAATTGGCACCTCCGCCTCTGTGCAGGCACCGTCATCCCTCTGCTGCGCTTGTTGCGCTGGCATTGTGGCGGCCCCCCTGCCCCCCAACTCGTTGCCTTGTTCATCCTCTGCTCCTCCATTTGCAATTATGGAGTCTGGCCCAGCGGCGACTCGGGCTCGGTCATCGTCAATGCCGCCAAGCGCATCGCGGCCACGCAGCTCGTTGTCGGCCACAGGCAGGGCCAAGGGCAGCAGCTGAGCTGCGGCGGCTCGGGGCCCAGGCGTCTCCACTTCGCCCTCTGCTGCTGCCGCTTGGGCCGCACGCCTCGGCACCTGTCGTGGTGACCTGCCGCCGCTCTCCTCGGCCATGGGCGGCTCGTCGCTCTGGTCCAGCTGCGCCACCTGCCGCTCAGAGCTGTCCCCATGGCCAGCCGCCGGCAAAGCTACTGGCCGTCCAGCTTCCGAGACTCTCGCGGCTGCCATTGCCGCCGGTCCCTCACTTCCCAGCGATTCTTCGCTCGGGAGAAGCCCCTTGCCGGCAACCGCTACGGAGGCATTACCGGCACCTTTGGCCGCAGCCACCTTCGCCTCGCGCCGCCGTCGCCGCTTCTCCTCCCGCCGCAGGCGCCGCTTCTCCTCCCGCCGCTCCTCCTTGCGCATCTTCCGCGCCTCTCGCCGCTCGTCTGCACTACGGCCCCGCTTCTTCTGGTCCCCGCCACTCCGTCGTGCCGATGCAGCCGCCACCTCATCGCCACTGTCCGCTCGCCCTTGCGACTGCCGCCCACCTCCGTCAGCTGCGTCCTGTGTAACGCCCGCCATCTCGACTGCAGCCAGCCCAGCGGCGTCCGCATCCGACGCCATTGCATACGGCGGTAGCGGCACGGGCTTGCTGCTGGCCTCCTCGGGGGCGCTCTCTGGCTGCCAGCCACCTGCAAGTGCCAGTGCCGATGCGGCATCCTCTACGACATCTGTAGGCCCCGCCAAGGGCGGCGTGGACGAGGCCCGCGGCCGCAACGGGAAGCGGAGCTTCAGCCTCAGCGCGTCGGCGTCCGCCGCCGCCGCGGTCTCTGCTGCCGCCCTCCGCCCACTCACTGTGCTGCCAGCGCTGGCGGTCGGCGTGCTGCCACCGATGCCGCCGCTGCCGCCACCACCGCCGCCGCCGCTTGCACCTGCCTCAGCCTCGCGGCTCAACAGCCCGCCGGGAAACCTGATCCTCAGCGGCTCGATCTTCGGCGCTGGAGGCGGCAGCGGTGGCGGGACCTGTAGCTCGCTCAGCTTGGTGGACAGGCGGAGGGTGAGGTTTGTCTTGGAGTCCCCAGCCACGGCGGCGGTGGTGGCTCCAACCTCCGGCGCCGCCGGGGTGGGGTCGGCGAGCGGCTCCTCCGCCCAGCTCGCACCATCCGGAAATAGGTGCACCGGCCTATACAACGTCATAGGCCTGCCAGGCTCAAGCAAGTAGCAGAAGCAAAGAGAAGTATTAATAGTTGGCCACAGTAAGCTGTATGTCATATCAGGTACTGCCTTACGGGTTTAGTAGTCAAATCTGATGCTCAGAGTGGAGTCTGGTGACTGTCGTTAGCAGGCGTGTCACTTCAGACGTGCTCAACGTCTAATAGTCTTTTGTTGTCTTCAGTATTCAGACCACAGATGCCAATTTGGTCCAACGGCTACCACTGCAGAGCAGCACGTGTTACCTGCCCCCGAGCATCTGCAGCAGGGCGAAGCAGCGGTGCCGCAAGCCCGGCGCTGCAGCCGCAGCGGGCGACCTGAGCAGCGCCAGCAGGCGAGGCGCGAGCTCGTCCAGGGCTCCGTCCGCTTGCTGCGACGGCTGGAGGGCCGAGGCCGCGCAGCACTGCTTTACCGCCCTCCCCAACGCCTTCTGCCGGGCTGCACAGCAGGGCCCTCAGCATCTGCTCATTACTTAGACTCAAAAAGTGGTCTTAATGTTCAAGGCAGTCAATAGTGCAGCTGAAAACAAATGCATTCGCATGTTACTGACTAATGGCCATATTGCCAGTGAGGTATTGCACCCCACCGGCTTGTGTGCACTCTGTGGACCCAGAAGCTCAAGTGGCACACCTTGGCCACGGCACAGCAGGCCGTGCAGCAATGCAGGCAGCAGACTGCGACCTCGCAACACTGACGGCGGTGTAAAAGAAGCACTCACCCCAGAGCGACATGTTGCAGTCCGCATGTTGCACGGCCAGGTGGACACCGGCCGCCAGGCCGCCACGTGCCGCTGCCAAATCTTGCAGTGCCAGGAGAGCCTCCATCCTGACCTGTGCGGGCGCGCCCGGCTTCACCGAGATGCTCTGCAGCAGCTCCTCTACCTTCTCGCCCTGCAGAGAAAGAAGAAGAAGGGCTCTATGTCAGGCCTGACTTCACATCTTGGTGGGCTGGGGTATCTCTGTGACAGGCGTAATGGCTAATCCACATGCTAGACAATTGCCGCTGAGCAAAACGACCATGGATGCCACCACCATGACCTGTGGGAGGGACTGGGCCAGCTGTGACAGCGCCCAGATGCAAGCCACCACGATGACGCCATTGTAGCTGGGGACGAGCCTGCACCGAGCGCACATACAGCCTTAGCAGCTCTGGTAATGGGCAGCCACATTCTGTAAAGCAGTGGCACACGTATATAGAGGACTTGACCTCCAAACAAGTGCTTCAGGGAGCCTGACAAGGCCACAGAGCCACAAAGACGAGTCACCTGTCGTACTGCAGGTACCGGTCGATCTGCTTCAAGGCCTTCTGAAGTAGTCCAAAGTGCTGCCACACATTTTAATATGACAATTGTCACAAGGTCTCACAGCTTCGACGGAGGTTCTTCTCTTCGCAGACCTGTACAGTGAGAGCATCACAATTATGTGCGCCTGATGTGTTTTGCCTGACCTGTGGGCCGAATGAAGCACTCCCTAGGGACTGGATAACAATGGCAAACCAAAAAACATCCGAGAACGCGTTGCCGGTGTTGTCATTGTGCTGCACAGCCCGCAAGCTGCTTCAATGGGTCATGTGAGGTCACCAGTGCGAGCGTACTGCTGTCGCATGAGCACAGCAACGTTTCCAGAACAGCATGTGACAAAGATGTGAAGAGATCAAAGACACAGATTTGTGCTCAAATTTATGATAGGGTACTACTACTAAGGCTTTCTCGATAGGACTATAGGAATTAGAAACAAAGACAGCCATTGCTCAGCAACCTTCAGAAGGTCGAGAAGGAACTCTAGAGCTTCCACAGGGCTGTGACCATCTGGACCTCTCACTGAAGCAACAGCTGTGGGTATGGACTGCATGCAGATTTTCAGATGTTGTGTAAGACGTAAGAGACCACTTGGTACAACACAACGAGCATGCAAAGCCTTCGGGCTCGGCCTGCTCTGAAGCACTGCGTCCTACTTCCGAGATATATATTCGATCTGGAAGCAACTAAAACTCTGGACAGAGCATACGTCGACCACAGCAGATGATGGATTCTCACCTGGTTGACAAAGTACTCTGCCAGGTCCTGGAAGTTGTTGGCTCTGCAGAATGCATGAGTATTGAGCTGATAGGTCAGATTCGTTTGCTAAACTACTGACCTCAGCAGCTTTCACTACACGCTATATGGTTTGAGTCTGCAAAGGTCCGCTGAAAAGTCAATCAGGCAGCAAGAGGCTGCCTGCGTCAAGGTGCAGCAATGTGCAATCCTGCCGTAGGGGTTTGTAGAAAACGGCTGCGCACTTGGGCAGTCCAACAGCGAGGTTGTAGCAACGGTCCTTGTAGAAGCGCAGCAGGAGCGCCAGACCTACGTAATTGTTGCCCTTCAAGGACACGGGGACAGAGTGCAACGAAGGTCCAGAGACTAAGCAGAAAGGCCAACGATTTCAGCATTACGACTACGCCTTATCATCTCATCAGATATAAAAGCCTATCATCTCATCAGATATAAAAGCCTGTAGCTGTAGCAACAGCCCGATCATCACGGCACAGCTTGAATGTGGCAACATATCTGAACAAAAGCTAATGACAAATGCAAGAGATACCTCACACGCCGTGGCTGCAAGGCCTGCTGCGGCCTCGGCACGCACGCGGCAGTACATCTGCGGATTGAGCAGCAGTCAAGATTGACAACTTGTCGGCACTGCGCTGGAAAGGTGGCCTTGCCTACTGTGCTTTCTCGCGAGCTGTTACTCTCTGACTACAAGATCACAGTCTACAACAACACAGAAATGCATCTATCATATATGGCGTCATGCACCCCAACACACAAGCGACTCAAAGTTCTTCGCAGCTGCCCCCTGACTCACAAGACAGTATCGAGTGGCTCACCTTTTGTAGCGGAATCCACAGCATGCAGTGTGCAAGTAAAAAGATGAAAAATGAGGAGATTTCAAATATGTTACAAACTGCCTAATCACAAAAGGGGCCCACTTTTGTTGGGCTGAAATTCACCTTTGAATTGTGGAGGCAGGCAGACAAAGCGCTAGAGACACTGAAGGGCGGGTTGACAAGAGCACACAGCGCTGCGATGGCCTGGCTCTGCGCCACTACGTCCTTGTCCCTCTCCAGCTGATTCATCTGCTCCTCAGATTGAACACGGTCATTTACTAACAAGGCCAGTCAGCCAAGCAATCTTCCAGTGTTCAGGGGCTGGGTCCCAGAAGTCGTAATTCTATTGCACGTGCTATTGGCTATGGTAATGTAGAGCGTGATGATGAGAGCTAGTGTCACTGGCTTGAGCCCAGGAGCCTCACCCACATTGACGCAGTCTGCTGCAGGTAGACATTAGCCAAGTATTCGCGGTCTGGATCCAGCCGGATCCACATCACAGGGAGGTCCCCACTTCACAGACCAGCATGAAGGAGGGCTCAAGATGACATTTCAGGCATCGTGGGTGTAAACGGAAAATCATCTGGATGTACACCTGCTGCATAAGATCGGCGCAGGCGAGCGTGCTCGGGGCTGCACCTGGACTTGGCGATGGTGGACCCAAAGTCGACAACGTCGCCCTCATCTGCATCGTCCCTGTCCAGGCTGCCGCCAGCCGGCTTCTTGCGAGCGCCAGAGCCGCTGCCGGCCCGCCGGCCGGGCTTCGCTGAGAGCTTGCTGTGGCACTGCAGCTCCAGCAGCTGCCAGCTATCGCCGCCCATCGGCAGCTTCGGGTGGTCGAACACGCCCTCGTACTCGTGCACGCGGCAGCTCATCATCCCAGGCCACCCGGGCTCGCACAACGTGACCACCACGCCGCCGCTGCCGCTGGCCCCCTCCACCTTCGCCGTTGCGGCCTCAGGCGCAGCAACCAGCCCGCTCGCCGCCGTCGCCTCCCGCCGCACCGCCAGCTCCACGAGGTTACGCCGCTTGTTGTAAGAAAAAGCGGCCCTGAGACATAGTACGCTGACCTTACTGCATTGCACGCTGATTTCTTAACCACCAACTTCGAGAGCAAATAAAGGTACACATTACAAGCTCCAATTCTGGCTGATGCCTAAGCCCAAGCCCAAGGCCCAAACTCACGCTCAAGCTTAATGTCTTTTGCAGACTCTCTGGAGATAAGCGCTACATCAGAGCATCCTGCTAGAAATAGAGGCAAGCAGCAACTCCTGCACATATACTTCCTGTCTAATTATAGCAAACACTTACTGGAGGCGGGGGCAGCCCGGAGCTTCCACCCATCTCGTGAAGAAGTCCTTCAGAAACGGTTTCTCCAGATTGCCCAGCTTGCTCACCAACCTGCGGAACTGCACGCCCCGCGCTCAAGCGCGTCATTGGTCATGCTGCTCAGTCCCGCTTCACAAATGTAGCGCGAATGGGCAGGTAAAGATGGTTCCTCATATTTAAGATACATACCTCAACCTTTGGCTTTCACAAGATAGATGGCAAGCAGACGCACCTCAAGGGTCTTGATTGTGCGGTCTTGTCGGGTCTCATCCTGGGCCTTGAGGATGACCCGTTGCAGCACCTGCTTCTCAACACCACAGGGCCAAGCACCGTAAGCTACTGCCCATGCAGCCGAGGACAGGCTCGCAGCTTCTGACGGTACAAGTTCCACTATGTATGACCAGACAACCCATAAGCCCCAAAGCCCGTGCTCTTAGCTTAGTCTTGACCAGGTGGTGATGCCTACTGAATTACTGCTGCATCTGTCCAGAACGACTGCTTGTTGACAGTCAAAGTCTTCAGTCCAGGTACTCTATAAGTAGCAGACTGCGGCTGCTCGAGCAGGCACCTTGCGAAAAGGCTCGGCTCCCATCTGCCTCTCAAGCATGTCTACCACAGCAACCTGCTCGTACAACTTACAGATGAAGTAAGTATAAGACCTTATTTTCTTAGAACAGGCACAACGACCACAGGCGCTCAAATTGAGAGCTGGAGTCTAAACAATGCATCACCCATGATGCCAGATGCCGTAAAACAAGTCTGCTTTCCACTTGAGCACCAAACCAAAGCTCATGCCTGACTGGCTAACTAGTGTTCTGCCACTGATAATTGACTTCACTCACGGCTTTCCAAGCTCGGAGGCGGCCAGCCACATGGAGCTTCTCTGTGCCAAAGAGCTCAACCCCACCAATGAGCGGCATGCTTAGCGGGGGGAAGCCGTCCACGTCGCCTTCACAGACTGCAGCATTGGCCTGCTTAACACACCCTTGTCAGTTGATCACGTGGAGTTGCTCTCGATCCATGTCGCAAAGCGCCAGTGGCTGCAGTGCTATCCACATTCCGTCTGTCCTGACAGGCCTACTCCTCAACAAGCTCAATAGAGAGGGGACAGAGAGGACTCGCAGTCCGCACTTTTGAGATACAGTAGATGGCATCATTTGTGCCAAGGAAGCGCTTGGCGTAAAGGTTGGTCAAGAAGCCAGCCAAGCCCTCAATGAGCCAGTCTGGGAAGAGCAGCAAATAGATAAGGTCACCATGCAGCTCCTTGAGGCCGTGCATACGCAACTCAGTGTTGCACAAGAGCAACGGGTTTCTTCGATTGACTCGGAAAGGTACAAGTTCTGCTTGACTCACATGAAGGCAACAACTTGAAGCTTTGCATTCGGAACGTGCAAATAGTAAATCAATGTGCGTAGTAGGCATCTACGCGCATGAATGGACCTTGACTATGCGTGGAGGGATCCTCACCATCAGAAGGCGAGTCGGCTACTATGTAAATGCCAAACCACTGGCGCGCCATTGCATGAGCCAGCTTCAGCCGGGTTGCAATTGTCTGCACCATCAGTGCTGCATCAATCTGAATGTCATCTATCGTTGATGCTCAGAAGCATAAAGCACAGATCAGACATCCTTCAAATCAGACGCATACAATGCCTGGCAAGAGAAGCCTGGCGTGACGAATGACTTAGGTGCAAGTCAAAGACTACCATCAGAGGCCAATTTCAAGTCAGCTCACTGCATCTGTGTGCTCATCTTAAGACCAGGAGATAGAGCAGGATAACACACTTAAGGTCAATGCAAACCTGCACCAAGCCCTACTAACCGTACTGACCGCATGCACATCCCAATATATCATGGCCGAGTCCCCAAGATAAGAGAGCCTAAAGCCTTCAATCTTGGACTCTGGGACTATGGCCCGGCTGCGTGTGGTGCATGCCTGGTCGAGGATGTGCTCATTGACCAGGAGGTGGTCAGACGCAATAACTGTGGATGCTCCGATGTCAAGCGTGTTATGCACCGGTGGTTCTTCAATGAAGACCTGCTTGTAACAAGTGAACGGGGATGGGGCTCCCAGGTACTCCTCGTAGTAGCTGCAGCCATGATGGAGTTGATAATTGTCGTATGCAGCTGCGGCCGCTTGAGGTCAGGTCTCTCATGTGAAGAGCTTGGGGTTTGTGGGGGTTATCGTGTCAATCAGGGGTTTGGTGCTCCTACTTAGGCTTCCAACTTAGGGCTCCAGTGCAGAGCAGCCTCCTTTCCCTCCCACAATTCGCCTGGCCGATCTCTCATCACAGTGTGTATTACACCCTCATAACCATCAACCACTCAACTCCAAACACGCACTAACTCATTGCACCTAATTCTAGGGTTTCCATATTTGGAGCTTTTTGTTTTGAAGAGGCAATTGGAGGTACCTGAGGGGTGCGTGAAGGAACGACACTGTCTGCCGGAGGTCCTGAAGCCGGCCGGGCGAGCAGAAGTGGGTGACACGACCATCAGGCCAGACGGACAACGGTGCCACGAGCAGCGCAACATGGCAAGCTGCCGTCGGCAGGTCCAGCTTGTACACCCATGCCGTGAGGTTGCCGCCGCGCTTCTCCTGCACCATGCACTCCGCCGCCCTTCAGGGCCAGCTGCAGATACCCTTATCTTCCACTCTCCACCAACATTAAATATTCTACACTCTGGTTCATAAGGCTGTCCTGTGGCTTAGCCAAACCACTCCTAGTGCGATGTGCTCAAAAGCCTTGCAAACCAGGCATGGCATCCATGAGAAATTACAGATTTACTCGTTTCTGAGGGCTGCCCTCAGACTAAGCTGCATCAAATTGTTTGCTTAAAGAAGCTGCTGCCCTACTTCAACGGGCGGTGCACTGCCCGTGAAGGTGCGGGGGTTGGCAAGGCATGCCACTTGCATACCAAGCAGGGCGCCGCTGGAGGAAGCGTGAGGATTGAGGCCGCCTACCTGGTAGAGGAGGTCGCCGCTGCTCACAACCGTGTACTCGCTGGCGGCGACAAACTCCAGGTCGTAGCTGGCGGACACCGCATCAGGACGCCCATGTCAGGCAAGTCCCACCACGGCTGCCACGATCAGGCCCTGGCAACTGTGCCAGCCCTGCAGTGCCGGTTGAGAAGAGTGGGGCGTGGTCACCTGCAGCGCTGGAGGGGGCTGTCGGCGCAGGGGAACCAGCATCGGGCGCGGTTGCGCTGACCTTGGGTCAGGGCCAGGTGCGGCGGTCGGAAGTGCACGCCAGCAGCGGGCTTCTCCACGTCGTAGTCCACGCGGATGCGAAGCACCTGCCACATTTGAGAGCCACGCAGCCTACGTCATGGTGCAACGACCATGGTTAACAAGCTACAATTTACATTGCTTCTTGTATGCAAACACTCTGGACCCATCTCACACACTGACTTAAGATAATCCATAGGCCTTGATCACCTGCTATAACTGCAAGTATGGCGAGCCAATGCTGCAATTACCTCCTCTGGAGCGGCTTCCGGCTGACGAACGGCTGGCTGGGACTGCGACTCGGGGGGGGTCTCAGTAGGCAGTTCCAGCTGAGGCGCTGCTGCAGAAAGGAGCCCCAACGTGTCCTGAGCGGCATTCGGCCCTGCTTGTGGGTGCGCCTCAGTGGCTGCAGCCTCCGCAGCGAGGGGCGCCTGCTGCTCCAGAAGGTGCACAGTCAGCTCAGGCGCGAGCTCCTCCGCCAGTGACGCGACGTACTCCTTGTAAGCCACGTCGGCGACCTCCCCAGCTGACTTCAGCTCGGCGGTCTCTTGGAGGAGGGGCCCAGAAGCTGCACGCAGGCTGAAGCGAGCCGGGCTGCCATTGACGGCCACGCCCAGGATGCGGAGCCCCCGAGCGTGCAGGCCGGCAATGCGGGGCTGGCCGGTGGGAGGCCCCACCACTGAAAGCTCTGCGAACCTGGAAGGACAACGGCGGTGATGGTGCCGCGGCGGCTCAACACAGGCAACTTGCGAATAATGGAACTTTGAGTGGCCAAGTACAATGGCAAGCACATCTGATGACATACATTGCCCACTGCAAATTGACCTCTCAGTAACCACGGGTCAACACGTTAAGGTCGCTAACCGATGCCTGAGTACCAGGGAGAGCCTCGGCTGCAGCTCAAGGGACAGGTCATGCACTCTCGCCCCATTGGGTTTAGGCTGGGGTTTGTCTACTAGGGTTAATCAGCAATTCAGTGATCAAAACCTACAGACTTTTGTAATACGCGAGAATGGTTCAAGTCCTGCACGCGTCAAGGCCAGCTTGCATGCAGCCTCGATGCTGTCTCTGCGCGGCCAGGCATCACAGCCAATGGCTTGATGCGGGAGCCAGCTTGGACGAAGCCTGCGAGCGAGAGCACCGCGGCGGCTGACAGGACCTTCATGTCGGGGCTATGCCATTGTCGTCGCGGGCCCTCAGCCCAGGACCGGGCCGATGACAGCCATGCAAGGCCTGCGCAAGCCTGGGAGCCGTCCAGTGCCGGCAGCCGGCGAGACAGCCGCCGCGCGCGGAGCTCGACGACGGGTGGACGAGGGGAAACGGCGAGGCGGCGGCGGCGGCGGNCATGCGGGAGCCGCCGGCGGCTCGGGGCGGCACCGGCGCTCGCCACGTGGCGCGTAGGCCGGCGAGCGCGGCGCGTTCCTCGCGGGGCCGCCCGAGGCTCGGCCTGCCGGCAAGTGTCCTTAATGGGCCCAGCTAACCGCCGATTAGTAAAGCCTGGTTAACGGCACACTGTTAACGGCACACGGCTAATGAGGATGAGTATTGAGTATCGGGAATTGGTGCGAAATTCAAGGCTCGCTTTGTCACCCATTACCGGTCCGGACATGATGCGCGTAACGACGTCAAAATGGGCGCCGAGTTCGACCAGCGCTGTTCGCCTGGGTTTGCCCAGATGTTACATATGCCCCACGGCCTGCTTTGGCAGCTCTGACGCTAAGGTACGGAAAATTGTACTATGGGGTTGTAATCTGTAACTGCAGGAGTGGTGACTCCACTCTCAACTGGCAGGGAAATGACCACTACTGATTAACGATGTGTGGTAATGAATATTTGCAGGTTGTTGCTGAATTGGTCAAGAAGCAGTCACATGCGGTGCTAAGATCCAGGAGGATGACGAATCTCCTGTTGGTTCCCAACCACACACAGAGCGAGTGTGTCTTCCAGGACGCACGTTTGAACTGGATGTAAGTGATCCACTTCCAGTAATCACGGCAAGAATGGTTGTGATGTCCTCCTCTGAGCATTTGGCTTCCTTCGGTGTAGCAGGTTCTTGACCCCATGAGATTCTATGCTTGATATGTTACAAAGCTGCACACCTAGCAATTAACTAAGGAAGGTAGAGGATGCCTTGAAGATGCTGCAAGCGTCCGGCAGAAGGTACATGCAGATGAAGCATGCAGCCTCATGTGGCCAAGATCAAGTCCCCTGGCACAGAACACGATCTAGTGAAAGGCAGCTGCTATGTCCAGCTTGTGCACGACTTACTTCCTGCCCACCATCGCCTCACCTTCCTTCAGCACTACGTCTGGACTAGAGCAAGTGAGGAGTCAAACTGCACATCCAATATCATTGGCCCTTCCTCTTCTCGTTGGCTAACCTTTGCTAGCAGTTTTCATTTGTATGACGAAGCTAAAGTTCGTAATATAGTAATAGATACGGCCTAGAACATCGTGAATGTTTGTGGGGATAATGTCACCGGATCACATGTCACATTGAAGACATCAGATATGTTAATGATTTTCCGAGCTTGCATGCTTGATAAGGCTAAAATGTTGTCGATGCATATTATGCTCACTCTAAGATATACCTGCACACAAGTTCAAGGACATGAACACGCTCGCTCTATGTCATCCTTGATTATCACATGAGAGAGCCTGCCTGACATATACCCATATACCCATATCGCATTTAAACACATCTTGCCAACACACTGTACCGGGCTGATCAAAAGTTTCAATCATAATTTGGACTCGTGTACATGTTTAACCCCACAAGAGGTGATGCCAAGGCTCAGCGCTCACACTGCACAATTTGCACAATACTGCTGCCTAGTTTTGAGATTTGGGCACCATGCTGTCTGGCAACTCAAACTTCGTCTTCCAACCCTGAATGATCATCTCGTCCGGTACATCCGTCTTCTTGAAGCTGAGCCGACCTTCGATTTGCTGTAAACGACAACACGGCCCCATGATGCTCTTAGGATAAGTAAGACCAGATTAGCGACAATAGGACGACATATATGATATCTTTATAAGATATGACAATGTTGCAATGTTGACAAACTCCCATGACAGTGCAGTACACAATTAAATCAAGTGATATGCTATCTGAAAATGCATCTATGAGTATGCAACCCATCTAGGTATCATCCACCTGACTCAATCTGCACTTGTACCCCAACAACCTCTGCCAAGCTATTCACCTGAATGAAATTGTGAACCGCCGAATACTTGGAGGGAATCTCAAAGTTATAGTAATGTTTCAGGGCAACACGTGCATGACGGAGCTTAGGCGCCAATGCAAAGTCTGAATCCGTTGCTTTCTCCCCGCCTATGAAGGGACCCTGTAAGACATGACTCACAGGTCAGCCAGAAGGCAACAAAGGGAAAAAGCTTAGACATCACTAATTGTTGCACCACTGAGCTTGAAGCAAATGGACGCCAGCATAGGAACAACCGGAGCTGAGAATGTCAATCAGCAGATACTGGTGTCAGTACTGCTCGGCTAACTCTCAGGATTGGCAATCTGATACGCATATTTTTCTGCAGGTGATCGTTCAGAGCCTGAATTTCTTTGATGTACTCATCTTTGGCAGGGCTGCTTGCATCCTTTGCCTTCAACCAATTTGTGAAGGTTGGGAACACATTCTCTCCCCTGCAGGGAGAAGCAATCTCTGGCGCACGGTTTAGCCAGCATAAGATTTCAAGAGGGACTGTGCATACCTAGACCGTGGAAGTGCAACACGTAAATTGTGGTGTTTCTCCAGGAGTTGCAATACTGCTGGGGATCCTGGCCAATCAACGGATTTGCGGTTGATATCTGTAGCAATGACGTCCCACAAGCGGTGGCCAAAAGTAATTGGAACCTACACATTCTTGTACTGCTCTGGAGTCTTAAGCGATGGCTCTGGATATGATTTCTCGAGATGCTGGTAAATCTTCTCAGAATCTTGGATCCACTGATCACCGTCGCGAAGCAGGGGCATGAGGCCCTGTGGATTGTGGTCCATGAACCTGCCACAAAGACAATGACTCATACCAAGCTCAGCTCTACATAAGCCAAGCCATGATTCAAGGTCCTTGCTATCGCACCCGCACAAGCCTGTAGAAATGACGTGAAGTGCTTTCAAAGTAGACAAACTACTGTCAAAACTAGCACACCATCTACTTGCTGTCACTTGCGAAAAAGTTGCAATAAGCGATATTGCTGACCACTGCGGCTTGTTGTCACCCTCCTCAATAAAGGTGGCCTTGTAAGGCAGGCCCTTCTCTGCGTCCAAGATGAGTCACAGGACACGTTTGCACACCTCTGATCTCAGCATAGCTGTACGTACCAGAACTTCTCAGGCCCACCATGCAGAATCCTATGCCCTTGCACGTCATGCAATGCTCATCTGCTCATCTGATCAGCAACTGAACCAATTATTCTCTCCCTGCACATAATGCTCTCTCTACTCCATGTAAGGAGCTGAAAGTACATGCTCACCTTCAAGGTCCAGGTAGATGCGCTGCGAAAATGGACCTGTAGGCGGATCATACAAGTATCATAAGCTACAATTGCTGCAGGCCGATCATGATCTCAGATGACCAACCAGGATCGAGCTTGGCGTTGAGGAGAATCTAGCATATCAGCAGTTTCCGAGAAGTACAAGTGCAAGGCATGCATCAGGAAGTGAACACAAACGGGAGAAAATTCCGCACTGTGACATCGACCGAGCTGTAAGCTGTGACACTCACAGTCCCCGCGCTTGTCACTGGGGCTGCCCGACCCGGACTCCGCCTTGCCAAAGACCTCCAGATCGGGCTTCGCCATGGTGCCGGACTGAGACTGCTCCTGAGCCGCTGCCTCGGAGGACGATGCCGCCCTCGCGGCCGGGCCTCGCCCGCGGGCAGCGGCCACTGGCCTCGCGGCGGCGAGGCGGCGAGGGCGGGC
>WELB01000079.1:276757-286948 GCA_009602725.1 Spirogloea muscicola | reverse complement strand
CCGTCAGCCCCTCTCGAGGATGGGCATGACCGAGGCGTTCTCCATCGCCACCGTGTAGCCCGCCTCCTGAAAGATCCCGAACATAGCATCACGCAAGAGGTCGTGCGCAGCTGTTCGTTCGCCTCCAGTGGCGCAGCGGAGGAGATGCGCCGCCAGCTCCGCCGGGTCCGTCGACCGCTCCCCACATTCGCACTGCAGCACGCCCAGCAGGCAGGGCGGGGGGAGGCCCAGCAGGCGATGCGTGGCCGTGCGGAACAGCTCGTCCGGCAGCCTGAGCGCATCATACAGTGGGAGCGCAGAGAGCCAGGCTGCCGCGCCGGGGGAAGCGGCCGACAGCAGCCGAGCACGGCCGCGCACGTCGCCTGCGGGGAGGAGCTGCAGCGTGTCCGTGAACGTCGCCTTGTCCACAGCAGCCATGTATCGCGCCTGCGCCTGCGAGTCGGAGGTGTGGGCGAGGTGAGCGAAGGGGACCAAACTACGCAGCACTTACCATGCCAGATGAGGTCTTCCGGACGGCGGTGCAGCGGCTCTTGGGACTTCTCCCTCCCTGCCTCGTGGGTGTCACACAGTGCGAGTGCGGCGCCCGGCACGCCGACCCTGCGGAGCTGGCCGCGCACATGCTCCGTTGCGCACACGGGGGCGAGCGGACCGCTTCCCATGATCTTCTGCGCGATGGTATGCAGGGGGTGTTTATCGAGGCGGGCTTCAAGGTGGCGGTGGAAACCTCCTCAGTAATGCCAATCCAGCGGGGCGCGGACGGCCTGCCCCACACCCAACGCGCCGACCTGGTCGCTATGCCGCCCGGCGGCGGCTCCCGCATCATCGCCGACGTCGTGACAACAGACTGCTTCGACTCCGGCAACCCCACCAGGTCGGCGTCGCTTGCAGGGCATGCGGTAGGCCTGGCGGCCCGGGGAAAAGAGCGCAAATACGCTGACCACCCGGTTGGCGACGAGTTCGCGGCCTTGGCGATCGACGTCCACGGGGCGTTCGGCAGCCGCTGGATGGATCTCCTCCAGCGGCTTGCCCGTCAGTTTATTGACCGGAGGCCGGGTCTGCGGGGGCGCTGCCCGGCTTCAACGCCGCCGGGTCGCTCGCCCAAGTCTTTCGGATGCGCCTGCCGGAATCGTTCCAACGTTCCCTTGCCCTCGCAGTCCACACGCGCGCAGGACGCGCTCTGGCCGCCGCCTCCGGGTCTCGGCGGAGCGCCTCCTTCCCCGCATCGAGCTATTCTGACCTGCTGTTGCTCACTCGTGGGTATTGAGCTTCCCTAGTGCGTTGTTGTGTTTGGTAGTGTAATCCTTCTTCGGCATCTCTTTCTTTGGCTTTGGACATTGTCCATTCTTTTTGGGCTGGCTTCGCCAGCCCCCTCTTCTCTATGGGCGAGCCCTTTCTTTCGTACTTGGCCCCACAGGCCCTCCATCTCTTAATACACTCTTCTTCTCGTTTGACCGCGGGGTTGCTCGTCCTACCTTCCGGCCCCTTTGTAGCTGCTAATCGCTTGTCGGCCCCCCCAAACCTTTGTCAATTCTTTTCGGGCTGGCTTTTCGCAGCCCTTGCCCCCATTGGGAGTGCCACTTCTAGCCCAGCATCTCTGATCTGCGGCTGCTTAGCAGGGGTTACTGAGTGTCTCGTAGCAGCTTTGTTTCTGTTACTTAGCGCCTCCCCTGGCCCCCTTCTCGTACTCTGTTCATTCTTTTTCGGGCTGGTTGTTCCAGCCCCTATTCTCAATGGGCGAGCACTTTCTTCTTCACTTCTATACCCGCTACCCGCTACCCGCTACCCGCTATCTCTGACCTGCGGGCTGCTTAGCAGGGGTTACTGAGTGTTTTGTAGCTGCTTAGTTCCTTCTGTATCTGTGTCTATCCTCCATGGGCGAGCACTTCTTCTTCGTCCTCTCCTCAGCTCACCTGACGTCCTGCAAGTGCTCACACGGGGGATCTAAGAGACTCTTCTTTTTCTCTCTCTCGAACAGAGAAAAAGGAAGACGCTTCAAGGAAGAAAGGGCTCGCCCATAGAGAAGAGGGGCTGGCAAAGCCAGCCCAGAAAAGAATGGACAACGTTCGAAGGGGCCAGGGAAGCGCTAAGAGCGCCCTGTCTGCCTAGCCCGTGGCTCCGCTAATGTAGTCATGAACACCCTCTGCATGCACCTGGCTGGCGCTTACAGCCGCTCTTCTGAGCCACGGGCTTGGCAGACAGGGCGCTCTTAGTGTTGTGAATCTGGAATTAACCTGTGTAAATAACGGGTAGACTTAGCTGATGGAAAGCCGTAGTGCTAATCTAACCCAGGTAGATGATGGTGCCCATGGTGGTGCCACCTAGCAGTGCCAGGTGGCTATGTCGGTGCCACCTTTTGAGAAAGGTGTCCTGTAGTGACGCGTGTCATTCTACGTGTCGAGCTCAGAGATCATGGACGCTCACACCTAACGAAGGGCACTGCCCACCCTCAGCTCAGTTGAGCCGGTGCCTTCACCACACCCTTGTGCTCTGCTCCCTCCTGCCTTGCTCCCTGCCACAGCTCCTCGCCGCAAGCCCAGCAGTTGTTTAGGTTGCGGACACAACTTAGACAAAGTCGTACTCCGTCTGCTTCTCTGCCAAATTTCAAATATATACATTGCATTGCATAGTCGTCATCGAAGAGGGGAATCATGGATTATGCGGAACTTATAGAAGTAGTCATGAGCTTCACCATGATCGGCCTCCCATCGCTCTTCCACCCTCTGCAGACGAGCTGATCTTGAAGAACGATGATGGAGGTTGCAACTGCTTGCGGCAGCCACTTCGCTTGTCTATATGAGAGGCCGGCCACATGCAAACAGGCTAGTCTGCTGCATGTGGTTCAGAGATCATCGATCATCTGGATGAAGTCACGCTCGCCACCACGCCACGCACAGTTTCAAGGCTTGTGCATGGGCTCACCAAGCGGGAGATATTTCTGCAGAGCATCTTATCACCACCAGAGGTCATTGCCACCTCTGAAGGGCACGGAAGCGCCACATTGGAGGCTGCCCTTGCCAAGTAAAAGTTGTTGCCAAGCTCCAGGCTGACAAGCTGTTTGCAACCTGCAAGTTGGATTGCCCACTCGTTCCTCTGTGACAGCTTGAAGACTTCAGCAAGTCGCAGTAATGACAGGCCAGGGCACCACTTGCCGAGGTTCCAGAAGTCATGCATGCCCCAACAGAAATCACACTGAGAAATTGGAGCAACGAAAGAGTCCTGGGGAAGTACATGGCCCTCCCCGTGATCTCGAGTCTCTTGAGAGTAAGGCCCACCAAACGGGGGGCCTTCTTAAAGACAGGCACCAAAGTTGCAAGCCTCCACTCTCCATGACACCAGCTTGAGCACCATAAGGGATGGAAGCTCCTTGCAATCGCCAAGGCGGCTGTCGAGGCGGCTGTTTGAGCCAAAAAGGTAAAGCTCTTGCAATTGCGAGCAAGATGCAGCTATGTTCTTGATAGACTTAGCGTGGTTGTCACCGGGTGGCATGTATATCATTACTACCTGCAACCTTGATAGATTGGCTGTGGCAGAATGCGTCCCCAACGTTTGGCTAATCCAGCTAATCCAGTCGCTAAGCAACCGCGTCAACAAGTAGCACATTGACAATAGCGCCGCAGTTGAGACGGGTGAGAGACTTTGACATCTGTCAATGCGAACCTCCTGCAGCAGTGGGCAAGCCGAGGCTATCGCAATGATCCCAGCGTCCGTGATGTCTCTATAGCCAGTCAACCGGAACGCTAGTAGCTGCGGCAGATTCTCGGCAATGTGGAGCAGCCCTGCATCTGTAAGAGACCTGGTTGGCCACTTGGAGCTGCTGAGCTTCAGCTCGGTGGGGCGGTTGCATGCACCAACGACAGTCTGGATGTCTGCATCTGCAGTGGTGTCATCACCATCACTGGCCAGTTAATGCCAGTCCATGAACGAGAAAGCAAGCGAGGTGGGCTTGCCCTGAGGTAACAGGAATCTGAGTATTACGAGTAGGCTTTAGAGTAGAATTCGTGACAAGCATAGCACCTTAGCAGCTCACTGGAGATGTCACAGTTATTCAAACAAGGCTCTCGAGGACGGTGAGCTGGGTAACAATATGAGTCGTGAATGCCGGAGGACACTGGAGAACTAGCCGCCGCAGAATATGTGCGTGATCGTGAGGTAATGGAAACAGCCAACCAGCCGACGGTTTAGCAGATGCAAATGATTGTTTTGGCACAAGCATCGCAGGGCCACCCGCAGATCAGAAAGCGCAGTGGCGGCCTCTAGCAGGTGGAAGTCGTAAAAAGAGAAGTAGACGGTAAGGAGTAGCCGCGTGAGAGTGGGAAAGGCTGCGGCCAGTGCCGGGCCGAGTCTCTGGCGATCAAGCACGCCCGGCCGCTTGAGCTGCTTCGGTGTATGCAGCCACTTGCGCCGGCGTAGCGCTAGCTCGGTGACTAGGGAGGCGGTCAGGCGGCGCCAGCGGCGGCACACGCGCGCCAGCGGGNCGGAGGCGCCGAGCGGGGCGTGGGCGGGCGGCGCGGCGGCGCGGGCGAGGACCGCCGTCAGGCACTCGTCCGGCAGGTCGTCCATGGCGAGGGCTGGCGCGCCCTGCCCCGGGGGCGCGGGCTCGGCACGCCGGATGAGGGGCTACTCCCCCGAGGGGACGTCCGGCCGGCCAGGTGAAGCTGGCGCCGGGGAAGGGACGGACGTAGTGGCAAGATGCAGTCTCGGAATAGTGGCTGTTTGCCTTGAGGAACCGAACGGACCCCCGCAAGCGCTGTCTGGAGAAATAAAGAGGAGGCAGCGCCTTCGAGCCCCCCCGCGTCGGCCTAATAGTCCGCGATTGCCCGTCCTTTCCGAGCCATCAGGGCAGCTGGGTTGACGTTGATAAATTTCCGAGACGCTTACACGTGTCACTTTCAGCTTTTCGTGGAAGCCTGCACTCTTCCTCCAACATCGACGCGGTCTACATCAAGCAATTTCGACGTCCTCTGATATGGCCAGAATTCCAGACCTCCCGCCCTTTGGAGACGGCTCGTGCATGGCTTCATGCAAGCATGGCATGTGGTCTGTGTCAAGGCTCAACTATGGCACCGCTCCCCCTTGGGGGGAGGCTGGCGCATGGCGTCATGCGAAGCGATGTGGGCGCATGCCGGTGGTGTTACGTCCCAGGCCAGGACGTCGCGGCCAGGCCGGAAAGCACAGCCTCCACACAGTGAAGGGGGCCTTCCCCTCAATGCACACATTACCTAGGCAAGGCCTTCCCACATCCATTCTCCCCGCCTGCAGCTCGCCGCTACGCCCATTGCCGCCCGGCCCCGCGTCGCCTGCCGAGCCAGACGCCCACTCGGGGAAGGAGCGCCTCGTTCTCCGTGTCCAGCCTGCGCTTGCCCGCGGCGCTCTCGCCCCACCATGGACGACCTGCCGGACGAGTGCCTGGCGCCGATCCTTGCCCGCGCCGCCGCCTCGCCCGCCCACGCCGGGCTCGGCAGCTTCGGGTGGTGCCCGCTCGCGCGGGTTTGCCGCCGCTGGCGCCGCCTTACCGCCGCCAGCGTCACCGAGCTCGCGCTGCGCGAGCGCAAGCAGCCGAGCCGTCGCCAGCTCGCGCTGCGCCAGCGCAATCTGCCAAAGTGTCTTCATGCGCCATTCGAGCGCGGTGTGCTCGCAGATCGGGGGCTCGGCCCGGTGCTGGCTGCAGCCTTTCCGAACCTCACGCAGCTGCGCCTCACCATCAACTACGACTTCCACGACTTGCGCCTGCTGACGGCCGTTACTTCCCTCACTGACCTGCGGGTTACCCTGCGGTCCGTCTGCAGACACGGTCACGTCCATGTACGGCCAGAGCGGCTGCTTGATTGTCTCAATGACCTTGCCGCTCACGCACGGATCTTGCGGGGGCTGGCTCTACAGAGCCCCCCGGCTTTGTCCTTTCCAATCATTGCCCAGCTCTCGGTTCTCGAGAGCCTCTCCATGAACAACTGCGACATCTCGGGTAAGCTGCTGAGAAACCACTGATATCTTCTCAATCTCTCTTTTATGCTCCTATTCTCACCGGTCGATTTCGTCCATGCAGATGCTCCTCCCGTGCTCGTCAGTTGATGGCATCTGACTGGCTAGTCTGTTCAACACTGCCATTCGCAGATGTGGATATCCAGACTGTCGTTGTTTCATGCAATTGCCTTACGGAGCTAGAGCTCAGCAGTTGTAAGGCACCATCCGACTCTCTCACAAACGCAGGGCTATTTTGCATCGCCGAGAACTTGCCGCAGCTACTGTCGTTCCACTTGACTGGCTTTGAGGACATCACAGACGCCGGTATTATGGCAATAGCCTCCGCTTGCCCGCTGCTGCAGGTTGTTGGCATGGAAGCTTGTCAGAGGCTGTCGCCAGTCTCCTCTTGGGCGTTCATGTCATGTGCTGCTCGCTGACGCGGTTGCTTAGCTATAGGCCCTGGTATTGCCACTGGCGGCGGCAGGAGCCAGCTGCAGCCCAATTTTTAGGGTTGCAGGTAGTGGACATACAACTCTCAGAAGAGGACGGTGCTGATGCTATCAAGGACATAGCTGCCTCTTGCTCGCAATTGCAAGAGCTTCGCATTCTTGGCTCAGATGGTGCCCTCGATGGGTGGCTGCACGCTTGCAGTCCATTTCCAGCCCTTGCAGTGCTCAGGCTGGTTGCGTGGAGAGTGACTGCGTGCAATTTAGGTGCCTTCCTAGCGAAGGCTCCTTCTCTGGTGGCCCTCAGTCTTAAGAACATATACCTCTCCGGGAGGCGGGTACAACTCCCCACAACCCTTTCATCGCTCCGTTCTCTTGATTGTGACACCTGTTCGGGCAGAGACGATTGTATGCTGGACTTCTGGTATTACGGCAGCTGGTGTTCTGGCCTGACAACATTGCGACTTGCTGATGCGTCCAAGCTTCCACCGGGCAACGACTGGACAATGACACTACTTGTAGGTTGCCGTCAGCTTGTTAGCCTGGAGCTTGGCACTTTATCCTTTGTAAGGGCAGCCTCCGAAGTGGACAAGGCACTGGCACTTCCATGCCCCACAGAGGTGGTGATTCCTTCTGGTGGCAAAAAAATTTTACGTGAGGAGATATCTTGTTTGGCGAGTTCATGCCCAAACCTGAGGATCTTGCGTTTAGACCATTGCTGGAATGGTCGCGAGGATGAAGTCATCGACTTAATTGGTGAGCTCCTACACACTTGCAGCCAACTAGCATCTTTGCACGTGGCCGGCCTTTCTTATAGAGGGGTCCATTTGCTGCCGCAAGCTGTAACGGACAAATGGCACCATGAGCCAAAAGTTCGTCTGGAGAGGGTGGAAGAGCGATGGGAAGCCGACTGCGGTGAAGCTCATGGTTACTTCTTCAAATTCCGCACTCATCATGATTCTCCACCTCCGTGAGCTCAATTCACAACAATGTAGGATCGGTAAGCTAAGTAGCAGAGGAGCGGATCGACAGTGACGCTATGCAGAGTTGTGTCCGCGACTTGAATAGCCGCTCGGACCTTGGCTTGACCTATCTACCAATTTTGTATGCACAGTGCATGACCATGTGACATTCTTGTGGCAGCCTCATTCCCATCAACATGTGAATATGACATCCTCTGGATCTCTCAGGAAGTTGATGTGAATCTTTGTGATGCGTCTCTCCTCAGGAGTCCATGGGCTTAAACTGCAAATATATGCCATCTCGTGTATCTGAAAATGCTCAATTTGCCCTTGCTCCATAGGCGCATCTTCAATCACATCTGCCTTGACCGTGAAATCAAGTGATCTGCTGCAAGATTCTGTGGGCAATTCTGAGCAACTTATGGCTAAATATAGGGACATTGCGAGTCACACAGAGCCACCCGCCTGCCTGCGGCCCGTAGTTCGAAGATGATAGAAGACATGCTACCACTTAAGCAGGCCGGTCTTGTGTATTCCACTTATATACCGCATACTTACCCTTCGCGCCTAGTCATTCCGAATAAGACTCGCCCCTGCCGTCTTACCGCAGCTGTTGGCACGGAGCTAGCCGGGGCATCTTCTTCGAGTCTTGTCATGAACAATTCCGCGAAGGAAATTCTCACGAGCTGAGTTGCCCTTCTTCACTCATGCAATATTGCTGGATCAGGCTTGCGCCCATTGTCCTAAATTTACGACTGCTGCCGCGCTTAGAAGCTAGGCCCTGTATTTAATCCTAGTAGTGTGGCTGATCATCCGAGAAGACCAGCTGAGCATCATCGGCTTGGTTAGCTTTCACCTACCTTTTACCTACCAAGTACCTAATCAAATAAGCGGGCTCAGCAGACAGCGATGTTTTTCGCTTTTTTGATGTAGCATTCCCGAGCTCTTTGGCAGGTTCCCACGTGGTCTGCACCCGTTCACCACTCCGTTCTCTTCGTTCCAGAGAACAGCGTTTGAGTTGCATGTATTAAGCATATCGCTAACATTCATTCTCAGACAGGATCAGACTTTCCCTTCTTGATCACAGTAAGATTAGACTCGTACCTTTGTACCAAGTCTTGATTAGGAAAGTAAAGCAGCAGTTGCAGCAAAGCATGCGCCTGGTCAAGTGGATCCCAATCAAGGTTGACGGAGCCAGCTGGGTGAAGACTGACTACTGCGGAGCGCCAAGGTTGACAATGCTCAATGCGGCGCGCCACTCCTGCCCGCTCTGCAGCACCGCTGGTTGCAGCACCTGGGCAAACCCAAGCTCCAGGCAGCCGCCGAGTCCCTCATTCTCTTTCTTGCTGGCCACAAAGAAGTCCGCAAAGCCGTGGCTCTCAAGCTGGAATGACCTTCGCTTGCCCTGCCGGAGCATCATCGCCACACAAGTGCAATGAGTGTCAGCAGTGCCTCTGGCCTATGGCCTAGGCAGCAAGCCACTGCAGTACTGTATTTGCTGGCAATATTTGCTGGCAATCATAAGCTCTGCAAGAGATTGTTATCAGCCATTGCCACATGCAGAATACCATGAGCCCATTGCGAAGGCTTGCAGTGAGAACTTCCTGGTACTTGCCTTGTCAAGGACGATAATGGCAGGTGGGACGCTGCGATAGAGTCGCCGTTTGGACCCTCGCAAGCGGGCCTCTGTACTATCTTCTACCCTCCACTGAACCCTGCCAGTTTCATGCTGTGGCACCTCCACGCCGACGCCGCCGGCTGAAGTGGCGGGCAGTAGCCTGGCAAGCCAGGAGAAGGGACGGCCTTGCTGCTTCTCCTCATCCGCAGCTCCGTCTTCGGTGCTTCCATCATCCACCTCCCAGTACTGGCAGCCACGCAGGCTGCGCACGGAGCAGGCTGCTAGGGAACTGACTGAGAGGCTGGTGGTGGTGGAGGCCAGAAAGCGCGCGGGCGCAGTGCCACGATTGCGGACGGTCAGAGCGCAAGCGAGCCCAGCTGGGCTCAACGTCACAGCATATCGCAGCCCAACGGGGCCGTGCTCCGTGACAAGGACGAGCTGCAAGCCCACCAGGGAAGCGGTGTAAGGGCGAGAGCACCGTTTGCCGAGTGCCGGCCCTCAAGGCCCTCGAGGCAACAGCAGCAGTCGCAGCGGCAGAGAGGACGCCGCACCTGTGACCGTGTCAGGCCGTCGGAGGTGGCGGCCGCGACTTGCCAGTGGAGCCCGGCGACCGAGGCGGGGAGCTCGAGAACGCCGGCGTCCTCCCCGGCCGCCTCGTCGGGCCCTGCTGGCGAGAACCCCAGCCGGGCGCCGCCGCGGACGAGGCCCTCCCCGTCGCCGCCGCCGCCATCGCCATCCTCGGCGGCGGGCGGGGCGACGGCGCTGGCGAGCAAGACCTCCTCGGCGCCTGGCGGCGGGCCGGCAGCGCCACGCCTGTCGCACGCCGGCGTCAGGCTGCTCTGCCCTCCCGGCGCTTCTCCGGCCTTGGCGCCAGGGCCTCGGCTTCGACTGGCATCGAGGGTTTAAGATCCAGAAGCATTGAGAGGGTTTAAGGAGTTGGGGCTTTGCTCACCGCCATGCCACATGGCGGCGCGGTAGGACGTGACGCGGGCCTCGCCGGCGGCGACGCGCGCACTGGACGGCCCCGCCACCAGCCGCACAAAGACCGCACCCGCCGCCGCCGAGAATGCCACGCCGCCGCCGCCGGCGCTGGCGGCGAAGCGCTCGGCGAGGCTCTCTGCCAGCGCCTCCGCCGCGGCTCCCGCCACCTCCGGCGCCGGCGCCGACGCGGCGGCGGTGGCAGCGGCGGCAGCAATGAGCAGAT
>WELB01000079.1:255988-275538 GCA_009602725.1 Spirogloea muscicola | reverse complement strand
GCCGGCACGCTCGAGCGGGCAGCCGGCCACGACGGCCCGGCCGACGAGGCGACCAGGCTGGCCGCCGGTCTCCTCGCGGCGTGTGCGGAAGCGCGCGAGCTCCTGGCGGCGCTGCAAGCGTCGCCTGCGCTTCGAGAGCACTGGAGAGGCAGCCCGGTGCTGCTCCTGCCGGCGCCAGCCCCTGCCGCTGTGGACGTGGGCGCCCACGTTCCTGCAACCGGCGTCCTGATGGTGGAGCGCCTGGCTGACGGTAGCGGTGACCAGAGCCGGCAGTGGTTGACTGGCGCTGCTGCCGACAGACTGCGTGGCGGCGGTGGCAGCGACGCCGGCGGCGATGGAGGCACTTGGCGGGCCCCTGAGCGCAGGGACCGAGCGCCATGGAGGATGTCGGACTCTGACAATGGCAGCAGCAACGGCAATAGCTGGCGCGCAGAGCCGGCGGCTGGCCTTGTCGGCTTCGACGTCTGGCCGAGGACGTCGAGACAGGAGGTGCTCCAGTCTCGCGCATACAGACCTGGTGGTGTCAGGTCCACGTTGTCTGGCGAGGATCCCTTGCAGTCGGTAGGAGAGCGGGCCGGTGCCGCTGCTTCCGGTGACGACAACGATAACAGTGGCGGCGACGGTGCTCACGGCTCATACCGCGAGGGCGGGGTGGAGTGGCAGCCACTCGACGAGTCACACGAGGAAGAGACGGCAGACGACGACATGTCCGATGTGTCGACTGCGGCGTCGCAGCTCGACAGGCCCGACCACTGGCCCAAGGACCGAGCAGACCGGTGGGCTGACAGTGCCGCCTCGCGGCAGTCGCAGCCTGCGGGACTGAGGCAGGGAGCCAGCGTAGCGAAGGTCCAGAGGCAGGGCAGCCGCTCCAGGCTGCAGCAGAGTGGAGCGGCGGGCCGGCTGTCGGAGGCAGCGTCGCAGGAGTCTGGTGGTCATGACTCGGAGCCGCCTGGCTGGCGTGCTGAGCGGCAGCCAGTCAGGCCCGACGAGAGCGACAGTGAGTTGGGCGAAGACGATGGCCGAGCGCCGGCGTACGCTGATCGTCGGCAGCGGCCCAACGGGGCAGCAGCCCCCCGGAGACGCGAGCAGAGGCTTGACAGCAATGGCAGCCGCGCTCAACCTCGTCAGCAGCTGCGGCCGCCGCGCCAGCAGATTCCAGAGGAGCAGCTCCGCCCTGCTGAGCCCGACCCCTGGAACAAGCGGCAGCAGGTGACCATGGCGACGGCTTCCAGGCAACGTTCACCTGGGGCTGCGCCATCGAAGGTGCCGGGCGACCGTGACGCTGGCAGCGAGCGTCCGGCGATGGCAGAAAGCAGTCAGCTGGCGCTCGTGCAACGGCAGCAGGGAGGGCGTGGCAGCAGCGGTGCGCTTGAGGCGCTCCTTGAGGAGGGTGGCGTGCTCCTGCGAGAGGGCCGCGAGGGCCTCGTTGGCAAGGTGGAGGCTGGCGTTGCAGAACGGCTGCTGAGCCAAGCGGCCGAGAGATTTGCAGCCGCCGTGGAGCTCGACTCAACCTCCGTGGCGGCAGTTGGGCAGCTGGGCAACGCGCTGCTTGCGCACGGCGAGCTGAAGTTGCACCTCGCGCACCAGCTACGTGAGATGGTGCCGGAGTCAGAGCCGCCGGAGCGCAGCAAGGGTGGCAGCCGGCCATCGGCCGCGGACGAAGAGCGCCGCTCTCTTATGGAGCGCCGCCAGCAGTCCCTGTTGCAGCAAGCTTACCAGGTCAAGTCATCGTCTAGGTCTTCAAGCCTACTCTTCCTAGGGACCACTATAAAGTCTTGGATGCTAGCATGTCAGGGTTGGCCTCTGGTGGACCTTGACAATCTGGTGGGTCAGTCAGTAGCCATGGCATTGCTGGGCTGCAGCGCAGGTAGCTTGCCATTGAAATTTGCAGGTGATTATTGTCAATCAGGCAGGGGACGAGTGCGAGCAGCTGCTCATGGACGCTGGCCGCAAGTACCGAGCGGCGCTCTCGCTGGACAATCGCGACGCACGGGCTCTTCACAATTGGGGCCTTGCGCTCTGCTATCGTGGTCACCTCCTTGCCGAGGAAGCCGAGGATGTGAGCGAGCCATGCTCTCTCTGCTGCCAGGGGCCTGTTATTCTTTCAATGAGTTGATGCCCATAAGATAAGCTCAGCTGAGAGTGCTGGCTTCACTTTGCCGCAGGACTATGTGGCGGTTGCGGACAAGATGTACCTGGCCGCCATTGATAAATTCGAGGCGATGCTTTCCATGAGCACCAAGTGGCGTGTCGGTGGTGAGCTCAGTAGTTGATAAAGCCACTTTCCGTAGGGCTCTGCACAGCTTCCATGCCATTACCCTGGCACTGCGTGCCCAGCTGCTAATAGGGGCCAGGTATCACAAACATTTATTCTGTGTTATCTTGTGGCTTTGCAGCGCTCCAGAACTGGGGCCTCGCGTTGCGGGACCGGTCGCGGCTGCGGACACTCGGCAGCCGCAAGCGGGAAAAGTTGATGGAGCAGGCACGCGATTGCTTCCAAAGTGCTCTAGAATTGGAACCCAGCAACCCGCAGCTCCGAGGTGGGCTTGCGGCGGCCGAGATTGAGCTTGAGGAGCTAGCAGAATACGCGCGAGAGGAGGCTGAGCGGCAGCAGCAGCAGGAGGACTCGGAGCAGCGGCCCACCAAGTGGCTCTAAGGTTGGTGTCATGGCAGATGCAAGCAATGGTCATTGTGAAGCCAAACTTTTTCAAATTAGGCGGTTACCAGCATCCAGACTCTCTGATGAAGCGGGTGACTGACAATCTTGTTGTGGTGTTGGGGAGCGCAGAGCCACTCTGAGAGCACAAGTCAGAAGCACTGAACACGACTTATCACATTGACCCGTTCAGCAAGGTGTGCGGACTTGCTAAGGTAGCAGCTCTTAAGCCACTTATTGAGTCCTGGAGGCTGGGGTGCAATGGGCTAAGGTGGCTATACAGACTGGCATGGTGAGAAGGTGAGGTGCTTATTAGCTGTTGGTCACAGAATTGATGTCTGTTGGCAGTTCTCGTTTTATCAGTGTGCGTGCTTTTGCATTATCCTTCACTGGCCGTGGATTATTATCTGCTACCAGGCAGCAAATCCACTTTCATTCTCATGCCACGTGCCTAAGCTATACCGAGTTGTTAAATATTGTCCAAGCTAGATCAAAATTTGATGGTCCTGAACAGACTTTTCTCTTACTTCATCCTAGATCCTAGTCGTGTTTTGGCTGCCTCAAGCGAGGGTCCTAAACCATGTCAATAGCTTTCGTAACCCCTTGTCAAGTAGGGGCACATGTCTCTCAAGACCTGCAAACAAATAGCACACAGTAAGCCCAAAGCAATGGCAAAGACCGTACAGTAATGCTTGAATTAGGCAGCATGCAAATAGTGGGGTTTGATGACCGTTCTCACCAAGGTCAGCAGCAACACGATGGGCACACATGATGCCGGAGAACGCAACAGCAATGACCCCCTGCCCTGGGAAGCAACTGTCGCCCACACAGTAAAGTCCACTGATAGCCTGCCACAATTTTCAGAAGTACCGCCAGTCATTTATGGCCTCTCGATCAACATGCCGGAGGCACATAACGTACCCAGTATGCCATGTGCGACACATGCGTAAGACACACTAGCTGCCCACGCTGCTTAGCATAAACCACAAAGCAATGGACAATCTGTCCTGCATCTGTGATGGCCAATACAGGTGCGAAAAAGATGGAGTTGGTGACTTACTGTGGTATTAAACGGCATGCCAAGAAGTCCTTTTGGTTTCCCTGCGGGGATGGGCCCGTACGTGCCTTCATCCCGAGCCAAGAATCGCCTATGCGTCTTTGGCGTTCCGACCTGGACACAAAGTTGCAGTGAGAAAGAAGCAATGCTGGCTTTGCAACTGCTCACGCAACTCTGGTTGCAGTGCCTCCTGTACCTTGCGGTAAGTGACGGCTTGCTTGAGCCCTGGAAAGAGGGCAGCCTCTAGCCGTGCCACAATGTCGTCAGCGACTGCCTCCTTCTTCGCTCTGTACACCTCTGGAGGCATGCCCTGCCGTATCCGCACCAGCAGACAAGGCAGGATTGAGCACTAATGCCACTACTTTCATTAAGGGCGCACTGGAAGACAGAACTTTTCAAAGGCAAAAATAAGTGGTATCAGTGATGCATCTGATATCCAGATACATTGTAATTTGAGGTGTGCAGACAATTAGAATGGGGGCGATGCTGCATATGAAAGGCAAGCTAGGATAATGGGGAGGCGTTCAAGACCTGCCATTTGTCCATCCAAGCGACAGTGAAGATGTGCAGGATGTGCCGATCTGGCGGTGCCAGAGAAGAGTCAAGCACAGTGGGAATGCTAAGGAAGATCGTCGCGTATGGCTCCTCCAAGTTCTCCCACGAATCCTGCAACATGAGAGAGCATACGGCTCAGACCAAGCTGAGCTCAATCAGCTCTCATGCAGTCAAGTCTAAGGTAAGTCTAGAAATATTGATACTCCTGAATGAAGCAGGCAAGTGCACGAGTCATCACTCTGAATGAAGACAGTGGCCTTTCTGAATCCTCAGGAGGCAAGAGAGAGAAGCAGTCAGACCTCCAATATAAAGTGGTGGCAGTCTGTCCCTGGTCGAATCACATCTGCCCTGACTCCCATATGGATGGACATGAAAGAGGGGGACTTCTTGTATAGCCGTTGAAAATTCAGTTCCTCAATAGGCATGGCCTCCCTTTTAACCAGCTTCTCTAACACACCCAAACCGACTCAGTTCAGGCGTCACTATGCACAACATGCTGTGTATGGATATTGCTGCAGATAGCAGCCTGCTCTACTGAAGAGGTTCTGAGAGATGAAATTACAAGTTTGGATAAGTATTGATCTCCAAATATTCTGATCCTTCATGTGATGACACAGCCTGAGGTCCAATCCAGGTGCAAGTATGGCCTCACCAAAAGTGTCCCATCTCGTGGCATTTGATATTATCGACTTTGCCCTGAAGGTGCGGCCATCACTCAGCTGCACGCCAGTCTACAAAATACAAACACACGCTGTTTAGTGTTTAGTGACTACAGGTTGTTGCAACTTTCCCCACACATGACATTCGGGTTGCAGGCATTGCAGTGGAAAGAAGGCCCTCAGGATTTAGTTAATGTAAGTCATGCTCTTGCTTCCACATGATTTTGAGCATGTGACACCAAGTTACATGATCTGTCAGCGTGAAGGCCAAGAGGCTCACAGCTTTCTCAGTTTCCATGACAATGTTGGTGACATTGGCCTTATATTGCACCATGCCCCCATGCTCAAGCAGGCCCTGCACCAACTCCTGTGCAATCCTCCCAACTCCTCCAACAGGATATTTGATGCCAGAGAAGTGTCTATCACACATCACCTGTGGGCAAGGAGGACTCAATCTAGACTGATCAGTATCTGCTTCCAGAAAGCTCGACGCCTAGGTACTTCTCTGCTATATGGACTTGAACACTCATAATTCTGTCTCATGTTTATGTACATTCTATCTACAAGTGCATGAGGGCTTACCATGCCAGCATTTATCATTGGTGTGCGGCGGGCATCAACGGTACTGACAATGAAGCACTGTTGCATCACAGAGGACCCACAGACAGCACAAATTTAATAAAGGCATCCAGACAGCACAGATGTTGGTAGAGGCACTTCATAAATGGGAACATTCCCAGAGGTCTTTTGCAGCACCGTAGCATGCCCACAGTCAAGGCTTGTACTTGGACCTATGTCAAAACAGCTACAATGAGCTCGTGCGATCCTAGTTATCTGACGTGCCACAGTTGACCTTAAGGTCCAATCTAACCTCAGCATCAATGAAGGAGAGCAGATTTGGATCCTTGATGTACTTCCGTGCAATGTCCCCAGCATTCTGTGGAAGGTAGTAGGCTGAGATGTTTGCAAATAACACAATGCAGAGTATATCTTGTCACTAGCTTTCTCTTGACCACCAGAGTAGCATGCCCAGACAAACAATCATGACAAGGACTCCTATAAGAATGCAGAGGCTCTAAAGTTACAGTGTACAGCCACAGCAAATTTACATTCACTTTGGCAATGTGCTCAAGTATCTCGCTTGCAGGGCCGCGTGGCAGGTCTGAAAGGCAGTACAGGCTCAACTTTGAATTCTCACCAAGTGTAAGGCAAGCAACTGGGTTGCGGAAGAACTGGCCAAGAAGGTACAGTGGTTCTTCAAGAGACTGCAGCTCCAGTGCATTTAACGCATTGAAGACCTGCCTTGTGACATGCAGGTCGCTGCTTGAATTTTGACGGTTGACAAGCTTCTGCAACTAACTCATGCATGTATTCTAGCATAGCAATTGCTGAAATGAGCACCTTAGCATCAAGTCCTACAACAAGCTCAACTTCATTGTCTTTGATGAAAGTGGTACGACTGCGCTGTGATTTCTGACTGTACTTCGATTGTCAAACCTCCGCGGCTCATACTCAGGAGCTCTCTCAGGAGCTTACAGATGCCACTGTGGACACTTAAGAACTTCCAAAGCTTGCAATTGTAGTTTGTGAAATTTGAAGGTGCGATTCTGACCTTCCAGGCTTCCCCATAGAAACCACGGATGCCGGCAGCCTCATGGGGGAAGTACTTGATCAGCTCTTGCAGAAACTTCTCATAGTCCTTGTGGACGCGCACTGCGAGACCGCCAGGCACGTGATATTCCACGGCGGCAGGGTCTGGGAGGAGCTCCAGCTTCTTCCCGACGGCTGCTAGGGCCCTGGTCACCAGATTCACATTGCCCTGGAGAGAGCACCATGACTCTTTGAGATGTATGACCCACATCAACTTGCTCCAGCAGGACAATGTCACTCTGTGCAGAGACATGAACCATTTAGTGAAAGGTCAACTGCAGAAGCTTCACTCCTTGCATTGACAAGAACAGCTTCTCCAATATAAGGCAGTGGCTGTGTATCGCAAGCAATAGGTGGAGCAAAACGCATTCGCTGACTCAAAAGCGTAGAGACGAGAAGCAGCAATAACTTTCATTGAGAAGCTTCCTTGCTTCACTTGGGTTTCAACGCCCCCCGGCTTGTTAAGCAAGCAGGCCCTTGCCTAACGTGCGGGCAAGGCAGACGTTTGAGCAAGCAGAAGGCGGCCTTGACAGAGTCCAAAGCAACCAGCGTCTTTCAAGATAGCAGCAGCGGGAAGTCACCTTGTCGCCAAACCCAAACATGACGGAGGACCCGACGTCGAAGGTGTAGCCCTCGTCCTGGAACCAGCCGGAGCTGCCGCCGGGGATGACGTACTTCTCGAGCAGCAGCACGGATGCACCGCGCACCGCGAGCTGCGTGGCGGCGACGATGCCGCCGATGCCGGCGCCGATGACGATGGCGTCGTACTCGCGCTCCGTCGGCGCCGCCGGCGGGTCGTCCCACCTCAGCGCGCGCGATGGCCGGGGGGCAGCAGCCGGAGGGCTCCTCTCAGCGGCCGCCACTGTGGCCGACGTCGGCCTCACCGTCAGCAGCCTTTGGCTCTGGCGCGGCGAGCGACCAGCCGGAGCCGCTCGCCGCGCGAAGNGCCCCGCGGCGGCAATGGTTGTGGCGCCGGCGCCGCCGCCATGGCCGCCAGTGCCTTCGGCAGCACAGGGCGGCCTGCTGAACGCCGTCAAGCTGGCCAGCGCCGCCGCCGCCGCCGCTGCCGCCGCCGGCGGGGGCTCGCGGCCAGAGAGCGCGCTGGCCAGCGAGTCTTTGTCGTCACTGCCAGCTGCTGGCTTCCCAAGAATCAACAGCTGTTCCAATACTCGGCAGGGGGCTGTAGATAGCTAGCCCATGTAGATTGGACAAGGTCCACAAGAGCCGAGGGGCGCCTAAACCACACTGCTATGCACGAGACTACAGCGGAGAGGAGCTACTGTAATAGTAACCCCGAGTTAGCGGCAGCAAGTCGGAGTATACTGCGGCTGGAAACGAGGCACTCCGAGGAGCCCCAGAAGCGGCAGCCATGGCGGGGCCTGCCCGCAAAGTGCACTGCGTGGAGCCAGGGAGCGTTGGAAGTTGACAGACAGCCGCATGCGGTACACCTGCGCAAGCGACCCGGCAGCGTGGAAGCCCGGCAAGCTCCGCTTGCGGACCCTGCCGACGATCGATGGCCTGCCGGGCAAGCCGCTGGAGGAGGTCCAGCCGGCGACTGCCGAAAGCCCCGTGGACGTCGATCGCCAGTGCCGCGAATTCATTGCCAGCAGGGTGATCGGCGTACTTGCGCTCCTTGCCATGGGCCGCCGTGGTGACGGCGTGCCCTGCTGTTGACGCCAATTTGGTGGGGTTGGCTGAGTTGATGGAGTCGGTAGTCACCACATCCGCGATGATGCGGGGACCTCCTCCAGGCGCAATGGCGACCAGTTAGCGCGCCGTATATGGAGACGACCGTCCGCCCCCAAGCTGGATGGGCACTGCAGACGTGTTCTCCACGGCCCGAGGAAGTCCCCGCATCATTGCGGATGTCGTGACTACCAACTCCATCGACTCCGTCAAACCCACCATATCGGCGTCGAAAGCAGGGCACGCGATCGGCACGCCGGCCAGTGGCAAGGAGCGCAAGTATGCTGATCACTCAGCTGGCGATGAGTTCGCGGCACTTGCGATCGACGTGCACGGGGCATTCGGCAGTCGCTGGCGTTCTGCAGCGGCTTGCCCGGCAGGCCATCGATCGTCGGCAGGGTCAGCAACGGGAGCTGCCCGGCTTAAACACTGCCGGGTCGCTTGCCCAGGTGTTCCGTATGCGGCTGTCTGTCTCCTTCGTTTTCTTCCAACACTCCCTGGCTCACGCAGTGCACTTGCGGGCAGGCCGTGCAATGGCTGCTGCTTCTGGGTCTCGTTGGGGTGCCTCGTTTCCAGCTGCAATATTACTCCGACTTGCTGCTAACTCGGGTTTACTAAGCTCATGTCCGCTATGATCTCTTGCATAGCTGTGTGGTTTAGGCGCCTTTCGGCGCTTTGGTCCTTGTCCATTCTTTCTGGGCTGGCTATTGCCAGCCCCTGCCTCTTATTAGTAGAGCTGTTGTTTCGGCTGGCCTTTTCACAGCCACTGCCTTTTATGTGAAGAGCTGTTTCTTTCCGTGGATGGCCAGCCCAGATCAGGAAGAAGGAGGTGTGGGTGCTGATATCAGAATAACGGCTGTGCAGCATGTGTCTGTGGCTGGAGAAAGAGAGAGAAGGCCCGCGGTGCGCATGAAATGAAAGAGAGGCCAAATTGAAGCCAATACAGCGTTCAGGCAAAAACAACGCAGAAGTGGGGCTACATGAAACGAAGCCCTATGCTCACAGCCATCGCACTTTACTGGAATGCTGCTCTTCATCCATGCTGAGGTAGCGAAGGTAACAGTGGCTCGCGGTGCGCATGAACGAGAGGGAGGCCATAGCAAACCAGTACACAGCTTGTTAGAAGAACAACAGAATGATTTACGAGGGGTCAAAGTAACTAAGAAGCGCGTCCTGGCAAGCGAGCCCAGCATTCAAGTAGTACAGGCTCCGGCTCCGCAGGGCCCATGGCTTCACCAGTTTATGATGGGTGCTTCACCTCATATCTCCCCTATTGATGTTGGCCAAGTAGCATGATTGCAATGACAGCACACAGCCTCCTTCCTCACCTTCTTGTGTATGCTTGCTCACAAGACCGCCACAGCTCAAGATAATGGCAGTTTTGCTACACTTGAGACATCGAAGGCAAAGGCAGCTAAAGCAATGGCTTTTCATCGACCTACAAAGAGTACATCTTCTGGAAGTCTGGCTGCCGTGTGGGCTTTGACTTGCAGTTTACCGATCACATAGATTGTATCCTGTAAGTGAATGGGGGACAAACGAATGAGAGGCCCAATGAAATAGGCGCTAAGGCAGCTGCTGATGAACGTTCATACGAGCCTGCTATGAAGAATGGTTGAAGACTCAACACTGACGTCAAGCATCTATCTATATCCTTGGAGGCAACCACAGCTTCACTTTTTTGTCTGTACTCCCCGTGGCAAGAACAAATGTGCTAGTTGTTCCTGCAAGAGGGATACGTCTGGCCATCTGATTAGTTAATCAGGATGATAAGTCTTGAAGCAACCAGGAGAGGCAAGCTTGAGCACTACATAACTACACTGTATGTAAACTTGGACAGCCATCTCTGACCTGCAGTGAGCGGCTTCTGGCTCCAGGCAAGACATGTGATTACACCTGCATTGGGAGAATGAAAAGCGCCTCAAGGTGAGGTTAGAACAAGGTGATCATATGTTGGTGTCACAGAGCAAGGGCGTCATACATTGTTAGTGTGTCTTCCTGGAGCAAGGACTTGCTTTGCATTGCACATAGCAGGCGCTCCTTGGCGGAGGACAAAACGCTCATGCAGTTTGTTGCACAATCAGGAGTTATCAAGTCTAGCGTTCAAGAGGGCTTACCATCGTGAGCAATCTCACACTTGTCTAGAAGCTGGCCAGTATCAAGGCTAACCCAGTATAAGTTTGCGCTCAAGGTTGCTGCTAGGTAAAGTCCATCAGGAGATACTGCAATCCTGTCCAGATGAGGAGGATGGTTCTCTGCTGGAGGTAGGGGTATTGGGAAGCTTTTGAGCACTTTGGGGTCCTCATCTAGATGATACCTCACTGCCAAATATGAAGACGATTTTCGTCGGCCGATAGATGTTTGCCATTGACTTGTCAAGCCAATGCTAGCATTGCATGAACATAGCTAATTTTTAGTCATCTGACATGGATCAACCATTGGGATGCCATATCTTGATGGTGCCATCCTCAGAAGTGGTCACTATGAGTTGCACATGCCAATGCTAGCATTGCCATGAACATAGCTAAGACATATGACAGTTACCATTGATATTCCATATCTTGATGGTGCCATCCTTAGAAGTGGTAACTATGCGTTGCGCATCCGATGTGAAGCTCAGCCATGTTATAGCACTCTGCAGATGAGTCATAAGTTTTTTTGAATCGCAAAGAAATATCTGGATGTTGCTGGTAAGTAGCCGCAGAGCCCTAGCTTAAACGAGCTGGTATATGTGCAAAAACAACAAATCCTCAGCTTGCGCAAGGTATTTATATGTCAAAATCGGTGAGCCTCAAAGAGGTCACCTTATGGCCCTTCAGCTGCATGACTTTGGCGACCTCTCGTATTTGGCCATCCTTAGTGTAGACCAGCTCCCAAATCTGCATGAGATGCATAGATCCAGACAAGCGAAAAGGATAAATACTACTGGGCAAAGGTCAAATGTGGACACGACTATTAATTGAAAAATTTGCAACCGAGGTCTATGTCAAGCTACCCTTATTTGCAGCCAAGCAGGAGGAAACTTCAACGAGGAGGTAGCAGCGGGGGCAGTGAGCTTGTTTGGACAGTCGCTTCATCAGAAGCTGCATACCTTGACATCTGCTGTAAAAGCTGCAGCAGCAAGGAAACGTCCATCTGGTGACAGCGTAGCCATTGTATTCTTTAGCTGATTCGTATCAACGGCTCCAACAGATTTACCATCACTCAAAGCCCAAAGCTTTATGTCCGTCGCTGCGAATAAAGACATAAGCCAATCACGTCAGCTGCATAATTGAGCTAGATGTAGGATCCTCGAAATGCCAGAATAGGAGTATGATTTAAGATGACTATGGGAAACGATGACAAACTCTGGCCATAATCCCTGGGCCTCCGTATGATATTAAAGAGCAGCTCTGTCTGATTAAAGATGAAGTCTAGCTGTGGAATTGCCAGCACCCGTGCACTGACGAGTGTAAGGGCTTCTCTACTACACCTGCATTGCAGAACACATCACATGACTTTGACTGCATCACCTTCAGAGCAGGAGGCAACAATGACTGCTTTGTTGCCAGTACCATAAGTTGCCGGGGCAGAGTCCAAGGTCAATATGCTCTTGCCATCGTGAGCTCTCCTCTTCTCCCACTTAACAGCAGGTGGTAACAACTTGCCTTGGCCCTTTGCCTTCTCCGCTACTTCCTTATCTGGCAATACATACATGAAAAGCCCCGGTCCTCCAGCATCATGCGCCACTATTATGAGCTCCTCTGACGTATGTCCAAAGGCTACCAGGGTTGGCGTGAGCCCCAGGGGCAGGTTCAGTCGTAGCAACCTGGGCAGCCCATGCTTTATTGCACAACGTAAGGTCAAAGGTCAGATTGCTTGTACATGGCTATTCCAGAGCAGCCAATAAGGCTCACAGCATCATGCTAAGCTCATGATCTTAGGTCCAAAGGGATATGTTACCGCAAGGTGCAATGCCACCTGAGAAGAGCTATGCAATAGCCTAGCAAGAGCACTAGAGGTATTTGTACACAAGTTTGAGTTTGTGTCACACTCATGGGGTTATACTTTTATACATGCCACCAGAAAAGTAAATCTCCATGCAAGGGAGCTTGGACATACTTGAAGTTCTTGGCTGCTATATCTTCTAGCTTAAATATACGCACCACCCGATCAGCGCAAGCTGCAGCAAATGGCTTCTATATTCTATTAGCCACATCTTAACAGCTTCTGTGAAGTGTACAGTTCAGAGCGCCGCTTCCACATGCATTCTCATCAAAGCAGTATGCAGCATATGCTGCAGTTAAAATTTACTCAGCCAGGTGGCTTAGGTGCTGAGCAGTACCAGTGGCCAAGCCCTCTCCGTCTGCTGAAAATGCAAGGCCGCTCACAACTTCGGCATGGAACTTGAGGGTATTGAGAAGAAGCGGATGGTGCTCTTCGTGAGAGGCCTGTTAGACGTGCAACAATAGTATCAGTAATTTATCCACCAAGTGCTTCTGCAGTCGAGCCCGGGCACAGCATGAGAGGCCTTTACTGAGCCCCAAATCAAGGCCACATTCTCTTCTAGCTTCTAGCTTCGTGAGTACACCGCAACGACTTCGTTTGATAGACTTCTGTGGCAGACCCTGTAGTTCAAAGTCCTGTCAGGGGCCAGCGCTTGTTGTGGTCATCGGACAAGGGACCACCTTCTCACGCTTGACTTTGGAACGTGGAGCAGGCTTGGAGGTCTTTGAGATGTCCTCACGAACTTCGCTCTGCAGCTGACTGCTTTCCGACGCTGGCTTCTTGATTAGCCAGGAGACGAGAGCGAGCACTAGAAATGCGGCAAGGGATGGTGACCAGGACTATTTGTGGCATTGGAGAACCAGACTCTGACGCCTCCACCATGTTGACTGCAACGGCCGGAGCGTGCAGGAGCTCCAGAAGCCAGTAGGGGAATCTCTGGCGGCTCCTCAAAGGCGCAGAGCTGCTCGACGGAGGAGCTGGCGCCGCCTGGTTCTCGCCATGAACCGGGCGGCTCTGCAGCGCCGCAGCGCCTGCTCCGGCGCCGCCGCCGCCTGTGACGTGACTTCGTGAGGCGTGGCAAGCCTGGAAGCTGGCGGCAGCCGCGAAGGCGCTCTCGCGGCGGCGGCGGCGGCGGCGGCGGCGGCTGCGGCGGCGGCGGCGCACGCAGTCTCGGCCAAGGTGTGCGGTAGGCGGGGTTAAGCTGGGCGATGGGCTTAGCGCTTCCGACGTTAAAAGAAACAAATAATGGATGAAAAGCAAAGGATGCTCAGTGTTCCTCGTTAGAGCGGCCGCACTGAGCGAAGTGGGTGAACAGAACCATAAAAGCAAGAGTTGGGGTTTTNGGGGCGGCGGGGCCGGCGGTCCCTGGCCCCGCCGCCGCGAGCTTGTCGAGCGGCGCCTTGCCGACCTCCGCTTCTGCCCGCACGCCCGCGGCGGCCGTCGGGACGCGACTCCTGCTCAGGCAGGCTCCAGCGGCAGCTGCGCCTCCGTGGCTCCTCCGGAACCGGCGGCTGTGCTGCCTCCTGCGATGCTTCCGGCAGGCTGACGGGCTGCCGGCGCGGCTGAACGAGAGCCGCAGCTTCGGCGGCTCGAAGAATGCACGCATGGGCGGTGGCACGTCTCCGCCTCCGTTACGAGTCGTCGCAGCGGCAGCTCAATCGCATCGTGGCGCAAAGACCTGCCGAGAGAAGTGGGGAGCGAAGGGGCCAGACGTGACCAGTGCGGACCTCAGGCCGGACTCCAAGGCGACTAGCACGACAGAGCACCGGAGCGGCCCCTGCGGGCTGCCGGTTCCACGGCCGGCTCATGCAGTCCTCTCCAGGGAGGAGGTTGGAAACAGCCGGATCATCATCGTTGGTGACATCCATGGTGAGCTCATAGAGACAGTCAGCCAAGACTGCACCTCAGAAGCGAAGTTGACCACAAGTCTCAGTGGCTTGAGCAAACAGTGTGCTTTGCCAGATTGTCGTGTTTGACTACAATTGGGATCGCCCAACGTGCACTTCTTGGTCGTCTGTCAGGGTGCTGTGAGGAATTCTTACAATTGCTGGAGAAGTGCCAGCACAGGCCGGAAGATGTGCTTGTACTTGTTGGGGATCTGGTCAACAAGGCAAGTGCATGACTGGGTACCTTTGGCTCTCAACTTAGACGTCAGCACCAAGTGTTCCTCAACGAGTAACAAAGTCTGCCGTTGATTTATAGTGGGGTGCAAACCATCAGTCTTGTAGTCTCGCATGAGATACTTGGAAAATTAGGGTTCATTCCCTCATACATAAACCATCCTCCTGCAGGGCCCTGACTCTGCCAAGGTTGTCCAAACAGCTCGGCAACTCGGTGCCTACGTAGTGCGAGGGAATCATGATGACGCTGCTCTTGTATCCCATGGTAAATTCACCGAAGCGGACGCACATGGAGGTGTGTCACTGACAGAGGCCAGTTTTCAACTGAAGCAGATCTGCACTCTTGAAGAGAAGAAGATACGGATGGCCACTGCATTGGGGCCAAAATTAAGCATCACTGAATCAGTGCATGACCTGGGACGCTGAAATGCCTCTAATAACTGAACCTTGACTTTTCAGTACCTTTTCAAGATAAGAGAGCTTGGGTCCAAGATCTCCAACCCGAAGATGTCACCTGGCTCAACAATATTCCATATACATTGAGGATACCATCCCACCATGCACTTGTGGTCAGTATACAAGCCTTTGTACGGCATGTAGTGCAGTTTCCTTTCTCGAGCGCTAGTAGGACGAATACATGTGAATGATTTCCACGTTCTCTGCTCAGCTTAGTGGACTGCAGCTCATGCTTTGCATGCAAGGACGAAAAAGGTCATTGCCCTCAAACAGGCTACATCTTTGAGTTACACTTTGTACCTTCTTTCCTGATCTGCAAAGAGATTACTTCTGAAAGACGGGAATTTTACGAAGTCCCATATATTTGATGCAGATTCCTTAGTTGAGGCATACAGGTACATGCTGGAGTTGTTCCTCATAGGAAACTTGAGAATCAGAATCTGCGCTCGTTGAATACCATGAGGTACATCCGACCAGTGTCAGCCAGTGTGGTGGAGCCTCATCCAAATAGACTTGAGACGCCCAACGGTGAAATCACAGCAGAAGGAGGGGCGGGTGTACATGCAAGCGTGCCAGCCAATGTTGACGGAGACAACATCGTCAGCAACTATGACTGTGCCGGCTTGGAAGCTGCCATGCACGGGATCAATTTGGATGCAGACATAATTGGTGAGGCTCCAGGAGATGGGGTTGAACACCTGGAAGATAAGCAGGAGCCAGGGTGGAGGCATCTTGCACATCACAGTGCAGTAGGGCCTGGCGAAAAGAGGCATAGCTGGGGAGTACGTGCGGAGCGGTGGATGGTGTGTGATGGCAACGAGTCTGGAGCGCGCCTGTGGGGAAGTGTGTGGTGTGGGCCGCCACATGTCTTCTTTGGGCATGACGCTGCACGCGGCTTGCAGCTGTAAGTATGCTGAATTTCAGTCCTGCATATCCCTTCCAGCAGCATGTCAAGCAAGCAGCTTTGAAACTTGGGGTCCCATTGGCACTTGACGTTGTTAAAGACAGGGCAATTAGTTATAGTTCAGAGTTTATCCTGTGCTGATTGCTTGGATTGCTATGGTAATTGTCGTGCAAGCTTCATACTATGATGACATGCTTACTCTCCTTGTAGATATCGCCACGCCACTGGATTGGACACCGGCTGCGTGTATGGAGGAAGGTTGACTGCTTGTATTCTGCCACCAGTGTCAAGTTTGCCACTGATACCTGGACAGAGGCTCTCTCTAGAGTCCCCACTAGGGGGTCGGCTGATCTCTGTAGGCGCCCTTAAGGTATACGAGATGCCCAAAGATAAGGATTGAGCTCCGTATCCCTGAAGTTTGATATCCACAATACCATGGACTTACTGTGATAGTCTTTGTAGAGTATGGAGAACCTATGAGACTTAGGGCACCTGCTTATATATTTTATGCCAACGGCAAGGAGCGCTGAAGGGTAATATTTAAAAGCCAGCAATTGCTGGCTTTGTAAACATGTGCTCATTAAGCAGCATGCAGCCCTTAGGTTGTAGCTCATGTTTAAAAGGTCTTTGCAGTCGTGCTGAACTGCCGTGAAGAGTGTTGAGTAGAGGGCAGGCATTGGCTGCATAGTCAGATCCTATGACTGCAGGCATGTTGTGAGCAGGACATGGCGCCTGCAGTTTGGAAAGGCTTGTATGAGGTTTTTGGAGTGCTCCCTCAATTCCGCTCTTATTAGGACGATGATATCAAACTTTTTGGGACATGTTTTGAAGAAAAGTGGACTGTGTAGACAAACTCTCAGGAGCTTGGAGCTTATTAATGGTTGGAGGTGAGGTTCAGGGCCGAGAAAGTCTTTGTTGGTGTAAATGAAGTGCCGTGGAGACTCCTGGATCCTACGCAGGCACCAGATTCACATCGAGCAGTGCAACAAGACAAGCACTGCCTTGACAACATGTACGTACTCGTTGATATAAGGAAGGTTGGCTCAGATGTGCTTCCCTTTGTACTTGGCCAGGCCATTTTGGCCTTCGTTTGTTTTGTATGCACGAAAGTTCTCTTTCTTTGCATTCTAGAAGGAAGCGCTCGTTCGCAGAAAGCACCGTGCTCGCCTCGCCAGCGCTGCGGAAGGCTGCGCCTTCGTGCGTGCGCCTTGGCCCTCTCTGCGACGTACATTTGTCAGTGTGCTTGCCTTTGCACTTGGCCACACAGGCCCTCCATCTCTTGACACACACTCCATTCCTCTGCGGGGCGACCACTTCTTCCCATGCGCCATGGACATATACGGCGGCTATGGAACGAAGTGGTCTGCCCTCCTCCATCGCCTGGCACTGCATGTTGATGCCCGCCGAAGTAGTCGGGCGGGTAGCTTAGGCCATTCTAGCGTCCCGCAAGCCATCATTGCATGCTATAGGATGAGGCTACATTGAGTCTGCAGCGCTCCCAAGCACTCGCGATTCACCAGCGTGCTGGTCGTGCATTAGCCCAGGCTAATGGCTTCCGTGGTGTGGTTTGGCTCCTCAGTATAGCTTGTCAGATATGCATGTGCTTACTCGGAGATATTAGTGTCCCCCTTAGCCAGCTCATTACCCAGTTACCAGGACATTTGTAAGGCTAGAATTGGCCTCCCTTTCAATTTCATGCGCACCGCGCGCCTTCTCTGCGGAGGAGCCGGAGCGGCGGCCATGTTCGGCGCTCTCGCCGCGCTGCTGGCGACCCTCGCGGCGGCCTGCGGCGCCGCCGCCGCCGCCGCGGCGCCCGAGGCCGCCGGCCAGCTGCCCGTGTGCTCCGGCGAGGTGCCCGTGGTGCGGTCCATCCCGAGCCTGGTCGCAGGTACACTGCCTTTAGCCTGCAACCACCGCCGCTTCTGGCTTGGCGGCGGCAGGGTCTGCTCACGACCTCCCGCATTGCCTGAGCCGCCACGGCTTTGCCATCCTCGGCCGCAGATAGCTACGGCCGGCCGGGCTGGTCGCATGTGATGCTGGCGGGGGCTATGGCCCACGGCATGCGCGAGGTCAAGGTATGGCTCTTGACCGCGGCGCCCGGCAGTGTCACGCCCATCCACCGCCATAATCAGGAGGAGGTGCGCACAACGTTGCGATCTCAGCCGCCCACGCCCCAGAGCTAGGAAGTACATCTATGGGACAGCTTCGCAACTCAACCGCCGCTAGCCGTGCATGAGGTGCGCACCTGATCGCTGCCCATGCATGCAGGTGATCGTGGTCCTCACGGGCTCTGGGCAGGTACTCGTCCTGGACAAGGCGTCAGGTAAGGCGCCTCCTTGAACAAGGCACTGGCCCTCTTCACGGCACGCCTTGCTTTTGCTGCACCGCGTTGACAGTGGTCCCTTGATTCTGCTGGTCCCTGGGGCCCTATGCGTATGGCACAACAAGCTGCTTGGCTTGCCACTGCGGCCTGCTCGACGTACAGCTGTGGCTACGTCCCTGAGTAATTCAGAGCTGTGCTGAAGAGATTGATCAGCCCTTGAGCGGCCTCATCTCAAGCAGTCGCACTAAAATACAATGGCTGCCCTTGCCATGCTTCACAGGCAAGGTGCAGAGCCACGACGTCGCTAGCAACAGCACGATTGTCGTGCCATCGGATGCCTTCATCAGCTCGCCAACACTGGCACAACGGACATGCAGTCAATTGTTGCCATCTCGCAGCCGCCCATGAAGGTCTATGTGCATCCGGCGTGGGACACGCCTGGGGCTGAAGCCATCTACACCTTCCCAGCTTTTCGGGACAAGCGCTGTCCTGATGACTCTGCAAAAGAGAAATTGCTCAGCGACAAGAGCGAGCTTTACATAGCACCTGCTGAACATAAAGCTGCTACAACATTGCTCGCACTTCAACATCGCTGGCAGCAATGTCGCTGGCACTTCTCGCAAATTCAGGAATAGCAGCACCACGGCTTATGAGGTCTAGGAAGGCTTGCAGAGCAGTCTTCAAGCTTGTGTCACCCTTGCACGAAGGCTGAGCTCATCATGCTGCAGTTAGCCTGTCATGCTTATCCTTCTTTAAATGAATGGCTACTTGTTAGACATCCCTTTATGTACATGAGATATCAATGTTACAGTTAAGCTTGATTAGCATGGACCAAGTGGTGTCAGGGATGACACTAATTTGTTCAAGCTGGCAGAGGCTCTGAGCACAGGGTGGTCCGTCGTGGCATCACAAATCTGATGCTGTTCTGGACGTCCAAAAGGCAAGGCCGCTGCACAGGTGCAAGCAGCAACAAGTCAAGGACCAGGACTAGGCCGGCAGGAAGCGCAGCATGCAGTGAGCCGAGCTCCAAGCCCGTCACGGCAGCAGCTGATGCCTGCGCTCACCTGGCCAGGACGAGGCCCGCCTGGAAGACGCCGGCGAAGCCCGGCCAGGCTGAGCCGCCAGCGACGACAGAGTCCTGGATGAGCATGCCCGCAGCGCCGGCGAGGGAGACAAAGGAGATGACGTACGCGAGGAAGAGCCAGGTGCGCGACCTGGGAGGCGCAGCGCAGGGGGCCATCGTGAGCATGGCGGCCATCGCGGCGCGGCTCTAGCTAAGCCCGGCTCGGTACGGCTGCTGGCCCGGTGATGAGCTCGATGGGCTCAGTGGCAGCGGCAATGGGTGCGCGGCGTAAGACTCCATCAACGGCAGCGGCGGCGGCGGCGGCGGCGGCGGCAGCGGCGGAGGGACCTGCAGCCGGAGCCGTCGTCGTAGGGCGAGAAGTCTTGCAGCTCCTCCCGGCGCACGCAGTTGAACATGAGCGCCGCCAGCGACGC
>WELB01000079.1:241965-253238 GCA_009602725.1 Spirogloea muscicola | reverse complement strand
GCCGTCCAAGGCCGCCGCCGCCGCCGCCGCGGCGGGCGCTTCCGAGGCGGTGCCGGGCCCTGCGGCTGGCGAGCCCCCCACGCAAGGCGCTGCCCCGGGCGCCGACAGCGCCAAGCGCAAGAGCGGCAGTAGCCAGCGCAGGTGCGCCGGGGGCCCTCGACGCAGCTCGACGCCAGCCACGCCTCCGCACCTTCCATCGAGGCTCCCTCTTCATTAGGAAACTTGGTTAGACTAACTGAAACGTATGTTGAGTGTAACTAGGCAAGAAAGCTCAATGCACAGCGCGGGCCTCCGAGCGCCTGACCTTGCGACTGCGCTCGCCGGCGCTGTGTCCGCAGTGCCAATGGCTCGGCCGCCACGGCCAAGAAGAAGGGGACTGCGGCGGCGGCGACGGCAGCGGCTGCCAAAGCTGAGGATGCAGCCGCAGAGAGCGCTGCAGTCGAGGACGCGGCTCCGGCGGGCAGGGCCAAGGTCCCAGCCGGCGTCAACAAGGGCCGCGTGCGCGTCCTGAAGCCCGGGCACCCCGGCGACGGCCCCGTCGTGTACTGGGTGTCGCGCGACCAGCGCGCCGTGGACAACTGGGCCCTGCTCTACGCTGCGGAGCAGGTACCGAGCAGGGCTAGCCTTGCGTAGCCTTTCCCCTTGTTAGACCATGACTAGCCTGCGACCTTCACACGCAGCACTTAATGCGTGCCGGTTAGGCAAGCACTGCAGTGCTCCCCTGGCGGAGATTGCTCGCTTCATGGAGCCGTTGGTGCAAAGATGAGGGCGACAGCCCACAGCTGCAGACTATGGCAGCTTGACTTGGCAGTGTTACTCTTGTCGTGGAGTGGCAGGAGTTAGAAAGTAGTAATAGTAAGTAATAGAGACACACAACAATGTGTGTTTCTCTGTGGACAGTCCGTCCTACCAGCCGCTGGATCCTACGACTGACATTCGGGACAGACGTGATGCCATGCCGTTCCCAGGCCAAGGCTCGCGGCGTGGCGCTGGCGGTGGTCTTCAACCTCGTGGCCAGCTTCCTGAACGCCCAGGCGCGCCACTTCGGCTTCATGCTGCGCGGCCTGCGCGAGATGCAGGCCGCCCTGGCTGACATGGGCATCCCTTTCTTCCTCTTCCAGGTGCACCATCCCCCCTCCTTCCCCTGCTCGCTTTCCCATTATGCGGACATCAGCAATGGGGTCTGTCTATTGTCAGTGAACCATGTTTCAGGAAGAGCATTCTTTAGCAGTCTACATTCATAAAGGTGTGTGCTTTCTCTCACATAAATACAGGACATATAGGGCTGCATGCTAGTTGTCCACGTTGCGCAACTCGGTGCAATGGGTGTAGCACGACAGGTCCCATCACCAATACGAGCTGTGTCGAGATCCAGGGGAGAGCAGAGGAGACGGTTCCTGCCTTCCTGAAGAGGAGCGGAGCATCCCTGCTGGTCATGGACTTCTCGCCGCTGCGCATTGGGCGGCAGTGGCGCGACGGCATCTGTGCCGCGGTACCAGACCATGTTGCCGTACATGAGGTCGACGCCCACAATGTGGTGCCATGCTGGGTGGCTTCCGACAAGGTCTACTGCTGCTGCCAGCATCATTCTCTCATTGTGTCAAGTACACACCCCACGAGCGTTACTGCTTCATACAATGATGGGAACAATTGAGAAGGCCCTCACTTGAGTATGCATCAAGTACCTAGAATGTGCCAATTTGACTACGAGGTTTAGCAATTCGAAGTGCAGTGAGTTCTTGTACCTTCTCAACACTTTTACAACGCAGCTGCCGTCGATATTTGCTGCTGCAGTTGGAGTATGCAGCGCGCACAATCCGCACCAAGATCCACCGCCACCTGAATGAGTACCTCTGCGAGTACTGCCCAATGCCGAAGCTTGAGCACCCATGGAGCAGCTCGTCACCAGACTCCATTGACTGGGATAATCTCATCAAAGAAGTCACCAAGTATGAGCCCTTTGAGTTGTTCGCTTCGTGCAAATAATCAGTCGTAAGAAAGCTCGGCACAGGCAAGCTGCGTCTCAGCTTAAATACATGCAGACTGAGCTTGCGAGGACGTCATAATGCACTGCTTGGTCCCACCACTCACACAATCTACGCTTAGCCTCTGGCTCTCTGCTCTGTATCTGTCAAGGTTGCCAAGAGTGCTGAAGTTGCCGCTCCACTTTCATAACTCAAGCCTCGTCAGTCATGTTTTGCCAGGGTGGGGGCCGCTGTCCCCGAGGTGGACTGGATCAAGCCGGGAGCACAGGCAGCAATGGAGGGCCTCAAGACCTTCCTCAGGACACGCTTGGCAAAGTACGACCAGGACCGCAATGATCCTGGGAAGCCGCTGGGGACATCCGGCCTGTCCGCCTGGTTACACTACGGCCATATTGCGGCGCAGCGCTGTGCCCTGGAGGCCAAGGCTGTCCGCAAGCAGTTCCCTAAGGTGAATGCTGGGTGTTCCAGGCTTGGAAACTGATCGTAAGCTGATTAAATTTAGGCCTTAAATTTTTGTCTGACAGTTGTGTATAGGATCTGCGTTGAGGGCTTACACTTTACTCTTGTAGCACAGCCAGCAGACTCCTTCCTAGAGGAGCTGGTGGTGCGCCGGGAGCTCGCAGACAATTACTGCTACTACCAGCCAGAGTACGACAACCTTGGCGGCGCCTGGGAGTGGGCCCGGGCCAGCCTTGCCAAGCACGCCCAGGACAAACGAGAGTTTCTGTACACGTGAGCTAGGCATCTCCCGTGGTGCATATTGCCCTGCTCGGCAGCTGCATTTCTGTTCATTGGATGCCTCCTGCATTGAGATTTATCAGCAGCATCGGTCGCCTTGCTTGCGCGCAGGAGAGACGAGTTGGAGCAAGCCAAAACGTATGACGATGTGAGTCCATTGATTTTGGCTATGACAATTGCTGGTGATTCAATTTTAACAAGATATTGGTGCATCAGTAGTGTTCCTTCACTTGCTTTTCCTCCAGCTATAGTGGACTTTTGCAGCTCCCAATCCCCTACAGACTTCGATACACATTTCTGCACTCTCCGCATCCTGGTTGGCTGACTCTCTCCCTCAATCACATGTCCTCAATCTTGACAGCTCTGGAATGCAGCCCAGTTAGAGATGGTGCACTATGGGAAGATGCACGGCTTCATGAGGTAAGTTGGCTTCTCCTCTGGATCTCTAATTCCAGCTTCGTTTTATCAGTGTTGGTCGTCATCTTATGCCACTTCTGCTGAGTTACTTGTAGCATCCGAGTGATTCTTCTTGCTCCTAGCTTGTTAGATGGTTCACTTAGATGGTTCAGATACATCCGTTCAGATACATCCGCAGACCTTACCTGCTGTACCAGGCAAGAAGGCTCATGAGCTTACACACAGCATCTACTCATGACAGAATGTACTGGGCCAAGAAGATCCTTGAGTGGACAGCAAGCCCAGAAGAAGCAATTGCGAGTGCTATCTACTTGAATGACAAGGTGCACAGTCATAATGAGCTGTATATCATGCTTCTGTATTTTGCACACACATGTTCGTGGCTGTCTTCGATCACCTCTGCATGCCTTCGTTTATACCTTGAGCTATCAGTGAGGGGTCTCTGCTAGATTCTGGCAGCATCTTGTCTATGTGCATGCTTCTGCTCAACTGCAAGTGTGATGCTCCAGTACGAGGTGGACGGCCGAGATCCCAATGGGTACGTTGGGTGCATGTGGTCGATAGCTGGCGTCCATGACCAGGTCGGGCATCAGTGACCTCCTCACATTGCCCATTGCTCGTCCCCTCGCGCTCTATCCTCCACATGCAGTATGAGTTGGATGGGAGGGACCCCAATGGCTACACGGGCTGCATGTGGTCCCTCGCTGCTATCCACGACCGGGTCTGCTTCAGTGTCATCTCTGTGATACATTGTCGTCCATCTGTGCTTCGTGCAAGTTCTCATACTTTGCAGATTAGAAAGCTCCAAGTCTTTCTATTGAGATTTCAAGGCACTTCCAAGAGGTCCCTGAGAGTTCTCACCATGAAAGTGGCCATATTTTGTCAGTGGAAGCTCTTGGAGCTGATACTTGGCATCAGCATCCTGGGCAGGGCTGGGGGGAGCGCCCCGTGTTTGGCAAAATCCGCTACATGAATCGGAATGGATGTGCGCGCAAGTTCAACGTGGGTGGCTATATAATGTATGTCAACAAGATGATGACCGACCTGAAGAGGAAGCGTGGAGTCCAGGGTAAATTACAAGGCGATGGCGCGGCCAACCCAGACACTGCTGTAGGCAGCAAGCTGGCAAGCAAGCTGGCTGGCAAGGCCAAGTAGTGGACATGTCATAGTGATGTTCAAGCAAAGCCAAGTAGTTCAAGTGTATAATTTATTTCCAACTTTGAGTTGGAACTATGACTTGCGGTGGTGGCTCAGAGGTTCGCTTGATCATATTGGAGCCGAATTTTTTTTCTGAAGCATTGTTCAAGGGTGTTTTGGACAAGATATAGCGACGGTCGGATAAGGAAATACCCAGTATTTTGCCCGGTGCAAGTAGACCATCATGTGATGAAGTTGCCATAGGCGAAATGCACAGAGGAGTCCAACTTGTTCTGCTCGGTACAGCTTTGGCAGCATGGAAACACTATGCACTATAATGAGGAGGAGTTACAGCCCTGTGCCACATTGTTGTCGTCGTTGTTGTATTATAATCTAACATGTCCTCTTGACCAAAGTGACGCTGAAGGCCTGGCGCATTAGTCATAGAAGCCAGATCATGTAACAAGCAGCTTGCCAAAGCTTGTGACTGCAACTTGTGAGGCACTTCTTACGAGCTGTTGACATGTAGCTCACTATGTCAATACATCCAGCGAATGTATGTTGCCGCATATGAGAAAATATCATGTGCCAAGAGCGTTGAAGAATCTACAGGAGGCCATGCTTCTGAAGCTTTTCCAATGACATGGCACATGTAACAATGGACGGCAGCATCATGTCACCAGAGTACATGAGACTGCGCAACTCATGCTCGTTAACACAGACCACCTTGATTATCTCCTCTGCATCTCTGGGATGGGGACTTGGGTCCACCTGCACATCTTGCATCACAGGTGAGCATCACAGGAATTGCTGGAAACAACCACAGGAAGATATGAAATGACTGAGACTGCTGTGAACATTCCATGCACTGCTGATAAGCAGCGCCCGGTGGTCTGAGCCCATCATTGTTATCATAAAACGAACCTCAGGGTCTATGACGAGGAAGGGAGTGAAGCGATTTTTACACCATTTGACCTGCAACAAGGTGCAGTTACTGCGCTAGTGATCTTGATAAACATGCGATTTTTTCGCACTACACGGTATGCTATGTAGTAAGTAATTTGCTTGCTCAGAGAGATGATTGTTAAAAAAATTGAGCACAGTCAGGTATATACTACATTCGCATAAGACCCTCTTCTGTATACCTCCAACTATCCAGGATGACTATCTGGTATGAGCTGCATTGATTTGCCACCTCGGAGGAAAACCTGCCCATAACAGCAGAGTACATGTCAAGGTAATAAGTGGCCTTGCCCTCACCACAGTACAGTATTGACTTTGTCATCATGCTAACATGCAGCAATGCTGGTTCTTAAGGGCAGCAACCTCTTCTGACAGCTCCTGCCGTATGCAGTCTTCTAGAGACCCGTGTTTAGCTGATAAGCCACCACAAGGTACTCCATAAACCATAGCATTGGCGCCCTGCAGTGAATAACTAGGGAGGGCAAGGTCAATTGAACTCTTAAGATAAGCGTGTGCCCTCAAGGTTTGCAGACCGACGACAGTGGTAAGACTTGGGATCCTTTAATATACTGGCTTCCTCCTATTTCTGACAGTGTGCAGTAATTTGATGTGCTTTTGGTCTGAATGCATATAGCTGCAACTAGCTGATATAGCTGAAGTGATCACATTGTGCACCTGAAAATATTCTTGCAATATTGTGAAGGACTTGGTGGCAGTATGGAAAGGCACAATAGCGCAGAAGTGGTTTGCTCTAGTCCTCGAAGCAACTACGTCATACTCCACCGTATGCTTCCCATGCGCTCCTTCACCTGAATTATGATTTGAAAACTGTAGCAGGACAAGGAACAGTCTTTTAGCTGGACTTCAAGCAAGCAGTCACCTTAAGGGCAAATATTCATGGATTGGCAGACATCTGATCACAGGCACAACAATCGTGCTAGCACACACCTCGACTACTCGATTGAAGACACTGAGGTAGCGCGTGTGGAGGACCTCCTCCTGTGGTCACAATAAAAGGCCCTCTTCAGTCTGCAGCTATGTGATGTTCTGCACCTTGTGTCATGTATCCTGATGATGTGCATGTGATGCGAGATTTGATTACCTTCTTCACATGTCTCACCTTCACAATGTGAAACTCCTCATCAGCTGCCGTATGCATGGTGGAGAGCTCTTCCTCACTGGGGGCCCTTGGCAAGACTGTCATCTTGCCTGGGCCTTGCCCACAATGTGGCACTGTCCAAGGCCTGAGCCAACCTGCGCATAAGCTGCCTAGCCTTTCCCTTGAGGCAATGACCTGAGAACTTTGCAGACCAGGTATTTCTAAGCCAATTCATCGGCTAGATAAAATATGTCAGCAAATTGGTCAATGTGTATACAACTTCTGTTGCCTTTCCAAGCCTATCCAAGCCTTTTACTACAGCACCTGACCCCCCAAATGCCTGACTGTGCCTATCAAAGCATCAAAGTGCACAGGAATGAGACGAATCAGGTCATCCAGTGCATAGGAAAAGCTGGACTTCCACAATCAGGGCTGTGTGAGCTAGTAAAAGACAGGTTTCGTACAGCTACCTCGTGGTGCGGGCCTTGATGGCAATTGATGACAACTCACGAGCTACCTGTGCGTTGTGAGAGGTTGGGATCCTGATCATTGACTGCAGCGGTGAGGACTGTCCTTAGATTATTAAGTGTTGGCAAACTTGGGCCCAATTGCAATGGACATCTCCAATGCTGCTTGGAGGTTTGCTGGAAGACAGCCACTTATATGACATACCTGGGCGTCAGTATGCAGGCAGCAGTCCACCACCTTTGCCTGCAGGAGAAGGAGATCGTGTTGAGCGTAACTACAACTGTCACGACTGGCAATTCTCCTGCAAGAAAGCGCAAGGAGAGAGACAGTGGCATGCCAGCAAGAGCGACTGCCCGAAATTCCTCGACTGTCACGGAAGTGCGCGACGATCGCAGTAGCTGCTGCATTTCTGTAGGTATCCGATACCTCAAGAAGAGAGCCTCTTCGCCATGCTGTGCGCGCTCAAGTGCAGCCAGTACGTGACAACAGTGAGCCTCAGAAGACAGCGATCACGGCTCCGAGGCTGCACACTGGACGAAAACCCGCTGGACCGCCGAGGGAGGCGCCAGTGGGCGCAGGACGCGGACCTCGCGCGCATGCACGGCCGATCGAGTGCCCGCGATCGGCGGCGGCGGCGGCGGCGGCGGCGGCGGGGAAGACGACTGCGGCTGCTGACACCATGGAGCGGCTGTACAAGCCAGCCAGGTGCATACAAAAGGTGCTCATAACTAAATTAGCAGAGCAATTTTAGCGGCGGCGTGGGGGGAGGGAAGCAGGTGCCGCTACTTGCGCCGCTAGATCTGGCGGCGGTTGGCACTTGCAGGCCCGCCGACCAGGGGGGCCCCCGCACCACTGGCCCGTCACCACCCACCCCTCGCCGTCTCGTCTTGACGTGGGGCCCGATTGGTGTTCCCATCATGCTGAAACGACGGTTTGGACGTCGAGTCGCTTCACAGTCCGCCTCGTTCTTCTATCCACATCCACCCCCACACCCCCGCCGTCGCCAGCGCCGGCCCCGCCGCCGCGCCGCGCGCCGCGAGATACGCCTCGCATTGGGCGAGGCGCTCTCGCTCTCGGAGGCCCGGCGGCGCCGGCGGCGGGAGCGGCGGCGGCGGCGAGGCCGGGCCATGGCGTTCGGCGCCGGCTGCGAGGAGGCGTACCGGGCGGTGTTTGCCGACGACGCGCCGCAGGACTGGTGCTGGCTTGGCTACCAGGGCCAAAAGCTCGTGCCCGCCGGGACCGGCACCGGCGGCCTCGCCGAGATGCTCGTCACGGTGAGGTCCCACTGGCCAATTCTGGCGTGGGGGCCGCCCCCCGCCCTGGTCGCCAGATCCTTGTTGCTGCCGCTGGAGGCGGCATGGTCACAGCCCGGATCTCGTCACTCCCGGAATGGTCAATGTGAATACCCTACGGACGCCTTCGAGGACAGTCGCTGTCACGTCGCAAGCGATCACATTGCAGCAGCCTGTCCATTAAGACCTCCCAGCATTTGCTTCCTCTGGCCGAGCATTTAAGCCCTCGTCCAGCAATGCATACCGGCGGGCCGGCTCAGATTAGGAAGTGCGATCTGTAATCACACAAACAGGAGCGCTTGCTTTGGGATGGACTTGGGTTCACACTTCTCAGGCGCCTTGGCTGCTGGGTTAGCATGCAGAAGAAGGCTTGCATGCTGCTAGCGACGTCGTCTGAGATTGGACAGGGCAGTCGAGTATGGAAGCGCTGCTGCTGTTGCAGAGGATGCACATGCAGACTGGGTCGTGCTCAAGTCTCTCCCCTTGACCTGTGTGCAGGAGCCAAGTGTCCTCTGTTCCCTTCTGTACATCCTCTTGATCCTGGGACTGTCTGAAATTTAATTGTCAAGCTCATGGAGCTGATATTGCGCCCAATTGCGTATGGCAGGTTGATGACGCAATCGTTCTTTATGGCTTCCTGAGACTGAACAAGACAGACGATGGTGGCGACTCCAAGAGGGTGAAGTTCGTCTTCATCACATGGGTGGGCGAGACAGCACCAGCATTGAAGAAGGGCAAAGTGACAATGCACAAGCGACATTGTGCAGAACTCTTCAAGGTGGGAATGCTTGCAGTGATGTACCTAGAGCACCAGGAGAGAGGAGGCCTGATAGGGACTGGGGGGCTGCTCAGCAGTGCCAGCTATAACTCTGATTGCTCTTACATTCTGTGGCCCTATGATGTGAGAGCGTGAAACGTTATTGCAGCTACCTTATGAGTCTGATGACACCACAGCCATCGTCCACATCAAGCTTCATGGGGCATTACTTTTGAGACCTGTGCAGGGCTACCACATTGAGAAGCAAATCTATGATAGAGAGGCATTGCAAGGTCTGGAGCAGGAGCTTGACACCCTTCTGAAGAAGGCAGGAGGAGCAAATTATGACCTGGGCAATACCCGCACTGGCGTGCAGGCAGGGAATGCCCAGGACTTGAAAAATGCGGTGAGCTGTCGCCTTCCGCAGCCAAGCGTCTTCCTTCTCACTCGGAACTGCGGCAGTATGACATTGATCTAGTGCTTTGTTGGGCTTGTGGTGCGGGCCTGACAACAGCCATACGTTCATGGACTTAGACATTTCACTGTATGGTGCATGATCCGCAGTCCAAGAATTTCTTCAAGCAGAAGGAGCAAGAGACAAATCTTAAGAGCTTTGTGTACGACAAGGGCCCTCTAACGAAGGGCATCACTTCCTGCGACCTTGGTGGTCGCGCTATGGTGGCTCCGGCCTCAGAGGCCAAGAAGAACACTGTGGGCTATGTTCCTGCGTGAAGCAAGGGTGAGGAAGCTGGAATGAACTCAAAAGCAGAACTCATTTCGCGCCAGCAAGACTTTCTGTTGCATGCTCTTGCACATTGTGATAGTTCTAGAGCATTGACAAGGTTCAAATTTGCAGGCACAGGGAGACTGCTGTTGTAAGTTGCACAGCTTAGTACAGGTTGCTCATCAGACAAGCAAGCATATGCACAGACACAAGCTGACAATTCTCAATCGCTTGGGTCGAACAGAGCTGTGCTCAGGCACAGGGCGCACAGAGACTTAGAAGCTGCTCATTGATCCTATCTGCTGGAGGGCGCAAACTCCAGTCCTCCAAGTGATTAAGAGGGTGTGTCGAGTATTCTTTGATTTTTGTATTTGCCTGCACTTCCTCAGTGCAGCTATTCCATCCCTACAATCTTTGAGTATTGTAGAAGCTCCACACCGTCACCCATCCTTGTACACACTTGCCTGGCCTTCACAGCTGCTCTTTGAGTTCAGCAAGAGCTTCTCTCTCGTGCTAGGCGCATGCCTTCGCGAGCATGCATCAATGGGAGAAGATCGGTGCTGCAAGTGGGGAGGGAAGAGGCGCTTGCAGATTGCAGCTGTGATCTTCTGATGGCATCTGTCAATTTAGTGTATTGGCCCCTTTCTGGGCTGGCCATTCACAGCCCCCGCCCCATTTGGAAGAGCTCACGACCCTCACAGCCACCCTAGCAAAGCGCTTCATTTGTGTAAGACCTAGCTGAAGTGCGAAGGTATGGGGTGAAAGGGCAGTTGGCGTGGTGTTGTTTTATGTGCCACGAGGACCGACGGACTCGAGATGGTGGACTGCAGTATACCAATGTCGGGCCAGGAAGAAAGTGGTCATCCAGAGACCACGCTCGCGGGGTGCGCATGAAAGGAAAGGAGGCGAAAGCAAGCCAGCAGAGTGTAAGAAACAACGAAGAGAACTCCAAGAGGGGCTAGGTAACAAAATGAGACCCACAAGTGAAGTGGGCGAGTATGATACCCACGAGTGAGCCAAACGTATCTGCCATACATGTCTGGGGTGCCGCAGCACCACCCCACAGAGAGGAGGCTGACGAGGGCCAGCCTGCAAGATTGCACATGGGCATGCGAGAAAGCTCCGACAAGAGAGATGGGAAAAAGCGAAGAGCTAACGTAGGGCAGTGGCTGTGAGAGGCGCAGTGCGCACGGCAGGATATGGAGGCCAGATCAAAGGCTGCGCTTCCTGAATGACTGGTGGCTGTGAGAGGCCAGCTCAAAAGAGAAGTGCTCGCCCATAGAGGAGAGGGCTGGCAAAGCCAGCCCAAAAAGAGTGGACAATGTCCAAAGCCAAAGAGAGAGGTGCCGAAAAAGGACTACACTACCGAACACGACAACGCACTAGGGAAGCCCAAAAGGAATGGCCAAATCGAATGGCCAAATCGAAGTCAACATCGGCAGAAGCCAGTGCCCAGACTGAGGCCGAGGTGGGCTGACTGTGGGTCATGAAGCCGCTCCATGACCTACCCGCGACCGAGGCTCGGCTACCGGTTCTCCTCCGAGGTCAGCCGGAGTTAGGCGGCGGCGGCGGCGGCGGCGGCGGAGGTCGCGGCGGCGGCGGCGGCGGCTGGAAAGCTGCCGCCGGAGCGCGTCGTATGTGAAGAAGCGGCCTGTCCGGCGGCCGCAGCGGGCTCGCCGCCGTGGCCGCTGGC
>WELB01000079.1:220076-241847 GCA_009602725.1 Spirogloea muscicola | reverse complement strand
CTCGGCCGCTGCTGCGGCGGCGTCGCCGGCGGCGGCGGCGGCGGCGCCGAGGACGCCGCGCCCGTGTACCTGCGCCTCGTCAACGCCACGGGCGCCGCGGTGGCCGTGCACTGGCTCAACCACGAGACCGCCACCGAGGACTTCTTCTACAGCCTCGCCGCCGGCTGCTCCATCTCGCAGCAGGCGAGACGTCTTCCCCTGCCTCCGCCTTGCCCCCGCCTCCTACGCCTTGGCGCCGGCAGTCTTGCTGGGCAGCGCCAGTCATCGCTTGCAGGCCTCTTCTGCGACTCATTATGCACATCAGAGGCACATAACTAATGCATCGTCAGCAAAGATGGAGTGCTCGACAACTGGATGCATCAGCGGGAGAGGGAGGAGAAAGCCCCTGCTCTTGCATTTGGCGCTGTCTTGACTTTTACGTGTCCATCATGTTGAGCAGTGTGGTGCTTGTTGGGTCGGGTGCGCCTGACTAGTGAAATGCTTCCGCCGCAATCAGCCCTGTGTCTCGAGACGATGATGCCAGCGCTGATCATGCTCTTTGTCGTTGTGCGCGAGCTGCGGCAGACTTACGACGGCAATGTGTGGGTCGTCCGGAGCAAGAGCGATGACCAGCTACTCTGCCGCGTCAGGGTGAGGGGTCGGCTGTCGCCCCTCGCGCCTGCTTCCCCACCTTGGCAGACTACGGCCGCAGGAGCCACGCAGTCAAGCCGCGGCCAATGGCAACAATGCAGCATGAGGGCTCAGCTCCATAGGCTAGACTGAGGCAGGCGACAGACTACCAGCCCTCAAGCCAAGCACAAGCACTTAGGGGTGTAGCAGGTGTGCTGATATCTGCTGTGCTTTCGCAGGTGTCATCCGCTCCTCGGCAGCTCTGCCAGTTGGCTTTACCAGCATCCGTCAATTCGTCTTTAGCCGGCAACAACCACGGTGCCGTTTTGGAGCTGGGCCCCGAGCCCGACATCCGTATTCCATCCTGTTACACGAAGGTGTTCATGAGCAGAGCTGGGCTCCCAGTTGTTGGCTTCCCTCAGACCACCGACCTTGCACTGTGTGCCGCGGTTGACGTGGTAGATCATATGCTGGAGGTGAGTTTGTTGCCATCCACGTACATCAAGTATGCATTGTGATCATGCGTTCTCTGATGAACCTGCATCATGCTCGAAGGTCTTGTCCAGGCTGTGTCCAGCGCTGCAATCCCAATCACGGCACATTGTGAGGAGTCCAGCTACCGTGAGATGCACGCTGATGTCCTGCGGAGATTAACCATCGGTGCGCTCACCATGTTTGTACAGGAATGTCCAGCTGCTCTTGTGCAGCGATTACGAGTCAATCTCTGCAGGGTTGCCATTATTGCACGAGACCAAGTCACCACGGACATTCTGGAGCACTCTCATCTCAAGGTGCTTCATCATGCACTCACTAGCTGGTTTGCTTGATAAAGGCAGGGTCGGGACGTACATACCAGTTGTCTCTTTTGAGCCCCTGGGCTCTTGCTTGGCTTGGGTCACTTTCATAATCGCAAGGGCTTGAGCTGAGGAATCATTGTGATAAGTGGCTGCTAGCAAATCAAGGACTGATGCAACCAGCTTGGACTTGTGTTGCAGGGCAGTATTGTTGACGACGGCCGAGATTGGGACAAGCAGGTACGTGGATTGGGTGGGACACTGCTGTGTCCCACCTGCTCAGTTGGAGAAGAGAATGTTCTTAGGTGCAAGATCGACACGTACCGGCTGGAGAGCATTCTTGTGCACGAGTTCGCCCACACTGTTATGGAGGTTGGCTTTGACAAACGGCTTCACAACGCTATTGAAAAGCTGTACAGGTAACATCTCACCCATTACTTGCTGACCATGCCTGTATGTCTATGTTTGCGATTCTTGATTCCTGTTGATTACTGAACCTTCTTTGCTGGACTTCATACTTTGGGAATAAGCTCGGCACGCATCCACCAAAGCTGATGTGACCTTCCTTGTATTTCGCAGGCAATCAAAGACGAAGTATACACCTGGTATCTACATGGTCGTAGATCAGAAGGAGTACTGGGCAGAGGGTAGCCAGTCCTGGTTCAATGCTTCACGCCGCAGCGATGTCAATGACGGCATCAATACGCGGGAGAAGCTGACGAAGCATGACCCAGGCCTTGCTCGTCTCTGCCGCACTGTGTATGGAAATGGACCTTGGAGATACGACTTTGCCATCAACTTCGATCACCCATGTTGTACCAACCGGCCGCTGAGCAAGGCAACGACACCGCCAGCAGCCAAGTGAAGCCGTTGTATGCCGCTGGAGATGTTGTGGAAGGATTGCGTGGGAAGAGCGGCTCTTTGAGCTGGCTGGCTGAGCAACTGATGGACTGGCAGCTGATGGGCACACCATGCAGTGGGCAAGAGGCTCTTTGCTGGGCTTAAGTCCCATTGCCTTCAAATTTCCCAGCTGACGATGGGAGACATGAGGATACCATCGTACAAGCAAATGTTCAACACTTTAATGAAGAGACACTGTTGCTTATTGCACAACAAAGGTTAGTGTAGTTGATCGCCAGAGGCCACAGGCCACGAGGCTTGGGGCCCATTATTTATTTGATAAATTCTTTTGGCTGCCCAATTTACAGCCACAGCCACCTCAAGAGCCACTACATTCTTGATTAGCATTGACTTTCTGGGAAGCAAAGAGACTGCGAAGTGAGCAACTGAAAGCTCAAGTCAGTGAAAGCAGTGGCACGCTGGCTTTAGTATAGTGAGAATCAGGTGTTGGAGTCCATAAGCAATGCAACGTTGTCACCTGTCACTCTCATTGTACATGAGCAAAAATCTTTGACCGCTCTGACTGCAACTGCTTGAGACGGCAGTGATCATATTGAACAAAATTGCATGACGGCTTGGGGTCGATTGGCTGGCATTATGAGGAAAAGAGTCACTCACTTATGTTGAATCTGACATCATTATACACAAGATTGTTATTGGGCTGGGGACCAATTGGACTCAGGCCAGTGAGCAGTAGGAGCGCTCTATCTGACACGGGTGCCACCACACATTGGCCTTTGTCTGCATCTCAGTTAACGGGCGCTGCTCCTGTGCGCCCTAGATATAGCTGCCACCCACCCTGGGTGCGGGCGGAGCCTGTGCCAGTCTTTGATCTCTGTCTGCCTCCATGACCGGATCTGCATAATTCCAAGACGAGCTGCTGGCCCTGTAGAGAGGGGCAAGAGCCCAGCTAACAGCAAAGAGCGAAGAAGATGAGAAGCTGGAACTGCCAACTCCAGATGTCTAAACAGGTCATGGGCCCACTGCTCGGGCTGCGCAGACTGTAACCCCGGAACGAGAGGGTCAATGCAAGAATGACAGTCACGTTTTCATTTAACTACTTCTGATTTGATGCATTCAAATTGATCAAGTCTGATCCGATGGAGAAGCGGGTCAACAGGGCGACGAGTCATACGTCAAGAGACATGGCAGGTAAGTATCTGAAGGGCGGCACCTGCACTTGTGAAAACATGTACACGGGCTGTTTACTTTGAGCAAATATGGTGGCGCTTCTGGATCTCGATCTGGCGGCATGGCGTTTTGTCACCCACCCCTCTGTGGCGCTGGCCAACTGAGGCTGCTCAAAAGTAGGAGGTCTGAAGTGTGAAGGCTGAAGTGCAACAGGCAGGAGTCGAACGGTGCGCACGAAGTAAGAGGGATGTCAAAGCAAGCCAGTAACCTGATTGTCATAACATCAGAGAAAGTCATAAGAGGGCCTAAGGTACAGCGATAAGTCAAAGGCTCTATGATCTGACAACGGCGGCCTGCATCCGAGTACAAGCTTGTGAGGTCTTCGCCTCCTGGCATTGCCCGCGATCCGATGATCAGGCTCTGCACGATCCAGGATGGAGCCAAGCCGGATCCTTGAGTCTGCATACGAGTCCGAGCAACCAAGACCTCGCGATTCGCGTTGATTCACAGCTTCGGCACTCCATACTTAAACCCTCTCTAATAAATGGGCTTGAACTGGCGTCCCTTTCATGTCATGCGCCTTTCCTCTCGCTGCCTCGGAATAGTTTCGTGTATTTGAATCAAACGTAGGCCAAATGGCCGAGTACAAAGGCAAGCACATCTAACGATCTACATAACCTACAGCGGATTGACCCGCTCAGTAACCACGGGTCAAAACATAAAGGTCGCTAATCGATGCATGAATACTAGATGTCAGATACGAAGCCCTTCTGCCACCAACTAGACCTCGCCCAGCTTTCTGGTGCAAGGCATCAGTCTGAGCACGCTGCAAACAGGCCGAAACTCGTCGTCGCAGGAACGACAGATATGCAGCTGGCAAGCCCATCTCAGCCGGAAACAGAAACACATCTGCACGTCGTGTGTAGCCTAGATTGGCAATGCTTTGAATGTTGTGACGTTGTTTCGGGGTGTGTTGGAATGCCGTGCGGGAGGATATCCCCGGAGGGTGGATGACGGAGTCGCGGGATGCCAGCCGCCGTCTTCCCGCCGCTCGGCAGGGGCAGCGGCCCCGCGTGAGATCCCGGCCGAAGGGAATCCCAACTATCACCTCCCGGGTCCGGCAAGTGACGGCATGCGGGGGTGTGCGAGGGGCCCGAATGACGTAATACCGGCTGGAGTTCCCGTTTGCGTCGGGTCAAGGCGGGGAGGGGAGCTTTTTCCCCTCCCTCCCGCTATCGCTCGGCAGTCGGGGACCGCGCGGCGCCGGAATCCGGCATGGCGGCGGCCATGGCGCCTGCAGGCAGCGGCGGCGGCGGGGAGGACGGGGCCCCCCAGCTGCAGGCCGCACCCGCGCNCGGCGGGGACGGCGGCGCCGCGGCGGCGCCGGCCTCCCCGATGCCCGGCGCCAGGCCGCTGCCTGGGACGGCGGACGGCTCCCCGGAGACGGAGTTTGCGCAGTTCCGGTCCTGGCTGGACGACTTTGTCGACAAGGGCTCCCAGATCATGTCCGACGACTTCTACGAGCGCGTCCAGGCGTTCCTCAAGTCCGACTCGCAGAAGGGCGCCAAGGGCCAGGCCGGCGACGCCAAGTTCCGCCACACCGGTCCGCAATTGACGCACACCTTCGTATCCTCCAGTCTGTGGAACTCAGCAGCTGCTCTTCACTGCTCAGTGCTTGCATTGGTGTCAAAGCTGCAGCTCACGCTGACAATTGCATGGGTCTCCATGTGATGCCAGTGCGCAAGAAAAATACCACCTCGTCACCGCGCCGCAGCTCGGCTTGCACGACGTTGTCTTCACTCTGAATGAGCAGGTAAATATTTGTCGCATTCGGCAACGGTTTTCACTACAGCGTGCTATGCGCCAGGAGGTCAGGTCCTTCTTAGCTGCGAGCGCGTGCAGAGGCTGGATAGCCATCAGCAGCTCAGGTTGTCTCTATTTCCTCGCCTGCAGAACAAGCCACGGAGGGTTGTCCCACTTTCACAGATAGCAAAGGTGCTCTATGACGTGCACGTCATCCAGACACTGCATGGGGGCATCAGAAAGACACATCGTGCCGTACGCACCAACCCCCACATGCTCATCTGCGCCGCTCGGCGTCTTAATCACGTCATTAAGTTCTGATCTTCACACTTGAATTGCAAGCCTTGACTTTCTACGTTGTTGGTCCATTGGCAATGGATAGCAGCCATTTTGAGCTGCGAATGTCATTATTGCATACCTGAGAGTCTACAAGAAGTTGATGTCTGATGCTCCTTGCCTGACAATGTATGGAGTGGCATTCCTCATGCAGCTGGGAGACCACTACGTCGGCATACCTGAGAAGGTGGTGCGCCAGTTCCTGCTCATGTGCCCACTTTGCACGATGCAGCGCGACGTCGATGGCACGCCTGTCTCTTCCCTGGGGCCGTACTCACAGATGCGGATGCACCGCGGGCCCCAGCCTAAGGGGCATCCTCGCGCAGTTATGATCAAGAGCCAGAAGTCGCCTCCGCCGCTCTGGTCAAACCTGCAGGCAAGTGTTGAATGCTTGAGTACGTTAAGTACTGGCGCATCAGCCCTCAACATTTGTGACGGGCTCTGAACTCGTCTCCTCATGCTGCAGGTTGATATCGTGAGCATGCAGCATGCGCCAGACGGTCAGTTCTTGCACATTTTGCACCTGCGGGACCAGAGCTCGCGGTTCAACGTGCTGGCACCCCTGACGAATGCAGATGCCTCGGCGGTTGCTCACGAGTTGCTTCACATGTTCGCCCTCTTTGGCCCGTGTGCATGTCTCATGACAGGTGCAGGTGCGTGTTGAACAAAATCACGTTGAGACGCTTCCTTGTGCTAGACTAGAGAATACCTTCTGCTGTTATCTCTGCTTCATGCTGTGTTATGCTGTTGGCGCAATGATGAAAATACAAGACTAACCAATGCCCTGGATACATCTGAAGCAGGGGCGACGCTGCAGTTCTTGCATGCCGTTCAAGAGGAACTGCAGGTGTTGTGGCCAGGACTTCGTCTCGGCCTCAAGTCGCACGTCCCACATTCAGACCTCCCATTCCCTGAAGTAAGAGCCCTTCTGACAAATATGCGAGTGAGATGCGTGCATGCTTCGGAGCAGAGGGTAGTGCCCTTTGTCCCTGACCCACGATTAAGAAGTCACCACTTAGGCTGCAGCTGATGCTTGTGAGGTGGTCGTGAGTCCCTGATTGTTGACAGTGGCAATTGTCATATGCTTGCAGTTGGGATCCGGGCTTGGCAGCAGCCGCCTTGCACAGGTGCTACAGGACTGGTCCAGCAGCACAAATCGATCTGACTGGGGCTCTGTGTTGCCACTTATCCAATGTAAGTGAACGCCCAAACTGAAGTCTAATTATGCTGCAAACATATAACGGGTGATGGTGTACGATCATGCGATGCATACTCTGACGCACACCATTGTGATTGCATCGGCTTACTACTGGGTGCGCCTTCGCTGCACGAGGGTGCAGGGCAGCTGAACACAGAGAAGGACACCTTGCTGAAGCTGAGTCCCTTTGTACTGGCACTGGGACGTAAACCGCGGCGCATAATTGGCGATGATGACCAGGTGGAAGAAAGTGCTGACGAAGAGACACTCAGCAGCCTCTTGGACGCTCCAGAAGGTGCACCAGTGTCCTGCCTTAGCCTAAGGGCATTCCCAACTTTCTCTAAGCTCTACGAACTTTTTCTGGGACTTTTCCTGGGACTTAGATCACCTCAGTCCTATTGTGGTGCATTTATAAGAAATTGCAAGCAGGTCTCCATTTGGGTTTGGGTAGAGTCTGTCCTTAGGGTGCAGAAGTCTTGCGCTTCAAGCATGCCGGATTTTCACTTATCAATAAGTACCGGATGATCGACCAGCCACTTTGAGGCTGGTCACTGGCCCCCAGTGCTTTCACTCTGTCCACATGCTCTTGCTGCTGGTTGAACAGCCGTTTCCGCCCTTTTTAGGCCTCTCTTCTTGACCCGTATACAGCAGATAGGCTGATGGTAGCTCTCTGTCTCATGCCTAGCTGACGAGGCTTGGCTTGGGGTCAATACTTGGGAAAGCAGGACTTGTGGTCCATGAGTCGGTCTAGTTAATGCTTCCCGGTGTTTAATATTGTCCGAGCACGTTATGATGGATTGACTGCTGGCCGCCAAGACAAGAATGAAATGATTCCCTGAACAAAAAGGGTCAAAGATGCAGGTTGGTCTTCACCTAAAGCAGACTTGCTTTGCTTCTGCAGATCACCTTGACTTGGGGAGTCACGACCGGTGGCGATCGTTTAGCACACCAGGTACAGTGCAACAGTCTCAAGCAGGATGGCATGTGCATAAGCGGGTTTGTTGCAGGCCACTTGCACAGCAGTCCACTGTCGAATCTTTGATCTGCTTAATCCTTCCATTCAAGAACCTGATCCATTCCTATGTCTTGTGACTGTCTTGTGATGACTTTGGTGGGCCCATGCCTAGACAGTTGATTGACATTGATCTGGTCGTGGTTGCACTGATATAAGGGCATCCTGCACTGTCTCTTCAGGGCTCCGGCAGAAGCGGAAGAAGAGGTCCATGGAGGAGCTCGGAGAAGTTGCCGGCGGCGAGCTGTCCAGACGAAGGTATGGAGGGCGCAGGTTCTCACTGACGGCGACTGACAAGGAGATGCGGGACCAGCTGGGGCAGCAGACCCTTCGAGCTCTGCAGGAGCAGATGGGCATTTCCAAGCCTCTACAGGAGGACCATATGGTGCTCTCAGGTGAATCAAATCAATCAAGAATCAGATTCCTCCAATGAGCTCCTCAATGTTTGATTTAGTCATTTTCATGCTCGATGTTATCTAGCATCACAGTTGTAGTGACAATCTCGAAATTCTATAAGCATCTGGTCGTGATTTCTGGTAACAAGCTGCTGTTGACATAACAAGGAGTCAGCGTGGTTGTGGTGCGCCTGCAGGCTCCATGCTGGCCGGGGCTGGCGGCGATGGCCATCACGACCCAGCAGTCGGCGCTGTCGAGGGCAACGGCGGAGGCATGGCTGATCTCCACATTGACACGCCGCTGGCGCGGTTCATGAACGTCGCAGGGCTTGGACAGTTCACGCACCTCCTGGTGGAGGCGTGGGTGGACATGGGAGAGCTCGCTACAATTGGTGAGGCGGAGCTTCTGGAGCTCGGCCTCCCTGCAGGGGCCTGCAAGAAGCTCAAGCGCACACTCGCTCGCTGGCCAAATGCAGGCGATGGCCCGTAGTTGATGGGTCAGGCTGGCCCGCAATATGTATTTTGGGCTTCCGATTCTGCTTGCAGCTTGTTGTACATTTTTTCTCAAAGCTGCATGCTCTGTGTATCTTGTGTTTGATTCCATCTCCCTAATGTGCCTGCTGCTGAGAGGTCGAGGTACTCATATTGTTCGAGGGATTACTTTATACAATTGTCCTGCTGCTTTGGCTGCTTCTGTACTTCTGCAGCAGGAGTGTCTCAGAATCTCTCCCTTTGCTAAGCCCATGAAGACAGATGCCTTTTTATGTGTGATGCCACTGCTGCCTCTAGTGCAACCGTTCTTGCTGGTAAGCCTTTGCCATAGCGAGGTGCGAGGTCTGTCATATTGAAGATGCTGAGAATCAAGTGCAAGTTCGTGGTGCTTGAGAGCAGAAGAAGAATTTGCATTGCTAGTTCAATATAGAAGTTTGGCAGGTATACTTTTAGCTGAACATAGAGGACAAGTGGGCTCCCGACTTAGGCAATGGCTGCAAAAAATAGGTGGGAGTGAGGGGGTCTCAAGGACAACGTCCGGCAGTGGCCAAAGCATTGCCGCCAGCACATCCGTCGAGGCTGTTACATGACTCTTTCGGGTATGTATGTTCTACAAAGCAAGCTGTGGTGTCAATCGGTGGTGTTCACACCGGCCCTCAACAAAGCTTGGCATGATGACCGTGGACTTCTTCGAAGACAACACTCTCCCTTAGGTCTCGTACTGCAAAGAAATGGCTCATCACAGCCATACATCCTTTGCTCCTTGCGGGAGCCATTCGTTTGCTAATGCGTGTGACGTCCCACCCCCCGGTCTTAGCGAGCAACTCCAGAATCCTCCTCTCCCAGGCTATTGACCAGAGTGGGACTACCTGCCTCATCAGGTTTCGGTGCTACCGGCAATGACTTGTTGGCAAGTCCATTGCGGGCCAACCATCTGCAATTTGGGCTGGACTAAGTGCAACCGTCTGCCTCCCCCCCCTTTGAATTTAGCACCTGTGATCTGAGCCAATGAGACACTGTGAGTGTAGCCCATTTCCGTGTGTTGTGCAAAACTGTTTCACCGTGCACCAAGATCTCCCAGCACTATTCTTAGGGCATCTCTTTGCGGCAGAGAGTCATCCCGTCACCTACAGGGATCTGGCAACACACATGGAATGGTCTAATTAGGATAGATCAAGTGGTTAAGGACGCACTACTTAGATAAGCTTGCCTGATAGACCGCCGCTTTGACCATTTCAGGCCATGCTTTCTTTAACAACTTGCTAGTCAGTTCAAGCTAAACATTCAGAGGCAGGTGGCTCAGAGGTGAACTGCATTAGATACATGCAGCACGCTAAGAAGACCCGCTCACCAGTGATATGCTGACCCGGCTGTCTGTCAGCAGAAACTTGTTAAATTCTCGCAGATACTTGGTCTTCTCATCCATCACCTGCTCTCATCCGTATATGGTACCACAGTGCAAAAGCGACCAAGAAGCTCAGCAAGAGTGTGCAATACTGTTTCTAATTGCACTCTCAATTACCATCACAGAAGAATTGCAGGGAACTCAGGATACAATGAAGACAAATCTAAGGATGTTGGTCAAGGTAGAGGCTCTGACAGCACTTAAATCATCGCACTGCAGGATCCTCAAGGACAATCTGAGATGGCGGCAAGGCAATGCTCACACTAGGATCTGCAACGCTCCCATACCACAGGACGTTATCTACAACAAGCAGGCCCCCTGGCCGCAGCTGCCACCATGGAAATCTGTAGATCAGCTTAAGCTGCCCATGTGCCTTAGCAGGATACATTCGATACAGCGAGATGGAAGTGGCACGACCCTGCTCATACTCACCAGCTTGAGAAGAAGCTCATAGTAGCGACCATAGCTCCGCTTGTCTGCATCTAAGAATGCCATGTCAAATCTGCACAGCCGGCCAGCTTCAGACACTCGATCATCAGGGTGCCACGTGAATCCTGCAATCTGTCTACAGAGCGATATATGGTGTTGTCTCTGTTGCACTCAGTGATACTGAGCTGGTGAACCTGGCCGACCTGTACTACGTGCATCGGCAGCGCAATTGTCATGCTGGTCTGAAGGTGGACGGTGCACGGCCTACCTTCCCTCCTCGCCTTCATTGAGCAGGTCTGTCAATGTGTCCACCGCAGCCCCCAACCTGACATCCACCTGTCCAGAAACACGTCAGACGACTCTGGCGCTAGCGCACCTGCTGCAGTCATCAGCACCTGAAATAGGATGCAAGAAATGGGATGCAACCCAGGCAAGGGCTACGGAGGACCTGACCTTGTGGCTGACTCCGGCAAGCTCGAAGTACTTCTGTGCGATGGAGGTCGTGTACGGCACGCGGTCGCTGGCCACCAGCTTGCCATGGGCGGGCAGCGCCAGGGCCATGGAGATGGAGGAGTAGCCCTGAGCAGCTCAGGCACACATGCTCAGTCCAATCAACGATGCAGGAGACGACTGACTACCTCGTCATGGACTGGCAGCTCCGTTGGGTACCTGTCTTGGGCATCACAATATAACTGTGCCCAAGCAAAGGAATGTGCTTACTGTGAAGACCCCAACCTCGATGCAGCGCTGCGCGCCCGTGAGCCTCACGAGCATTGCCAGCAGCTGCCCCTGCTCGGGCGACACCTGCGGCGGTTGCCAACATGCGACCATACGAGGCTGCTGCAGTCAGTGTCCCGGCTCAGGTAAGAAGCTCTTGATTCGAACCCCAAACCCTGAATCTGAGCCCTGACATCAGACCTCTTCAAATGGAGCCCTCACTACACAAGCCCAGTAGGACATTTGGTTGCACATGCAATGCAAATGTGGGCGGGCCAACGCCATCATATACTTCCAGCGAGCAAGCTTCTCAGTCGTCGTCCGAAATAGCCCGTGGCGTGACGAATTGGGGTTTGGGGTTTGCGAGGTAGAGGGTTTTGGTTTAGGGGAAAGGTTCGGCTAGGGGTTAGAGTTCCATTCCAGGCTAGACGCTAAACACCTGGGCCCTGTATCCTTGGGGCCAGGTCCGAGCACAGTCCCCCTCAGGTGTCCCAGCTCCGAGATGGGTGTCATGGATTCCAGAGTAGAGAGAGCGGCAGGACCTGCATTTGGCCTCCCGGCATGGCCGCCGTCTCCTCCCGCAGCCGCGCAAGCATCTGCACCGCGCCGCCGGCTTGCGCTGCGGGGCTGATTTTCTGTAACTGTTTCTCGAGCATGAAACTCATCATAGACAACACTTACCATAGCACGACACTTCAAACCAATCATTCGATCAGTACCCTGAACATGATCGCATCAGTATGTAGTGCCAGGGCTCGGGTGGGCATCGCGACCGCGCCGCAGTCTACCAATCACCTGGTACCTAGAATGATCCTATTACGCCGGGCTGCGCTCTCACCGCTGGCTCCCTCGTGTGTGCCAGGATGTAGTCGTACACCTGGTCCGTGACGCGGATGACCGCCTTCCTCCGCAGCGGCGGCGGCGGCGGCGGCGGCGGCGCTGGCGGCGGCGCCGCAGGCCGGCGGCCNTCGGGCGGCGGCGGCGGCGGCGGCGGCGGCGCTGGCGGCGGCGCCGCAGGCCGTGCTGCGCCGGCAGCGGCCGCTGCGGGCGACGGCTCGCAGGCCGGCGGCGGCGGCGGCGGCGGAGAGGGACGCGGCCACCATGGTCTTACGGAGGCGTCCCCCGGAGTCCCAAGCTCGGCTGGCCTGATCACGCAGCTCACGTCTTCACATGCAAACAGCAAGCGCGGCCAGGTTCACATGCAAGCCCTGAGCCTGACGGACGAGGAAAGTGGCTCTTCCAAAGGGAGCGCCTTGCTTGTTGACGAGAGGTCAACAGGCAAGGCAAGATCCATATCAGATAGTATAGTGAGAAGGCGCGCGGTGCGCATGAAATTGAAAGGGAGGCCAATTCTAGCCTTACAAATGTCCTGTTAACTGGGTAATGAGCTGGCTAAGGGGGACTAATATCCCCGAGTGAGCACATGCATATCTGACAAGCTACACTGAGGAGCCAAACCAATTTAGCCATGTAGAATGATGTACATGGCTAAAAGAAAGTGGCTCTCTCAAAGGGGGCGAGGGCTCTAAACAGCCAGCCCGAAAAGAATTGACGAGATCCGAAGGGGCCGAAAAGCGCTGAAAGGCACCATGTAGGATAATCACTTAGTAATCTCTGCTTAGTAGCCGCAAGTCAGAAAGACTAGCCGCTGGGACGCAATCGCCTTGACAAAAGCCAGAGGCTTTCAGACGGCATGACAGCCTCTGCCCGCGCAGGCCTCACATTTGCTGCAGAGTGCTTGCCAATAAATATACAGCAAGCATAGTGCCCACAACACAGGGCCTCCAAATAGCTGGACTACATTGCAGATTTATTCACTACCGTTTATGGCATGCATTGCATTGTCATACATGTGACACGGTGCATTGTCGGTTGTCTGCTTTGTGATGCTGACAGCTGCTTTTCCGCCCCTCAGTGCAGACATTGAGCACGGTTCCATGGATGCCGCCAGTACTCAGACAAGGGAGAACAAAGAAGCAGCTCTTTCCAAGGGGGCGAGGTTTGGGATAACGAAGCACTTAAAAGTTGTCGTGCCTGCCTGTATAGCGCTAACTACGCGTCGAGGTGCCACACCTGAAGCTCCGCTTACAGGCCAGGACTCTGCTTTGTTAGCTAGCAGTAGCCTACCCTGCATGACCTCACTACCAGGTGAGCAGACCTGCAAAGAATGTGGCAGAAGAGTCACCACACCAGATATGATGGAAGTCACGACGCACATTCTCAAGAGAAGGGCCAAAGAGAAGGGGGAGCCGTGGGTGTGGACAGCGCCGCGGCAGCAGGCATTCGAGGAGCTGAAGGAGCGCCTGTCGACTGCGCCGGTGCTGAGGCGGCCGGACTACTCCAAGCCGTTCCACCTGCATACGGACTGGAGCCAACTGGGGCTGGGAGCAGTGTTGGTGCAGGAGGAGAAGGAGGGCCAGGAGTACGTGGTGGCCTACGCAAGCCGTTCCAACAACTCGGCGGAGGCGAACTACAATTCCTACGAGGGCGAGTGCCTTTGCGTTGTGTGGGCGGTGGTTCACTTCAGGCCCTACCTGTACCGCAGGACCTTTGTGTCGGTGACCGATCACCAGCCTCTCAAGTGGTTGATGACCAATCAAAAGTTGGCGGGGAGCGCATGCCAGATGGGCCCTCATCCTTCAGGAATACTCCTTCGACATTAGGCAGCGCGCTGGGGAGACGCACCTGGCACGGACGGCCTCAGTCGCAACCCCAACCCGAGCACACAAGACGGGAGTGTGGCACGGCCGGACCACGGTCGCGAGGAGGTGTAGCTGCCTGCGTGCTCGGCTTCGGCGATGCTGCTGCAGCTGCTCGACATGTCAGAAGACAATGATATTCGCACCCGGCAGGCGCTTATATCACAAGCGGACAAACGCACCCGTACCCTGAACCTCCTGACCACCCAGGATAGGGGCCCCCTCAGGTTGTCTCCTTCTTTGGCTGGGGCGCATGCAAGCGATGTTGGAATGGTTCAACGCAGGTTGGAGTCATCTCTGGTGTGGCTGCACAGTCCGACCCACGTGGCGTCTCCACTGAGCGGCAGCGGGGAGCGTGGGGAGCGTCGAAAATGGGCGGTGGCCTGGCGGAGCAGCGAGGCGCTGCAGCAGAGAGCAGGCGTCTGAAGACGGCGGGGGCAGAGCGAATAGCCTGGCCGCCGTGATGGAGGGGTCCTCGTACTGGCGCCCTGGAGGACCCCTCCATCACGACGGCCAGGCTATCCGCTCCCCCGCGGTCTTCAGACGCCGCCTCCCGCTCCACGCTGCCCGTGGTTCCACCTCCGCTGCAGCGCCTCGCTGCTCCGCCAGGCCACCGCCCGCTCCCACAGCCCCCGCGCTGCCGCTCAGTCGAGACGCCACACCGGTCGGACTGTGCCACCACACCAGAGATGACTCCAACCCGCGTTGAACCATTCCAACATCGCATGCATGCGCCCCAGCCAAAGAAGGCGACAACCTGCGCGGGCCCCTATCCTGGGTGGTCAGGAGGTTCAGGGCACGGGTGCGGTTGTCCGCTGGTGATGTAAGCGCCTGCCGGGTGCGGATTCCATTGTCTTCTGACATGTCGAGCAGCTGCAGCAGCGTCGCCGAAAGCCGACCACGCAGGCAGCTCCACCTCCTCGCGACCGCGGTCCGGCCGTGCCACACTCCCGTCTTGAGTGCCCGGGTTGGGGTTGCGACTGACTGGGTTGCGCCGTCCGCGTCCAGGTGCGTCCCCAACGCGATGCCCAACGTCGGAGGAGTATTCCTGAGGCATGAGGGCCCATCTGGCCCTCCGCGGAGAAAGAACATAGCCCTGCGCCAGATGGCCTTTCTGACTTTGTCCATTCTTTCTGGGCTGGCTTTGCTGGCCCCCTTTCTCTATGGGCGCGCACTTTCTTTCTCCGCCGTCCGATCGATTAGTTAGGAAAAGGGAAGCGCTCGCCCATTAGAGGGGAGAAGACCCCCTCTACATTAGAACCTTCCGCCGACGCCGATTGCGCCATTCCCGCCGTCGCCAGAGCGTGGTTAGCTGGCCCCCGTCTCGTGCTTTGTTCATTACTTCTTGGGCTGGGCTTTTCCAGCCCCTATCCTCAATGGGCGACCACTTTCTTGGTTGGGGCGGCACCAAGCTTAACGGCACTGCCGGCCGCCTGGGCAGTGTCGGCGAAACAAGTGCGGTTGTGAGTGGCATCAGCGTGCACGTGCGGCCCGAGGCCGACACGCGCCGTCCGACGTGGCAGGTGGTCCGCCAGATGGGGCGGCCAAGCAGAAAGGCCGACAAAGCCCCTTTCGCCACGAGGCCCACATCTGACCGTGCGATTGTGCAATCGGACGGTTAGCGGCCCTCAATCGCCCCCAGGGTTAGCGGGCGCCGCCGAGGGGGGCACCCTCGGAGCGAGGCCGTGGGGCGGCCACGGAGGCGGCCATTTGCGCCGCGCTTGGCGTGGCCGCCTGCGTGCCGTCGGATCCCCGGTCGCCCCGACCCAACTCGAAAGCTGCCGAAGCGCCTGGATGGTCCCCCCAACCGGGGGCCCCCCCTGACGTCCACCGGACCAGTACCCCACCATCAAATTGCACATTTCGCGATCCCACACAACCATCCTACATGGTACTTGCTGGCTTACTGAACGTGCTCCAGCGCGATTTCGGCCCCGTCGGACCTCGTCAAGTCCTGCCGGGCTGGCTTTCCACTTCTGGCCGAGCCCTTGCTGCTGCCTCTGGCTCTGGCCAGGGGACATACTTCCAGGAGCATAGCCTCTCCGACCTGCGCCTGCTTAGCAGGGGTTACTGAGTGGTTAGTAGCTGCTTTGTTTTTTCTTGTGTGCTTGTCATTTCTGCTGCTTCGCCTTAGGGCTTCGCCTGGCTTCCCCCCCCCTCTTCTTGTACTCTGTTCATTCTTTTTTNTTTTTTTTTTTTTTTTTTTTTTTTTTTTTTTTTTTTTTTTTTTTTTTTTTTTTTTTTTTTTTTTTTTTTTTTTTTTTTTTTTTTTTTTTTTTTTTTTTTTTTTTTTTTTTGGCGTCGTCGGCGCCGCTGGCCTCGCGCAACGTGCGCCGCTCCGTGGACCGCTCCGTGCGCAAGGCCTGCCTCTCGGCGCGCCGCCGCGACCTGCCCCGCTCCTCGCTGCTGGGGGAGGGCCTGGCGCTGGCCGTCTCCGTGGAGCTCGCCGCCGCCAAGACGCGCCACGCGACCTGCGCCCGCGCCGCGGCCGACGACGCCGCGCGGCAGCTGACGCAGAAGCTGCCGGCGGCTGCCCTCGCTTCCCTCGTCGTGGCCCTCACCGGCACGGACAAGGCCTTTGCCGCGGACATGCCGCCGCCCCCCCAGCCTGCCGAGCAGGTCCAGGTGGCTGCCAAGCAGAACGCGCTGCCCTCCTTCGCCGGGTCTGCGCTCGCTGCGCCGCCAGTGGAGGCGTCCAAGAAGCTGGACCTGCCTGAAGGCAACCAGTGGCGCTACAGCGAGTTCATCAACGCGGTCAAGGCTGGCCGCGTGGAGCGCGTGCGATTCAGCAAGGATGGGTCAGCTTTGCAGGTGAGCATATGGACTGGTTGCAGCTCGATTGTAATCTGCTGTCCTCTTAGTCAGACTCCAGCACCTATTGTCTATAGACAGTGGGGTGCAAGGCATTTATATGACATGGCAGTTGGTGGTTGTTTTAGGAGTTTTGAGCATTGCGATTGCGATGTCCATCTAGCGGCTTTCATCTCGATGTTGGTGCATTGTACTTAGCCAAGTTGCCTGCCTTTTCTAAGAATGAATAATCGGCTGTGTCCGTATGCTTATTGGTAGCTGAGTCTTGGAGAGCTTTCACGAGACTACCTTAGGCGAGGCACTGCACTGTTGCGTCATCTATTGCTGAACATGCTATGCCAAGAGAAGCTCTGACAATGACATCGTGGCATTGCGCTTAAATTGCAGTTGACTGCTGTGGACGGTCGCCGTGCCAGTGTGACCATCCCCAGCGACCCTGACTTGGTGGATATCTTGGCCATGAACGGCGTCGACATCTCAGTCTCTGAGGGCGATGCTTCCAACAGTTACATCAACATCCTCGGCAACCTTCTCTTCCCCCTCCTCGCCTTTGGAGGCCTTTTCTTCCTCTTCAGGCGTGCCCAGGGAGGCCAGGGGGGCCCTGGGGGGCTTGGTGGCCCCATGGATTTCGGCCGGAGCAAGTCCAAGTTCCAGGAAACTCCTGGTGAGCAAGCTCCACTGCACAACACTAGCAAGCCCCTCTGAACACATAGCTCTTTGTTGAGCTTGCTTGTATATGTGAGCACACCTCTATTATAACAAGTTGCTGGCAGACACCGAGCATTCTAGAGCAGATAGGCTGGGGGCAGGGGAACCTGCAGGTCCATCAGCCTTGCAAGGCAACTGGTAGACTGACACAAATTGCTGGGCTGGCAGAGACTGGCGTGAATTTTGGTGATGTGGCTGGAGCGGACCAGGCAAAGCTGGAGCTGCAGGAGGTTGTCGATTTTCTGAAGAACCCTGACAAGTACACTCAGCTAGGAGCAAAGATCCCCAAGGGCTGCCTGCTTGTTGGGCCCCCTGGTACTGGCAAGACGCTGCTGGCCAGAGCCGTTGCAGGCGAGGCGGGTGTTCCTTTCTTCTCATGTGCCGCTTCGGAGTTTGTGGAGCTATTCGTTGGAGTGGGTGCTTCTCGCGTTCGTGACTTGTTTGAGAAGGTATGCTGGTTCTCTGCAGCAGCAAGACTGCAGGTGGTAGTGGCCATGCATGCAGCTTGCTACTTCGTCCCATTGCAGACCATGGCAATAGACCATGGCATAAATCCATAGTAGTGCACAGTGAAGCTGAGCATTGACCCTCCAGACCCCATTGTTTTTTGTGATGCTGGCAATCACGACCTACGTGGCTTTGCTGTTGCTTGTCTTCCCTTGGTAGCATGGCCTTATATTAGTTGTTATGGCGGTTTTGGTGCAGGCCAAGTCAAAGGCTCCCTGCATCGTCTTCATCGACGAGATTGACGCTGTGGGGAGGCAACGTGGAGCTGGCATGGGAGGAGGAAATGATGAGCGGGAGCAGACCATTAATCAGCTGCTTACGGAGATGGATGGCTTCCAGGTACACAGATTGTCTTAAATGCACTGTCAGTGTGCTCTCCAACCTGCCAACATGGAGGCATGTCAACATACACCATTGACAGAAGATGGCAGCTGACTCGTTTTATGTTTGACATTGCCATGGCAGGGAAACAGCGGAGTTATTGTACTTGCCGCCACCAACAGGCCAGATGTCCTTGATTCCGCTCTTCTGAGGCCTGGTCGGTTCGATCGCCAGGTCACAGTGGACAGGCCAGATGTTGCCGGCCGTGTGCGCATCCTGCAGGTAAGATTAACCTTAGTCAGGCATGCTGCATGCTTAGCAGCCAACAACATAAAGTGGAGCGTGAATGCTCCTGAATGTGAGCATATTATGTTGATTCATTCTTCTCTTCCTATATTGTAATTGTAGCTGACTTGCGTTCATCTGTCATGCACTCATTCATTGTACAGGTACATTCAAGGGGGAAGGCACTGGCAGCAGATGTGGACTTTGACAAGGTTGCGAGGAGGACGCCGGGTTTCACAGGCGCAGACCTCCAGAACCTCATGAACGAGGCTGCTATTCTAGCAGCTCGGAGGGATCTGAAGGAGATTAGCAAGGATGAGATTGCTGATGCTCTCGAACGTATCATTGCTGGCCCGGAGAAGAAGAACGCCGTGGTATCTGAAGAGAAGAAGAAGCTTGTGGCATACCACGGTAAGCTGGGCTTTCTGTAGGAGTGATGCTGTGGGTATGTTCATCATGCATGTGCTTTCTTACAATATATTGTATCCGTCGTCAGAGTACTTGCCCTCTGCTTATGATCATATCACTGATAAGGCTACTACTCTATTGGCAGAGGCTGGACATGCCCTGGTTGGAGCTCTCATGCCCGAGTACGACCCCGTTGCCAAAATCTCCATCATTCCTCGTGGAGGTGCTGGTGGCCTGACCTTCTTTGCCCCGAGCGAGGAGCGGCTCGAATCCGGCCTTTACAGCCGGAGCTACCTGGAGAACCAGATGGCGGTTGCACTGGGTGGCAGGTACACACCATCACCGTGAACTCTGGCCAATGGTTCCAGACCAATAACTGTCAGCAAGGCATTTGATGCGCCATACATTGAGATAACGCACTTGCTTACCACTTCACAACTCAGAACAACTTAGTGCCAGGTGTCTGGAACCGTGAGATAGAAGCTGGATTACTCAAATTGAGCCGTCATTCTTGGGTGTGTGGCAGGATTGCTGAGGAGCTCATCTATGGCAAGGAGATGGTCACCACAGGTGCTTCGAACGACTTCATGCAGGTGTCTAGAGTAGCCCGCCAGATGGTCGAGCGCCTGGGCTTCAGCAGCAAGGTCGGACAGGTGGCTCTTGGCGGGGGTGGCGGCAACCCCTTCTTGGGTCAGCAGGTATCGACTATGAAAGTATCAATAGTGTCCTGCTTACTTTGCTCGTAGTTGTCAGTGATACAGAAATTCGTTGTATTTGCTGACTGTATATGTTGACTCCTCCGGTCGCCATGCTATGTTGTACTCTTCTTGTCAAGAAAGATCCTGATGAGAAGTTGTGCCTGTGAATTGCAGGTGTCTCAAGGCAATGATTACAGCATGAAGACGTCTGACCTGATTGATCAGGAGGTGCGGGAGCTCGTAGACACGGCTTACACCCGCGCCAAGACACTCATGAACAAGCACATTGACATTCTGCACAAGCTCGCAGCCCTGCTCATGGAGAAGGAGACTGTCGATGGCGAGGAATTCATGCAGCTCTTCACGGACAGCAACGCTGAACTCTATGTTGCTTAGAGGGAACATTAATAGTAGATACCTGTGCACTATATTGTGCTCAACTGTCTATCTGCCACTTAAATTCTTATGCCTTCACATTGTACTAGATGACAAGGTGAACACTGGTGACAGCCTGTCACATGGTTGTCAGCAAAGCTGTATTATCTTCTGTGCTGTGATATAAGAAGCTCTTGAATAGTTGGCTCGCAAGCGTCCTGTTGCATTGCAAATCTCCGGCGTTCCTTTGTATATCTAAAAGGAGTAATTTAAACTAGTATGCCCCATGCTGGGCATTTGTGTGCACTACTCTCTTGGAGTCTGCCCACACGTGCAATGCACAACACACTGAGCAATATCTTCACAGTCTATACCAGTACAGTCAGTGCAACATCTGTTGAAGAGTAGGACGTGGGCTAAAAGTCCCATCAGAACACCTCTTTCCCTGTGCTTTGCAGTGTTGGGCCCGTATCTGTCCAGGTGGCAGGCACTCTAGCATCCTGGTCATCAGAAACCCTTTGTTGCTCTGCGAAAGTCAGCATCGGGGCAGCTGCCATGACGTCGGCATTGCCCTCCTCAAGACTCCGCATAGGTTGGCATGTGTTTCCAGGCACACAGGATCTGTGTCTGACAGTGTGTCTGACAGATCACTTCACAGGTCAATTGCACTGTTACACAGCAGGAAAAGTTGTGGCAAATGTTTGGGGACTTTTGCGTCAATCTCCAGCGCGCAATCAGGCTAGCCATCTCAAAATAGGACTGAATCAATCTCCTGCAACACTGCAGGGCCACCGCCTGGCATACTCCTGCCACGCCGTCCAGGCATCGGGGTCTGGGAGGCCGCAGATGAGGCACGGCACCACCTTGCGGCCGAAGCACGACTTGCAGCGCGCCGTGCCCACCTTGCTCGACACTCCTGCCCACATCACATACATGAAAATGGCACTCATTATATTGATATTATGCGGCATATAGCAAGGGGCTGTTAGCGCTAAGTTGCATTAGCGAGGCCGGTGCTGCACCTGCGAGGCCGGGCTTGGTGGGGTAGGCGCCGGCGCCGCCGCAGCGCCCGCACTCCATCCAGCGCCGCCGCGAGCCGCACAGGCAGCACCAGCCGGCCTCCTCGCTCTCGAACGGCGGCGGCGCCGTCCCGCACTGCAGGCCAGACCGGGCGCGGGGCCCCAAGCGGCTCGGGTCCGCGCTCGAGAAGATGGTCTGCAGACTGCGCTCTACGCCGCCGCCGACGCCACCGCCGCCATCCCCATCTTCAGTCTCTCGACTGCCGCCGGAGTTTTGGGCGGCGCCAGCAGTGGCAGCTCTGCCCATCTCCTCCACGACCTCCTCGTCGTCGTCGTCGTCCTCGTCCTCGTCGTCCTCCTCCTCCTCCTCCTCCCCACTACTTCCGACGCTGTCCGTGGCGTAGTCCTCGTCGTCCGCCGCCACTGGCGAAGCCTGGCCGGTCCCTCCGGGGCCCAGCCGTGCAGACTCTGTGCCGGAGAAGATGGCGGCCCAGTGCGGAGCGGCGGCGGCGGCGGCGGCGGGATCGCCGTCCTCCGAGGAGCCGTCGCCGCGAGCCGCGGCGGTGGCTGCCATGGCCGGCGAGCGAGCGGGCCTAGGCAAGGTCGTCGTCGTCGAAGTCGTCGCCAAAGGCGTCGAAGAAGTCGGCGTCCGCCAGCCTCTCGGCGTCGCCGCCGCCGCCACCACCGCCGCCGCCGCCGGGCCCGCCGGAGCCGCCGCC
>WELB01000079.1:205994-219652 GCA_009602725.1 Spirogloea muscicola | reverse complement strand
TTTTTTTTTTTTTTTTTTTTTTTTTTTTTTTTTTTTTTTTTTTTTTTTTTTTTTTTTTTTTTTTTTTTTTTTTTTTTTTTTTTTTTTTTTTTTTTTTTTTTTTTTTTTTTTTTTTTTTTTTTTCGTGCGCCGCAGCAGGCGGCGGCGGTGAGCCGGCGGCGGCGGCGGCGGCGGCGGAGGCGACGGAGTGGCCGGCGGAGCGCGTCCGCGATACCTTCCTGCGCTTCTTCGAGGGCAAGGGCCATGCCGTCCTGCCGTCCAGCCCCGTCGTGCCTCTCGACGACCCCACCCTCCTCTTCACCAACGCCGGTGCGCCGTCTCGCTACCATTGAAGCTGCAGTCGCGTCGTCTGAGCACAATGGCAGTGCCTTTGCCTACTGCTTGACTGGCGGCTGCAGCTCAATCACCGCCTCGTTGAGCTCGCTGTTGTTGCTCGTCGCTGAATGCCACATCGATTTTTGCTGAATTGATGATGAAATTGATTCAAGAAAGACCAAAGTATAGTAACAACTACAAAGTAACAACTACAACGACAAGAAGTCATACAGAAATTTGAAGGGAAAATACACTACTATGCAAGAACGAAGATTCCCATTTTCTTCTATTTGTAGAATAGCAGATATTCTCGGGCCTCTCACTGCCGTTGCCATCGCTCTCGTGGTCAGGCATGAACCAGTTCAAGTCCATCTTCCTGGGCACCGTGGACCCGCGCAGCAGGCTGGCGGCACTGCGGCGCGCGTGCGACACGCAGAAGTGCATCCGCGCCGGCGGGAAGCACAACGACCTGGACGACGTTGGCAAGGACACGTACCACCACACCTTCTTTGAGATGCTGGGGAACTGGTCCTTCGGCGACTACTTCAAGAAGGAGGCCATTGCCTGGGCTTGGGAGCTCCTCACTGAGGTGTGCCCTCTCTCCAGAGGCCACCAAGTGCTTCCAGCCTATAGCTGCTGACCAATGCTGGCCTGCAGGCTCTAGTGAGCCGAGACGCTTACATGGATAGCAAGTAGCAGCAGCTCGGACAGTTGAGCTGACGGTGTTGCTTGCATCCGGCGGCTGCTCAGGTGTACGAGCTGCCGGAGGGCCAGCTGTATGCCACGTACTTTGGAGGCGACGAGAAGCTGGGCCTGGAGCCCGACCTGGAGGCGCGGGACATCTGGCTTACGCTGCTGCCTGCGAGCCGCGTCCTGCCCTTTGGCTGCAAGGTGGGGACACCGTGCCTGCTCCATCGTGTGCCATGGCAATGCCCTCAGTGACATGACATAACAGGTAGTGCCATCAACTCAGGCTGCGTGCTTGGTGCCGCTCTGTTTTCCAGGATAATTTTTGGGAGATGGGGGACACAGGCCCGTGCGGCCCCTGCACGGAGATCCACTTTGACAGGCTCGGCGGCCGCGACGCTGCGGCGCTGGTCAACTACGACGACCCCACCTGCATCGAGATCTGGAACAACGTCTTCATCCAGGTGAGGCGTCACTCACACGCCCATTAGTGTCGATTGTAAGTGCGAGGATGTTTACCCCACAAGCTCTTCTTGCGGTCACAGGGCCGGCATTGAGGACAACAATGCTTTGTGTGCGCCAGTTCAACAGGGAAGCAGATGGGTCGCTGAAGCCGCTGCCCTCCAAGCACGTGGACACTGGCATGGGCTTCGAGCGCCTCACCTCCATCCTTCAGAAGAAGATGAGCAACTACGATTCGGACATATTTATGCCTATCTTTCACGCTATTCAGAAGGTGAGGACGACCATTGCATGGGAGTCTTGTTTTCAAACAACAGGGCAGTTGCAATCAGTGGGGCACCACAGATTCCATGATGAATTGCTGCTTTTCCGTCCTCTCGTGCAGCCACTTGTAGCATCAGTAAGTAGGTGTTGAGTACCTTTGCTAATTCTGGTAGCTTGCACGCAAGACGAGGAGCAAATGTCGTAAACCCTTTCCATGAGGAGACGAGTATTGTAACCCTTGATTTGCAGAAACTTCAAGTTTATTGTACATCATTGTAAACGTTAGTGCGGTTCTCCGTAGGCCAGCAAGCCGTCATCTGATTCAGAGTGCCTGTGGCAGGCGACTGGAGCGAGGCCTTACTCCGGAAAACTCGGCACAGAAGACCAAGACAATGTTGACATGGCATACCGCGTTGTTGCTGACCACATTCGTACCCTCTCTTTTGCCATCGCTGATGGTGCTCGGCCAGGTAGGTGATCATTCACAGTCGTTTACAACAGCAGTTGCAATGCACTGCATCTCTCCCTGTCTGCATGGCTTGAGCTAGGAAGATGTGGGCAACGTGACAAGCTGCGACCCCTCATGTGTATAGGGAATGATGGGCGCGACTACGTTCTGAGGCGAATCCTTCGGCGAGCAGTGCGCTACGGGCGGGATGTCCTCAAGGCTCAGGAAGGGTTCTTCAGCACGTAGGCTATCGAGCCCTCTCATGACAACAAGTACCCTCACTTGTCCAGCATTCTGCGGACAGATGATGGAGAAGCTCTCATGGTGATGGCGATGGACTAGAGTCACTGGTGTGCCTATGGCAGTGGCACATAACAGCGCTGAAAGTCGCCGAGACTAGGTTGATCCTTTGCGGGGAGCGTAGCTGTTAGACAACTGGTACTCTGCCAAGTGGAGAGCTAGGCCCCGAACATGCCCAACTGAGGAGTTGCACTCACACATGTCAGGTCGAGGTGGATACTGAGATGCATGGAGGCATGGCCCTCAGTCCTGAACGGTTCAGAAGCTTTCCTTTGTGACCAAGTCTAGGCTCGCACCGGTGGTGGCTGACCTCATGGGAGGGGTGTTCCCGGAGCTGATTGAGAAGCAGTCGAAGATACAGGCGATCATTGCGGAGGAGGAGTCCACTTTTGGACGCACCCTCCAAAAGGTACTGCAGTAGTTGGGGCAGTGCATTGTTCTATTACGCTGTCAAGGTTCTTGATTCAAATATCTTTCTCCAGGAAGGACATGGTACAAGCAACTAAAGACGTCTCAGGCTGTAATATTAGACGGGCACTGATTGTATTGCAGAGGTATGTCACCTCCCTTCTCAGGGCCTGCAAAGATTCGAGAAGGCGGCTGCAGAGGTGAAAGACAAGAAACTGAGTGGACAGGTAATTTTAACAGATACTTAAGCTGCTAGTGATGTACGTTTGGTCTCCATAGTGCTAAACGTCTTGTGGAGCTGGTGCTGATGTGATGGTTGTGCAAAGTAATTGCTGCAACTGTCCATGATTGAGGCAATTTCAGATCGTGTTGTTCAAGCTCTGATGCTCCGCAATTGGAGGTGATAATAGTATGCCGCAATATGTGCGCAGGATGCATTCGTATTGTGGGATACTTTTGGCTTCCCAGTGGACCTGACCCAGGTACTGCTGCACCCGCTGCAAAGCACACCATCCAAGCATACTTGCAGATCCTGGAAGAAGGGCCTTTCATGTTATGTCTTACAGCTGGGTTGTTTGATTTGCAGCTAATGGCAGAAGAGAAGGGTCTCAGTGTTGACATGGATGGGTATGCGCAAGCATTGGAGGAGGCTCGAGAGTTGTCGCGGAATGTCAAGAAGGTAGTATTGCAGAAGAGATAATTGTGCAGTGCTATCATTTCTTTCACTGTATCTCCTCGCAATTGAAGGAATGCACTTACATCTTCTTGCCTTCCTGATCAAATCTGCTCTAGGTGGCTTGAAGGAACAACTGTAAAGCACAAGGCTATCTGACTACAACATGAGACCTTCCTGCATTTGCAATCACCTGATAGGGTGGAGCAGAGTCTTTGAATATGGAGGCAGAGGCAACTGCAGAGCTACAGAAACGAGGTGTCCTTCCCACCAATGATGCAGCCAAGTACGTTTGGAATCAGGTAAATATGTCTACTTTAAGAGCCAAATATTCCCAAGCTGTTGAAATGCAAGGTGCATCTGAGAGCCTGTGAGCTTGTGCAGTTCCGCATCGATTATTTATGCGTAAGCTAGTTCAGAGGTACCTCAGGAGCTAGTTATGTTCTTGAGCCTTCTTTTGTCAAGAACTATGCGATTCCTGGCGCAGTGTAACTGAGCTAGTGGAAGGCTAGCATCGCTATCAAGGTTGTCAGTAGAGGCATCAAGAAGCTGAGCCAGAACAATTGCTTCCGTTGAGGCTCTTTTGCTGGGTTTTGTTCCTTTGTGTAGAACGAGAGTACCACTGTCAAAGCAATCTTCAGTTCTGCAGGCTTCATCAGCCACATTGGTAGCCCTGACGAGACTGTTGGCATCATCGTGGAGAAGTCCACGTTCTATGCTGAATCTGGAGGGCAGGTACGTGCTGGTCTGCAGTGACACAGATGCAGCCTTGACACAGAACATCATCAGATGCTTGAGCTTAATCTGTTCTGATGCCAATGGGTGCCGAGCAGGTTTACGATACTGGCTGCCTAGTTGGTTCGACTGGGACGTTTGAGGTGAAATCAGTCCAGAGCTATGGCGGATACGTGCTGCACATTGGCAGCCTAGCGTCCCCCGGCAGCTCATTAAGTGTAGACGACACTGTAGATTGCCAGGTGCAACAGCAGCATCACCACAACCTCTTGCCTCGTGTTCATGTCCTCCTTGCACATCAATCTCGTCTTGTCCTGATTTGATGTTGCTGCATTTCTGTGTGCAATAATTATTTTCCTGAATGAATATTGCTGTTGTAATATGTGACGCATAGGATGCTGCCTTAGTCATGCAAGTATAGACTGGCTTCCTGTTTGGCAGGTTAATTATCATAGAAGATCGCAGGTCGCTCCAAATCATACCTGCACACACCTGCTTAATCTTGCTCTCAAGGTACTTAGCTTCCATTCATGGAAGCCTCCATAAGCTGCTGTGCTCCAGAGGCACGTTGCTTGTGACAGTGCTGAAGTTGACCTCTTTGCTGCAACTGACCTCATGGGCGGGGCTGGATCTGAAGCTGATTCTAGGAGAAGGGCTTGATCAAAAGGGCTCTCTAGTAGCAGAGGACAGGCTACGCTTTGACTTCTCTTACAGTGAGTCTTGAGAGCATCCTTTCTGTGTAGTGCAGCTGTGCTATATGCTATCTGTTGTGCTATCTATCTTGCTTGTGGTCGTATGAAGTGTTTAAGAATCCCATAAATACAGGTACAAGCTTACGAGCTATTAGCATACCAATACTTGGGTACGATGTGTGAAACAAGCTCTTGTGCCCGACTGTTGGTGGGTCAAGTAAGGGAGTATCCATCTACAGTTTTCTGTCGCTTTTCTTCTGCACTCTTGTGGCTAATGCTACTCCTTGGCTGCATTGATCTCAACAGACAAGCCGATCGACGCAAAGGACCTGGGCAAGATCGAGGAGCTGGTCCTGAGAGACATCGAGAGGGCTCAGGCCGTCTATGCCAAGGAGGCGAGTCTGGCAGAAGCCCGGCAGATTGTTGGCCTGCGGGCAGTTTTTGGAGAGGTCAGCAGCTGCGCTGGGCAACCCTTTAGGCTCATATTCATTCCAAAAGCAGTTTTATCCTGGAAGGGCAGGGTGGTTGTCTGTGAACCTTAGCCTTGCTTAATGGGGTCAATTTAACGATGATCTGCTGATGTCTGGCGGGGACTATGGACAGGTGTATCCAGATCCAGTCCGTGTGGTGGCTATAGGTACACCAGTGGAAACACTTCTGGCAGACCCCAAGAACCCTGCATGGAGCGAGGTTTCCACAGAGTTTTGCGGAGGTAATGGAGTTTTTAATCAAACACTCTCTAGCATCAATGTTCAGCAACAGCAGATTCAGAAGAGGTCCTGATACTTCCACCTGCCAGCAGCTAGACCACAATTGGCAATAATTCGCATGGAGTGGAAGTGTAGGATCCAAGCCGTGCAGTGAGATGTGATGCATTGCTCTTTACGGGTCACCGCAACAACGTCTTTGCAAGTACTGTTCTGTGCTACCAGACCCAATTCTATCTTTCCTGGCAACAAGTAACAGACGCCTATGTGAGCTTCTGCTGAGTGCAGGGACACACTTGGCCAACACACGGGACTCGGGCTATTTTGCACTTGTTTCTGAAGAAGGTATTGCCAAGGGAGTCCGACGAATTGTGGCCCTCACGATGGACAAGGCCACGGAAGCCCGCACTGTGGCTGAGAGCTTCACAGCCAAGATTGCTGAAGCGTCGCAATTAGAAGGGCCGGCTCTTGAGAAGGTGCACTGCAAGCCAAGCACTAGCTTGCATGCTTCATTGCCGCTAATACCACTGCCTCTTACATCATCATTGCGACTCATTGCAGGCTGTAGCGGCGTTAAAGAGTTCGCTTGAGGTTGCTGCTATATCAGCCTCCAGGAAAGCCGAGCTGCGTCTGGAGCTGGCAGCACTCTCAGTAAGTTTGTGTTATGTAGCTGGGTGGTGCAGTGAATTGCTAGAGGGCGCTGCTCCACCATATACTTGTTCTCACATAATTATTACTAACCTAAACGCTGAGACGACTAACATTAGCACGTGTTAGAGCCAGTGTGAAGATGCTCGGCTTGGGCTGCAAAGCAGTGTCTGATAGATTGTATATCATGTGCTTGTTTCTACGCAATGCAGGAGCAGATCAGGCAGGCTCATAAGGCGGCTGCCGGAGCAAATCTGCAGCTGGCCATAAACGCAGCTGTTGACACTGCAGATGCGGCAGCCGCCTCTGGTCAGCCCGTGTGCGTCTCACGCATTGATGTTGGCTTGGACACAAACGCTGTCAGGGAAGCCGTCAATACGGTTATGGCTAAGCAGAAGGTATACTCCCTCAGACAGGCACTTTGGAACACCACTGGTTTTGCTTGTATCAAAACAATTCTATACGCCTGTCTACTACAGGCAGTGTAGCACGTGCAACCTGCTGGACCTTCTCATGACCTCAGTCACATTCAACTTTACTCTGCCACTAAAGGGCTCCCGCTGCGCAATGCAGGACCTGGCGGTGATGCTTTTCAGCGTGGACGAAGACAAGAACAAGGTGCTTGTGTACGCAGGCGTGCCAGAGGCAGTGGCGCAGCGGGGCCTGGTGGTCCTCGACTGGCTGCGTGCGGCCCTGAAGCCAATTGATGGCAAGGGTGGTGGGGGGAAGGGAGGCCTCGCTCAGGGCCAGGTGCTCGGCCATGCCCCTTGACGCCCATCTGGAATATAAGACCCTGCATTTACTGATTCGGCATTTGCGGCAGTCAGTGTGAGTCTAGCCATGTGAGACTCAAGACGGGGTAGGTATTTGGGTTGCATAAGTCTAGGTTGCGCTCTAGTTCTGTAGTCACACAAATCACAAATATGCTATTGGATAGGTCGTTGTCTTGCAGATAGTTAGTTGTGAGTGTGCCTTTGCATGGGAAGGCACAGGAATGCTGCAGAGAGCGGCACAGTATAGTGCTTAAAGAGTACCAAAGCAGAAGCAGGAGCATGCACAACAGCGCCGCTGATTGTTCAGAAGTTCTAGCGTTGACTAGCATTTGGTGTGTGTGCACAGGGCGGCAATGCAGCGGGCGTGGATGAGGGAATGAGAATAGCCAAAGCTTTTGTTGCGGAGAAGCTTGCTTAGAGTTTGGTTGGTGTCTTCCATGGGAGGAGCCTATCTAAGAATATAGCAAGCCGTGCTCTTGCACAATCTTAGACGGGAGTGGTTCCATCCGGGCCTCTTCCTGAGCAAGCTGTGCCGAGTGACTGCAGGCGTCTGGTGTGCGGCAGCAGCCCCACTTTCTGTGAGCTCTGCGCAGGCTGGTTGAGCTGCTTGCCAACTGCTGACTTGGTCTTGAGCACTGCTGACACAAATTTACAGCCGCTCGCGGCCTTGGAGTTGTGGCAATTAGATCTCTGTGTTGCATAAAAGTCAACCTCTTGTGGCAGGCTTACTGAGCATCTTGTGGCCAATAATGAACTACAAAAAGCAACGATTTCTAGTACTGGCAACTGGCTAGAACTGCTCAACTGTGTTGAGCTGCTAAAAAGCTGTGTACGTAAAACCTGCGCTAGGCTATTCATGGCTGCTGAGACCATATTGAGCCCAACCAACCCTCGCAGCACTTGCAGCTGGGGGCATAGGTGAAGCATACAACAATCGCTGCATACATAACCTCAGTCCTTTGATGGCATGGTAGACTCGTTGTGCTTGCCCTTGTCCAGACTTGCCTGGATGCGGTGTATTGCCTGTCGATACAGTTCGCAGAAGCTCTCCGTGTTCTCATAGTCTCTGTAAGACCTTGCACCGCTTCTGCCTTTAGCTGCGCACAGACGTGAAGGTGCTCCAAGTATGAGAATGTGGACCATGAATGATGTCATGACCACAATGTGACGAGCTCTAGGCTTATAGAAGACCTTATGCATGTGCGGAGGCGCTTCAGGTTGAAGCAGCTCAAGCGCTCATGACGGACTGGGTTGAGTATTAGATTGCTTGGTATGCAAGGAGACACATACGGGGTAAAGTTGGCTTCTTCTGGTATCAAAGAGGTATTCTTGCCTCGCATGAATCGCATGCTGCTAGTGTCTAGGAAGGGCCTGGTGAAGCAGTCATTGACATCCTGTCAAAGGTGACAAAAGTAACAGTGTGAAGCGTAAGCCATGCTTATTCGAGCAGATTGATGTTGTGCACTTCTACTCCAAGGAGCCAACTCCACACTGTCGTCTGGCAATTCTGCACTTACCGTTGCTTTTGCAGCCTCTGTCTCGTTGATGTACTCTGAGATGCAGAAGTTTGTCTTGGCATCCAGACCTCTCTCTACTATGAGTGCCCTGAGGCATCACCAGGACGATCTCTCCGTTATCGTCCTCACATTCCACGGAGCATGCTAGGCACAGTTGCTTGATGTGGGTTCTGATAAACAAAACGTCATTCTTGATTATAGAGGAGGACAGGAAAATAGCTTGAAGTGGATGAGAAGACGCTGAGGGCACTCAAGAGAGGAGCAGATTTTGATAGGAACAGGGTAGGGGAAAGGAGGGCGAGGAAGTGGGGGGGTGGGATGGACCGATGAATTGATATTTAAGGATTAAGGAAGAGAGGGTGGGAGAAGGGACGCAGTAAAGACGACGAGGAACGAGTTAAGGTGGATTGAATTGGGGCAGCAAGGGGCGAGCGTGGAAGAGCCACAGCAGGCATGTTCACAGTTGCAGGTGCGCAAATTCTGTGTGCAAATGCAGTAGTGAGGGAGCCGTCAAATGTTGGGTGAAAAGCTTAGTACCTGTCATAACCGCGAGCTGCTTCTTCCTCGGTCTCGTAGATTCCAAAGGAGACGTTCTTCCTCCCGTCGAACGAGCCGATGCGAGCCTCCCATCGCCCATGGTGTCCAGACACGCCGCGGTACGGTGATTTGCCCCTCGCATATGCACTGCAAACATTGAGGATTTGGGTTTGGGTATGCACTCATTCAGCCAGTCTTTGTGATAGCTCAAGCCATAGACTCACGTACATTACTGGAGTCCAATCTGCATATGATGCAGATGGAATCGAAAGGCATATGCATAATGGTAGCCTTCATGTGTGTGTCTGAGAAGCCTATCTAGTGGCTCATTGACCAGTAAATTGATACCTGCTCTGGCGCCGCAAATATGCAACCATGGCCTCTCTTGGCAAGCCCTTCAATTGCTCAAGGTTGACCCGATACTGCATTGGGTCAAAGTTTGTTGGCGTTGTGGGTCCTTTGCACCAGAGTGCTGCTATATCGTATGCCCTGTTGTCATGCACACCAAGTGGCAGCTGAGATGGCACGCCACACAAAACGAGATTTGTGGCCAATCATCATCTCAGTATGTCTACTGCAGCCTACGTGCGTCCAAGAAGTATCTGCTGACCTTGCTGCAGCTATCTCGCTGTCATAGCCACCTGGTACACAAGAGACGTCAAGGGTGTACGAGGGCAGCCTATCAGTCCGCATGTTTGCATTGACCTTCCATTGGGCAAACAACTCCTTGCACATGGGTTGTGATTGAAGCCAAGCCTGTGCAAACCCACTAGGTGCAATGTGATCATCCCCCTACACCAATGAGATTCCATTCAGCAGAAGCTCAGTATCGAACAAAGTGGAACAAAGCTTACCTAGGTATAGCTGCTTCTTCTGGACCCATAGAGATGCTTCCCAGCGTTTAGTCAACCTGAAACAACAGTTCTTCCAATATAAGGCAGGGGCTGTGAGAAGCCAGCCCAGAAAAAATTGACAAGTAATGAAAAGTAATGAGTCAATGGCCACGTCAGCTATTAAGAATGCCATACTCGTAGCAACCTGCTGGATGCATGTTATGGCTATGTAGCTGAATGATACTAGTAGCCCTCTTCTGCAGCAGACATTGTAGCTTTGTCCTGGCTATAGAACCAGAGGGCCAAGCGGTGAGCAGCCTCTGGAGTTAATACCTATGCTGACTGACGCCACGATAACTTGATGTTCCTGGACTCGTGTGTCTAGGAGTATCATTGGCCGCCGTTGCTGCTGCTGACTGTCTTGAACCATCTTCGGCATCGGAGGACTCGCAGTCACTGGCCTGCTTGATTGCCAGCCTACCTCGACCTCGCTTCTTGTCACCAAAGCGTCTCAACGACTTCCCTGCGGTGATCAATTGGTGGGTATCCACTCACAACCTCTAACATCTGCACTTCTTGAGCTGTCAGAACCCGCAAGTTTGCAGCAACCTATTCAGCTCTCTTGCACTAGGTAACTAGGATTATCACTGCCCTGGACTTTCTCAAATATGAACAATCTCTTGAGCAACTTATCAGCAGTGAGCTTACTGTCTATCTTGACCAATTGCAAGCGCTTGCTATGAGCTTTGCATTTGCTACTGTAGTCGTGGGTATGCTCCTTGTTGATCGCAACAGCTTGTCCAAACGCTCGTTTCCTCGTCTCTGCTTGATGCACTGCAACCGTACCACCTGGTCAAAGTTGTCAAATTTTTGATACAAAGGGTCATCTCAAAACAAAGAATATTGGTCCTAAAGTGCTTTGTGCTGTGACGAACTGCCACAAATATCAAGAAGAGATTTCCTTCTGAAGTAGTCTTGACTGAGTGTTCAGAGCCCGTAATTGTGGCGCGCGTGTCCATTTACCAGGTTTTCCACTGGTCTCATCAGTGAGCAGTGTCAGGGTAGGCTTGTCGGAGATACGGGCAGAGGACACGTCGTGGCGCCTGGTGCAGACTCTTAATGGGGAAATCAGTAGCGCTCCTGATGGATTCTTGTCCTGAGTACCAGTACTGAGTTGCAGCCATGACGTGGCCAGGTCTGACTGGACCTCCCAACCTTCCGAAGTTTCCATGACGTGGTATGTCAAGGAAGGATGGCCTTGATCTTGTCCCTCGTGATCAGTGCTTGTGCTCAGGGTAGCTGCAAGTGATGATGAGCTTCACAGTCAGCGACCAGTTCTTCAGCATGGCCAGATTTTGCTTACATAGGCAAGCATATTCACCAGTAGCTTCACAATTCTGAGAAGCAATATAGGCCTACCTAGTGTTTCGCTGCTCTGGAGATGCATGGATGTCATAGATATGGAACCTTCGTTGTACATCAGACCGTCCACCCTGACAAGCCACAAGCAACGGGCCTCGCTTCAGTAGCAAACACTTTGCAATTTGTGGAGTGCTGACTTTACTCTTATAGCATGCCTGTGAGAGGTCAAGCCCAGGACCATGTCATTGTCCTTGATTAGGTAGCATTCCTCACAGTAAGCAGCACGTCGAAGTGTAAGCCAGAGCACGACAGTCTTTACAAGTCAATGTCTGGATGTTGAGCAGTTTACCTGTCTCTCAGGTCGGGCAGGTGACAGTCGCTGCCATAGTGGCGTGCAATATTTAAGACATCCATGAGTTGAGGCTCAACATAATCTTCATTCGGTGTGGAGCTCAAGTGGGGTGGCACCAATTGGCAATCGAAGTCGTCTCTTCTCCAAAAGTCTGTCCATGATGCTGACAGTAATTCACTGAAAGACCCATATTCTTCTAGCTTGCCATGTAGATCGTCATATGGCTCAAAGTCTGCAAGTTCAATTTGCAATGTGAAAAATCATCATGGCTAGTGGAGCAAGAAATGCTGAAATCTTATGCCTCACGCCCTCATACTGGACCGTTAAGGACTCACACGATGCATCCAACATAAGATGGTCTCTTCACAGCGAACGTCCTTGAAGGCATGCACACGCTAAAATGAGTACTTAGAATCATATTGTCAAGACCCCGGGGCCACTGCAGTGCCCTATATGTGAATTTCATTACTCACAAGGCACCACTTTAATGTGGAAGCTAAGGACTTTAATTGAGTAGCCAGCGGATCCGATGCTGCATGCTCACCAGTGTTCTCTCCAGGTCCTTGAGGAGCCATTTGCATATGCACAGCTGCTTCAGTGTTGGACCACTTGAACGGATCCCACAGTCTGAAGTGGCATGCGCCACATGATGTTGGTGACACAAGAGTTTCAGTCAATGACCCATCTTTTATGTCATCCAGCAGATCCCACTCGCCCAGATTCAGCTGCTGTACGGTGTTAAGCGGCACATCAGCCCAAACAGCATTAGTAGGAGCACAATTCGGATTCCTCGTGTGTACATCATCGACTCGTCAAAGTCGACTTCCTGAGGTTGCAGGACACTCAGGAGCCCAACACAATCTTGTCATTGAAGGATGTATTGCGTACTGAGCATCCCATTCATAATCGACAAGCACAGAGTCCTACCAGCTGCTGCGGCTGCTTCAGCTGTTTCCCAGATTCAGTCGCAGCTGACTGGCTGCCCACAGCAAGTCTAGTGAAGTGGGTGGCTGGAGCTTCGGGCTCATGCGCCTCCTTTATCTGCACTACTAGTGATGACCTCCTTGCAGCTCGTCTTGTCCTCTGTTCGCAGTTCACAGCCAAAGTAAGTGACCAGACACCGGCAGAGCAATACAGGAGCACCAGCATCTTTGCATAACCAAGTACAAGCATAGAGTAGGCTATAGAATCTGCAAGTCGTCTTCCGTGTGTGAGGATCGCGCGGTCTGCAGTGGCCCTGCAGACTTGCTCTGCAGTGTTCTAGAAAGTCTTGATCTGCTATTTCCTGGAATGCTAGACGCGTTGACTTCTTAAGGAACACATGATGCGGTGGACTAAAGAGATACCTTAGGCCACTGTGGCCCTTGATGCCCACGGGCATGTGTCCCCATGGTGGATCTTGGCAGACGTGCAAGCGAAGATCAGCTGGCAAATATGTACTACTTATCCAATCTTCTCATCCAGGCTTCACGTCATCACGTTGATATAGGTATGAAGATGCTGGCAAGGCGCACAAGTTGCCAACTTACTACTACTCTCTTTACCCCTATGCCTGCCTGTATTTGACGGGCAACCGCCCTGCAGAGTGAAATCTCGCATCCTGAGCAAGTGAATATTGCATGCAAAGCTTTCACGCACCAAACGCCCATGTACGTGTACCACAGGCATCAAGTCCACACATGCAGGACATCTAGGATCGGGAGAGCAGCTGACTGTCCAAGAGCTCGTTGTCAGGACAGACCAGAAGTGGCGGCCTGACGCCCGGGGAGCGCCCGGAGGCTGGGACGCAGAGTGGCTGTGCGCAGCGATCAGACCACAGCAAGCTCGGAGGACCGGTCCCCCGCTCGTCGCCCTTCCAGGGCGGTGGGAGCAGAGGCGGGCGCCGCCAGCCCCGTGGCTCTGCGGGCGGCGGTAGCGGCGGCGGCCGCGCGGCGCGCGGCGCGGC
>WELB01000079.1:182538-196676 GCA_009602725.1 Spirogloea muscicola | reverse complement strand
GCTCACCGCCGCCAGCTCGCTCGCCGCCTGCAGGCGGCGGCGGCGGCGGCGGCGGCCTGCTGCGGCGCGTGGCCGAGGAGGTGGCGCTGCCGTGCCTGGCGTCCCCGCGCCACGCCGCGTCCCACGCCCAGGTCCGGCCAAAACCCCAAACCCTCGCGAACCCTAGTTGTTGCGAACCCTAATTGCGAACCCTAACCATATTTAATAGGTCAAACAAAAAGTTATAACTGTGATACCTCGACCTTTACTGACCGAACCCTGATTGTGAACCCTAATTGCGAATCCTAACCATAATCAATAAGAGAATCAAATAGTCATGATTGTGATACCTCGACCTTTACTGACTAGGGGACCCCTCGGCCTAGACGTCGCCAGAGCGGCGCCAGGGATCCCAATCGAGTGGCCCAGAGTCCCCAATGCCTACTGCAGCGCCTGTAAATGCACATGCAATGTAGCGCCTCTGATTGCGCCTTATGCGTTCCTTAAGCCCTTGTCCTCCTCAAGCCTTGCTCCGAGCTCCTAGCCTCATCTACTGGTGCTTACAACCTCGTTCACTCGGGCCAAATTTCTTGTGAAGCCCAAGCTTAGTCGTGCAGCAGCACGCTGCTGTAGCAGCTCACAATGTTCTTTTGGTGACTGAAGTCCAGCTCCGTCCCTTTGCTAGTTTGGCTGTCATGTCTGCGTGCTCTCAGCACCTCCAGCAGGCCGCCGAGAGACTGAAGCCCTCAAATCCGGCGACCCCCAACAGCAAGATCCACCAATCTTTAAGTCTTGATTCACCAATTCTTAAGATTTTCAAGTCATAATCATGACTTAGCTATTAAGCTCCGCCTTGGGCTGTGGTCGCAGGTGGCATCCCTGCTCGCCGACGCTGTGGTGCTCGACGAGGCTGGCTGGCGCTACGCCACGGAGCGCCTCCTGCCCTGCTGCCAGCCCGCCGCGCAGCTTGGCCACTCCGCTGCCACCTCGCTCCTCCTCGCCCTCCTCAAGGCCGCAGCCAAGGCCTCGGCCGCTGAACCCCCCTCGAGCAGCGACAGCGAAATGTTGGGCCGTCCCATCGACTGCGCCGCCATACTGCCTGCCCATGAGTTGGACCAGCTGGACCTCAATGGAGGCAAGGACTCACAGCCGGCAGCCGGCACAGAGACTGTCGCCGAGGCCGGTGCTGAGCACGGCGTGCGGCCGCAACGCCACACGCCCGCCACATTTCTGGCTGCGGCAGTGCGGAGCTGCCTGCCCTCGGCCCTGGCCCAGCTGGCAGCCGGTGGAGCGCCGGCGTCGCTGCCACAGCTCCTCAACGCAGCGGCGATGCTCGGGACGAGCCCGTCCAGCCTTGGTCGCCGCCTGTGGGAGGCGCTGCTGAGCGCAGGGAGGCGGGGCCCTTCTCTTCAGCCGCCTTCGGAGCTGCGGCCCTTTAGCATGTCGCAGCTGGCGCTCGTCGCGCCCTTCCTTGTCCAAGGGCAGGCCGCTGCTGCGCATGGAGTCGACAACATTCACATCTTCGATGCGACGGCGGATGCCACATTCTGGGAGAGCTTAAGGGCGGGCCTGGTGAGCAGCTACAGTCACTCTCGGCTTCGTCGAGCTGCAATGCTTCTGTCGAAGTTCTGTGTCGGTAGTCTAGCTCTTGTTCAGTCACCAGGTGCTGGGCAGGCAATGTGGCAGACCAAGGTGATGAGTCCAGTGCTTTGGGTTTGAGATTTAATTGCAGGGCTGAAACTCTTAGAGCCCTCGGCTCGAGGAAAAGCTTGGTGTAATACGTCAAGAGTATCACATATATTGGGCATTGTGTCATGGCAGGTACATGATGACAAATTCGAGCGCAAGCTGGCCCGGCACATCCTCAAAATGGCAGTGGCCCGCCAGGCGAGTCGAGCTGGAGCAGGGATTCACTCAGAGGCCCAGATGGGCACACTACGGCGGTGGGATGCATTCCTCTTTCTGTATGATATGTTGGACGAGTATGGCATCCACCTATTTGAATCAGCCTGGGAACTCCAGGTAACACTCTTTGTTTGTGTGAGTCCATCGTGTTACTTTGCTGAAACTTAGCCCCCTACACCTGGAATAACATCCTACTCTAATATACCACCATATTAAAGCGTTGTTCACTTGTTACTTGCTGTTGACCAGTACAGGGTATGCTCTGAGGTCTGTGATCTAGCAGCTTAGGAGCTGAGCCCAAAGAGCGCAGAGTAGGTATACCTGCCAGTGTCCTGCAGCAGCTACTTTACTGCTGCTGGCCCTGCAGATGAATGTGCTACAACCGCGACAAGGCGAAGACAGTGCTGGTCATACCGAGCCTTTCTCTACTAACAGTGGCGATGGCATTGGCGCTCCGGACCTAGCCTGGGCCTTGCTCCTCTGGCGACGTGGACTGGCCCATGATAACCCCCAAGGTAAAATGCCAAATTTCAGGCTGCCAATCCTAGGTCAGCAGTAGAGAGGCCCTTTAATGATGCACCAACTTTGAGGGCCGCAGGTAAAGCATTTATTGCAGATTCGTAATGTGCATTTCCAATTCCTGCATCAGTTTGACGATAAGTACCTATTAATGTTGCCTTGATTGTAACCCCACCAATCTTGTTCTTATGTCAGTGAGGAGGCTGGTGCTCCAGTCCTTCCTCTCTCAGGGATGGACGGCGGGCTCTCAAGCCGTCACGGAGTTTGTACTGGGGCCTCTCCTCCCATCGCTCAACGATCCTGCTCATCATCGCGATTTTGGTTCGTTGCTCGACCTACATTTTTGGAACTCCTGACCATCAGATACTGCACCACATTGACTACCTCACGCCTGCCGGCAGCAGCTCGTGAGGAAATTGCCTTTTGAATAGTATCATGGATGTCATCTTAACGTGCACGAGCGTATGGCTCTTTGGGGCGAAAACAGAGCCTGGGGAGTGTTGCTGGCCCTCTCTGGGTGGCCAAGCATTGGCAGTGTGTGCTCCTCACCATCAGTTGTTAGAGCCTCAAGCCTGAATCCTTGACTGTAAGCCGGTTCTTGTTGAGTCGAGCCCGTCGTCCTTGTTCAACAGGCATGCATGATAGGTGTTACTCCTCCAAGATGTGCAGCGCTTCCGCGGACTTCTTCAGAGGCTACACAGCGAGCATGGACCTCAGGTCTGTGACAACCCGTGCCTCCAAGACTGTCAACCTGACTCCTCCAAGATTCGGCCTTGCACTTGTGACTCTCACTTGCAACAAGCGCTGTATTGCCGTCCACTTGTCATGGAGCCGCCAGCCGATCACTGAGGTCGTTGAGTCCAGGGGTCGTGCAGGCCTGGCGGAGCAGCTCGCGAACACCATGGCCGCCCTCGGCCCCTCCCGTTGCGGCCTCTGTGCCCTGGCCATGTGTCTCGAAGCAGCCGCTTCGTCTCCGACATCGAGCCCGTACATTCCAGCTGATGCTGCAGCGACGTCGTCATGGGCATCGTCGGACTCGCCTCAGTCCGCACACGAGGAACAAGAGGAAGCACGGTGGCAGGCGCAAGCTCTGCTCACTGCGCTGCGGGCCACACTTGAGCTCTCTCAAAGGCACTACAACCCCCAGTTCCGCTCTCAAGGCACAGCAACCCATCTCATGCCAAGGCTCACCTGCTGCTCCTTTTCTATACCCAGAGAGGTTGCATGCACGTGCCTCCTCTCAAATGTTGCTCCTCTCCATGCTCTTACGGCTTGGCATTGGTGGCGGAATTTTCTAAGAAGGTCTTAAGCTCTTGACCTTCTAGGGGTCGTGATGTGGGTACGATGCTGTCTTCCTGCAGTGTGCAGCTCCGTCCTCCACGCGGCTGTTCACTTGATCCCTGCTCCCCTAATAGCCATGGATGCTTTTGCGCACTTTGTCGCAACCCTTCTGAATATCATCATCATAGACGACGGTGGGCCTGCTTCACAGACTCCGCTTGTTGTCCCACTTACAGTTGTATTGGTTGGTCAATCAGTCAACAAACAGAACAAACACAACATGGGCTGCTATCTTACCTTCACACAGTTGCACTGAAAGGCTCATCTCATACGGTCCTGTGCACTTGCACTATGTGTTTTAGTGAGTGGATTCTAAATTTGATAATACAAGCACAGAAGTGCTTAGATTAATTCAGCGGCCGCCGGGCGTTTCTGATCACCTCAGTGGTGTGGTCCTGCAGCAAAAGGGCGTGGGGACATCATCAAGTGGGTGAATGTGGACGGTGCTGGCCCTGCACTGCTCACCAAATTGCGAGACATGCTTGATGCATATTTGAGGACACCCGCAGCGGCTGCTGTCAGCACAGCAGGATTGATAGAGGAAGAGCAGAGCTCGCTGGAAGCAGAGGCTCTCCGCTGGGCAACACTGGCTGGCTTGATGTGCTCTTCAGACATCGAACTTGAGAACATGCTGCTGAAGGCAAGGGCTATCCACGTCCCAAGCCTGCCTCTCTGTGTTGATTAGTGTCGCAGATTCAGGTGCTCTAGATGGTGCCACTAGTAGGCACCATGTGCCGTCATCAAGAAGCCTTATACTGTTCATAGCTGGTATTGTGAAGGACGTGATGCACAGGGCTGACCTGCTTCAACGTGGGAGCTCGGTGCCGCCAGCAAAGGTCCTCCTCGTGCTGCAAGCACTGGCAGACCCACAGACAGGGTGGGCTAGCCGACCATCTTCGAGGCTGCTCCCTTTTGTTGCCCCCGTCTCTGTAAGTCGTACTTATGTACCTAGCCCCCTTGACATTGTCATGCATGTATTTGTCCTGCTTTGCTCGCAAATGCAATTACCTGCACTTGAGCAAGGACTTGACACTTCCATCTTCTCTGCAAGAAGCAGTGGTCACTGATCTTATTAGCTAGTCATTACGAACTGCTGTAAAACCTTAGACTAGAGGTATGCTTCAATCTGATGAAGGACATCAGCATTTGGCTTGTTGAGGGCCTGCTCAGGAGGGCACTTTGGCCTGGGCAGCAGACAAGCTTTCCACCTTTCACCAGTCTACTGGAAGGTCCGACGTTCTGAGGACGTGGGAGCAGCTTCCGGCGTTGCACACCGGACGACTGGGTGGACCAAGTCAGCGGCGTTTGCCGGCACCCGCTGCAGCGGCAGTCTCAGCAGCAGTGTGTGACATTTGCAACTGCTTCTTACGCCTTTCTATTGACAGTGTCTATCCTGTCTTTGGCTTCTTCAGGGGCTGAACCCATAATCATGTATGTAAGATAGCTTATCATGAAGAGGGTAACGGGATGCCATGCAGTCTGGTGTCTCAGGTGACAAACACTTTGCCTGTAACAGGTACTTGCACTTGAGGTTGCAGCCACGTATACAATGTGGCTGTTTTCCATCGTTGAGTCAGAGCAGAAGTCCATTCCATCAATCTGTTTCTCGTCTGTCAGCTTCTTCTACCATGCGGCAGTGGAGTTGACTGCTGAGCATGACGAAGGGGGCTCTCTGAGTGAGGTGAGCATCTGCATGATGGAGAGAAGAACCACTTGGCTAAAGAGGAGTTGTCTCACAGATTTGATGTCATCAGCTGTGCTCCCTGTGGTCAGTCTCGAACAGCCAATGATAAACGCCAGATTATCACCTGGTAAACACCAAATTATCACCTGCAGGATGGGCGTAAGCGCAGCAACTGCTTTATAGCAAGCCGTTACCTAATTGGCCGCCGTACATGTGCTCACATCAGATGAGGAGTGAGATTAAGCTTGCGGGGTACGAAGCTCTCGTGGCAGTCTGTAAAGTCTTGGCTGCTACATCAACGTCTACAATTGCTTGGCCAGTACAAGTGGAGAGGAGTTCTTCAGAAGTGTATCTGGCTGATGCAACTGATTCAAGGCTAAGTGTAACTGTTGGTCAATCGACAAGCAAGCTAGTGGACGACCTTGTCCTCCAGATCGTAAGAGGATGTTACAGCACCTTGACAAGTGGAGCTCTCATACAGAGCAGGCGAGCTCTACTTACTGGCTTGAAGGTCATTCGCTCATGCCCTCTCTGTCTCCTCGTTTAGGCCCTGTAATCAGGTCTACTGATGAGGTCCACTTTTCATGGACGCACTACCTATGATTAAGCTGGCTGTTGTTGCCTATATTCATCCTTATGCACATTATCTGCTTGTCCTCAGATACGACATGCAGGGAAGCTGCAATCAGCAGACTCTCAATGTCATGGTCTACAGCTTGGGCATTGTGGCATTCTATTCATGCATGCTTTCCCTGTTGTGGTTGTGAATGCAGTGGGAGTGCCTGGGTCCTCTTCTAAGTATCTCAAGGGGGCCTGAGCAGCCCGCAAGCTCCGCCATGCCAGACACAACCCTGAGCACAGTCTTGGAGGATGCTATTGACAGGTAAACTGACAATCGCAATCTATATCTATGCACCCTTCTCTTTAGCATGGAGTCATATTTGCACTTTCGATTAGCCAAAACCCGAACTAGCAGAAGCCGATTAGCATCAAGAAAAAGAGTAGAAGTAGAGTAAAAACATGGTGATGTGTAAGATGTCAAGTAGAGTACCTTCGAAGAACGATGAATGGAAGAGCGTAGGCATAATAATTTGGTTTCAAACTTCACACATGAAGCCTGGACATTGTTGGAGAGGAGCAGCAGCTCCCGCTACTGAGGTGCCTCAGGCAATTGATGCATTGGGGCATCATGGTCCGCAGGCACTCTTCACTCGAAGCCTTGGTCAAAGTGAGTAAGCTATACTCTTCTGGTCTTGTCATTGAGCAGAGCAAGGTTTTGCTCTAACCTTGAAGCAAGGTCTGCTATTCTAGGATTCTCAACACAGTATGCATTTGAATGATCCACAAACTGAATGAAAGCTCGAAGTTGAGATCTCGAAGAAGCCCAAGCTAGCAGGGTCTGGACAGAATAGTACTTGTCTTCAAGACTGGGAGTATTTCAATTCAATAGGAGCTTGTCTTCCTCCTGATGGCATCAGACAGCAGGCAATCTAAGTATCAGGTGCAAGTAATGGGTTCTCTTTGGTTGGCAGGCAATGCAGAGGCTTGTAACGGCCGCGTGGTCAGCCATCGCCGACAACAAGAAGCGAAGGGTGGCACCTTCTGCAGCGTTTCTCTCAGCAACATTCCATCCCTCGGTGTTTGGCTACCCTGAGCTACATGCTCAGGATAGCTCTCCACTGAAATGGGTATGTCAGCTATGTCAGAGCTCAAGCAAGCTAGATGTCTTGGTGCAGTCCTCTAAAGAAGACCTGTCCACACAGGGGACTTGTGAAAGAGGAGGATTTCAGAAGAGTAGGATGCTGAATTGAACAAGCTCGCAGTAACATAAGTAGGACACGCAAATGACGGTCATGCAGCACAGATCAAGCACACCCACAGTGTCAAGGTGGACAATCTGACATTTCACAGGCATACATCTTGTGGTTTACATCTTGTGTGAAGGGTGACTCTCATCCAAGTCTGCACCTGCAGCTGCAAACGACTCCTGATGGGTCAGTCTGTGCTTGATGGCATTGTCAGCTGCTGCGGAAAATCCTAAGTTTGGCCACAATAAGTCCCCACTTCATGCGCCTGGCTGCCTCACACTTCACCTCTCTTCTGTCACTGTACCCCAACATTGCTTCTCTGTATGTCCAAGAGCTTGTGACCCTCAGCTTGCATGGAGCAGGTCAACATTTCTCTTTTCCCCTGCTTGTTCCTGTCACAAGCTGAGCTTGCTGAGTTTGCAGACATGCACTAATCCTGTTGCAGAGTGAAATATCTTTTGTTGCAGAGTGATTTATATGTTGTTGCAGAGTGGAAAATGATGGTCTTGTTTTTTCAAGGCAAGGCTCATTTGTCTCGTCCATGATGTGGCAGAGGCAGTAGACGAGGAGCTGGATGGCGCATTATCCAGGTCATCAGCAGCAGCTGCTGAGTATGCTGCCCTGTGCAAAACTGGAGACTCTGAGATAACAGAGGTTGGTGTTTGCTAAGCAAGTAGATCTTGTCATATTAGAGGCAATTCAAAGCACGTGATTATCATTGCTGCACTTGAAGAATCCGTTGTTGCACTGCTGTCTAGAATGCTTAAGATCTCCTACTTGGAGGGGATTGACATTGTCCAAATGTTACACTGCCTCAGCTGTTCACAAACTCGGAGATGTACGCCAGAGTATGCGTAGCTGTGATGGTCTACGACCTGCCCACAACATCACAAAGCTTCGGCTTTGAGTTGCTTTTGACGCTCCTGCACAAGTGTGTAAGTACCCGTCCAAATCAAGTAGTGAAGTCCTTATCTGGCTCCAAGGTCCATGGCAAATCTGCCAGTAGTTAAGCATCCTTGGCTTACTCACTTACTTAAGGAAGATGTGCTGTCAATTTCTCAACTGATTTTTGTCAATGTACGCCAAAATTTCTGCTGCACAGGTATCAGATGCAAACTTGAATAAGGAGCTGTACAAACTTTACAATGGTGTGAGTGTCTCCTCTCTACTGTCCCATGTCGACTGTCACTTCAATTTTGTTGCCTTCTGGACTCTCATGCAAACTTGTTTTGGTAATTAGTGACTTACTGTGTGCAATGTTCGTCCACAGTTGCATCTCATGCTCCCTTCGCATGAGTTGAGCATGTATGCAGGTGCCTTTATGCATGCCAAATGCTACCCTGATATGGGATGTACATTGCTAGGCTTTATTTCAGCTCGACTTCGATGTTGCGTTGCTGCATCTCAGATACACAGACGAAAAGTTCGCGCATGGCAGATGCTCAGCATTTTGTCTCGTTTCCTGACCGACAGCACTGCCGATCAAGTGCTTCCGTTGTTTGATACTGCCCTTGAGGTTGTGCTTCAAACATAGACAACAACCTGAACTGCGTTGAGCAACCATTTAGCATACATGATGCAATGATTGCAGCCCATTGACAATCCTCCAGAGCTTTCTCTCGCTGATGCCTCATCTGGGCATTGCAGAGAGCCAATCTTCCATCTGTTAGGCAGTATATGGAGATTTTTGGAGTACAAATCTACCTCCGTGTCCCACGCCTTGTAAGTACTTCACAGCTGCAGACTTTAATGCCTAGAATAAGCCCCTTGCGGTGTAACCTGCCTTGGCTCCTGGATCATGGTCCTCTGACTCAATGACACGATCTCTCACAGACCTGCTGGACATCAGGCAGCTCTTGCTCTTGTATCGTGCGCGATGCATATCTTTGTAGGGGTTGACATTTGGTAAGAAGTGTTAATGATTGCCTGAGTGATTCTTGGTGAGTCCACCCTCCAGGTGACTGAGCATCTTCTCAGCAAGCTGCGGGAGCACAACATGAAGCCTCAGGTACCGGACCGCCCTGGTTATCGGTAGCAATATTACCTAATGAGCATGGTAAATCGTGAGAGCTAAACAAATTGGAACTTCTCTGTGTGAGTATTGGTAATTGCTTGAAGCACATTCTGCGAAGTTGCGCTACAAAACTTGCACTACAAAGGGCAATACTTGTCTTACTGGTGGTGCTGCAACAGGTACTGGCCTCATATGTCATGATTGCAGCCCACCTTTTGACTGCGTCACCTCCATCCATGCGTGCTGAGCTGGTGAAGCTGGTGCTGCCTGAGGTGCTGCCTTCGATGACCAGCCATCACCACAACCTACGTAGCTTCACACAGGTCCATTGCCCTTGTGACTTGCTCCTTCCTGGCACCCCAGTAATGAGATTCCTTAAAATGTCAAGGAAAAATTTCCTTGACATTTTGTGCAACACACATGATTGTGATCAAAGGTGACTATCATTGATGAGATTGTGCGCCAATGGGCTAATATGCTTCCAATGTATAGCCCTGGGTTGTAAGATTTACATGTCACATTGACAATGAATAACTGCTGCATTTTTTACGTGTGATCAGATATTACTCTTCCGAGTGCTCTCACAGCTACCGGAAGTAACACAGCAAGGTGCGAAGGAAGCGCTTGACAGCCACATTCTCCACTCTCTATTTGACTATCTGAAAAATAACAAGGACTGCTCAAGGTAAAAGCTCTGCTGCACCCAGCCACATCAGAAGCACTTACCTGCAATATCAATTTGCTAAGGCTATGTACTGGGTATGTTAAGCTCGAGCACAGAAAAATAAGGCCCTAAACACAACCAAGATCCTGGAGTTCGATTGTGTCCAGGTGCTGTCCATTGACCTCTGATTTCATGCTCTCACACTTGCCAGAGGACATGCTGTGCATGCAGGCTAAGGGTATCAGTGAATAATTACTTGGACAAATTCGATCCCATGGAGGCAGCAACGCCCAGAGGCATGTTCACAACGGGCTCAGAAGGCGAGCAAGACCCATTCCATGTGAGCTGTCCTTACTCTTATCCTGTTTGAGGAGCTATGAACTCTGTCTCTTGCCCAGCAGCTATGTCAAGGGAGATAAGGCGGCTGCTCAATTGTAGTTAATATTCAGCAACTCACCTTGTTCGGGAGCATCATTGAGGCACGTTAAGCAGCAAATAGATGCAACTCGTTACATTGGCAACTCTTGGACCAGCTGCAACTGTGCTGAGTAGAGCGGTTTTACCGCAATATACATGGCATTGGCATCCCTGCAGTGCTTCTTGTGCTGAAGCTCTTACTGCGTGCAACTGCAGCAAGCAGGGAACCTGCCATTCGAGTGCATGCCGGTCGCTGTGTATGACCGGGTTGCCCACTTCCTCAAGGTCTGCTGCTTGTGTGACTGCTGAGTAGAATACACATGTTTCCTGCAATCGCCTCCACCTAACTGTCACTTTGTGTGAGCTGAATGCATGTGGCATGTGCCACGTGAAGCAACTCAGTGCGACTTTCAATCGGTTGTTTATAAGGTCTCCAAATTAGCAATGATTCTTCCCTTCTGCATTGCTTTGAGCTTCTATGACTATATCTTGGATTGGAGTGGCAAATTGGCGTGAAAATCAAAGACAACCAGATCATCATTGGCAGGACGCACGCGAGTCACTGCGTAAGTGCATGGCCGAGGATTCCGCTCAGCTGGACCTCGAGGCTGTGACGTCTTCTGCCCACCAAGCTGCCCCGGAGGCAAGTCCAGCCTCTAACGCCGTTGACGACGAGCATCGTGCGGTTACTGGCCTGCTGCTTGAGGAGCCCGGCCTGAGCAACACCTGGGACTTCCAGCGGAAGATGAAGAGCCACAATGCTGGCTTCCTCTCACACGGTAAGTCGACAACCTTTTGTCTCTCTGCAGGGATCCTTGGACTTATAGGTGATAATGCTGTGCTACTCTGCCAAATAGTAGCAATACAAGGGTTTCTGACATAAATTGGACACTGAGTGATGATTGAAAAGCTGGTGAGTCTGTGACCTGATTCGTGGACTTCCTGATGTTGGCTCCAATGACGATCTGCAACCAGAGACTGTGCTCTTGCTGCCCAGGTAGCGATGACAGTGAAGGAGATTACCGGAGTGCTTCCCCGCACGATGACCAGCCCGACATTACCAGCAGCTCTCAGGGCCGTCAGGGCGTGATTGTTGTGGCTTCGCTCGTCGACCGTGTCCCCAACCTGGCGGGCTTGGCTCGTTCTTGCGAGGTGCCAAAAAATTATCCTTTCCACTAATTGGGCACGACATTGGCTTGTTGCATTTGACATGGTCGACATGATGATTTTGGTGATGAAACTCTTCTCAGTTGCATGTTGCTGCAGGTCTTCAAGGCCAGTTGCCTCGTCGTGTCGGACCTGAGGGTCGTGAAGGACCGGCACTTTCAGCAGATCAGGTGAAGAGGAGCACAGGAGTCCACCCTCAGCTCTCCACTACCACTTTTGACCGGGCCACTGGAATGCTCCTCTATCTCATGCCGCTTGTACGAGTAACGAGCCCATTTTCATATGAGCCTTTGAAGTCCGGAGCATTTTTCCGTTGATGACACCCATGTAAGAGCCTAGTTGCTATTCTGATTGTCAAGTATCATGGCTTGTTGCGGCACCTCAGTGTGACGGCGGAGCAGTGGGTACCCATGGCCGAGGTCCCAGAGGCCGCCCTCATTGCGTACCTGGAGAGCAAGAAGCGCGCGGGCTACAGCCTCTACGGCCTTGAGCAGACATCCAATAGCTTGCCGCTCCAGCGGCACATATTCCCGCCGAAATCTGTGAGCACCTGGCAGTGCATCGCCCCCTCGATTGGTTATTATGTTTTGTGGACGTTGAAGAGCTCGCTCATTATTGGCACTGATGCTGTCATGCTTATCTTGCGGCCATGTATGTAGGTTATTGTACTCGGGCGGGAGAAGGAGGGCATCCCCGTCGACGTGATCCAAGCACTGGATGTATGCCTTGAGATCCCGCAGCTCGGCATCATCCGCTCCCTCAACGTGCACGTGAGCGCCGCAATCGCACTGTGGGAGTACACCCGCCAGCACCTGCACGCTGCACAGTGATGGCGCTCATCATCCCTCCCAGTACACCACTGGTAGATGCCTACAATTCTTTGCAGATTCTCTGCCTGGTCATAGAGCTCAAGAATTACCTGAAAATATTGCGCAAAGCGTCACCTTCTGAGCTCTTCCACAACGTGACGCAAGCAAGACGGCTGCTCAATAATTGATGCAAGAAAGCCAACCGCAGCTCTACAGTCATGCTTGCAGTGCGTCCTTGCAGCTGAGTGGAAGGCATACTTGCAGAGCTTTTGTCCCGGAAGAGCTGGTGCGAATGTTTGCTTGGACAGGAGCTGATGACCTCAGCTCCTGCTGCCTAGCCAATGCAGAGCCCTCCCAGCGATCCGATGCTCAATGGCATGCACAGTGACTGGTCTCTGAGCAGCGCTCATTCTTGTCACACACCTGGGGAAAGCCTCTAAGGCTTTACGCTCCACGTCATGCTTGAGGCAGTGGTCTTGCGGTGTCAACTGCATTGTCGAGCGTATTGTAGCGGGCACGCCCTGACGGAAAGGGCCAAGAAAATGTAAGTGGAACTTAAACCACAACACTAAGCGTCGGTCGAGACGACAGCCACCTATGCGTAGGTTTTCCTGCGGGCATAGTCTTTGGCCTGTGTGGCCAGGAAGCTTCTGTGCTGGTGGGTTGCTAGCACGCTTCGATATGGTGGGTGCCACGTGGCCTCCTGGCCACCTGAGCCCCGTTTAGCCCTGTGCTGTGTAATAATGGCCGGAGAGGAAGCACTCGTGCCAGCTCAACATTGGACATGCTCCAGCAGGCCTCTTTTCGGCTGGACGTGCACCCGTCTTCCACGACGCAGCCGCCATCGCCGTAGCCGCGAGCTAAAGCACGCTGGTCATCGCCGCGTGAAGACCCTGCAGAATAGTTCGGGCTACCGGAGGCCCCAAAGGGTCTTTGCCTCAACAGGGCCCAGGATAGTATGGCGGCTGCGACGATTTGTAGCTTCGCAAGCTTTGCAACCGAGGGTGGAGAAACGATGCTGGTGGGACGCAATCGTTGTGGCCATGATTTGGCAAAATAGGTCGGTCATGTTCAGCTCTAGATGTGGGGCAATGGACCCCAAAGCATAATCTAGACCAAAGTGCTTGCAACTAGGAGCAAGTCCAGCACTGCTCAGCCGAACGCCCGGAAAAACGGTGCCGTTTGCCTTGCCCGGCCAGAGCAGTGGCGAAAATCATTGAGCAGCTTCGGTGTCGTCAGCCGAGCCGGGAGCGCACGACCTCGTACGCGAGGAAGCACGCGGCGTTGGCGGGCACGGAGCGCGCCATGGCGGGGCCGAAGCCGCGGTAGAGGCCCTTGACGCCCTCGGCGGCATACACCTTGCGGAACGCGTCGGCCGTGCCCTTGTACTTCGGGTTCCTGGACGGCAACCAGCGGCACCGCAGGTAAGGAGGGCACAGACAGCAGACCCGGGGTTTCGGTTTAAAGTTCAGGGTTTTGGGCAAGAGCAGATGTGGGTGGGGGGCGGGACCTGTAGTCGTCGATCTGGATGACGCTCTTGATGACGTCGGTCGGGTACACGGCCCCCCAGAAGGACGCGCCGGCGATGCCGCCTGCCGTCAGCTGCGCCATCTGCCCAAGGCCTGACGTGTCCTTGCCGCCTGCCAGGAACTGCGAGGAGGAGGGGGGGGGTAAGAGGCATGAGGTGGAGTGGGTGGCACCGAAGGATGATATAGACAGAGAGGTGTGTGTGTGTGTGTGTGTGTGTGTGTGTGTGTGTGTGTGTGTGTGTGTGTGTGTGTGTGTGTGTGTGTGTGTGTATGTGTGCGTGCGCGCGCGCGCGCACGCGTGT
>WELB01000079.1:157997-173528 GCA_009602725.1 Spirogloea muscicola | reverse complement strand
CGCCGCCGCCGCTGCCGCCGCCGCCGCGGGCTCTGGGGCTCCGGGCTCCGGGCAGGCGCTGCGGTCCTGACGGGCGGCGCTCGCACCTTGCGGCGTTGGCGGCCAGACCGGCTGCTGCCGCTGCGAGGACCTGTCGATGGGCGGCCTGTTCGCCATCGTGCTGCTGATCCTCATCTTCCCGCTGCTCGCCTGCATCCCCTGCTGCATGCCCAGCTGCTACGACGTACGCCCCAAGAGCTTGGGCTCGCCATATCCTGGCACTGGCGTCGAGGTCCAGGACGCCGCGGTGCTTGTGGTCAGGGATGTTGGGGTTTAACATTAGTATCTAGTCTGCCACTTGCTGAGGCCGCCATGGACCAAGCAGGCATGGTGCGTAGTGGGCGCTATGGCAGTCGACGCCAGTCGAGTGTGCTCGACGAGCTTCTACTTACGGGTCAGGTGTCCTGCCAGGCTGATGCAGCCGCGGCCCAAGCTGCTTACCATTGACTCCGTGGGCTGTGCCGCTGCGCGTGCTTTGTTGGCGATTGCAGAGGCACCAGCGGCCTATTTACGGCTACCCCCAGCAGCCGCATGCGACTGCAGCGGCTTATGTGCAGCAGCAGGCGCCCCCGCACGTTGCGTATGGTGTGCCTGTTGCCAACTACTGATGCCTTGTTGACAACAGCCCATATAGAGACAACCGAGGCGGTCCACTGCTCCATATCCGCCGTTCACCAGCTTCTTTGCTATCCTGCGTGCTTGTTTGATTACTTATACTTGTGCTCCATACGTAACCTCTCTTTGTCTAAATCTCTGTCTATTAGAAGCAGTGCCCTTGTCGCGTCTGACAGCTACCACGTTATTGCTTCTTCGAGAGCTCCGTATAAGCAGTTGCCGCATCAGATGTACACTGCAGGAATGCATGACTTAGCATTGTTGAAGACAAGCTCAAAGACAAAGTCAACTTCCTCATCAGACCTTATCTTTTTGATGGCCTGAATGCTAAGTAGAGACATCATAGTCCACATGTCATGCCCGAGCGCATAGCGTCGTAGTTGCGTCGGCTAGAGGGCAGTCGGGCGGGCCGGACAGCCTTGGGGCGCCGGACGCCAAGTGTCTGTACCTACTGACTTGACCCCCCCTTGTGGGGTTGGGCCTTGATGAGATCGGACGGCAAGGAGAGGCTATCTCTCCGCAAGTTCCTCGTTGGAGAGCGGCCTAGCGAGGCCGCCACCGCAGCCGCCGGCAAGGGTTCGGAGGGTTCTGCGCTCGCCCCGAGTAGGCCAGCGCTCCAGGCCAGAGTGGCCAGGGGGCCGAAGCGGGTGGTGAGAGATCCCCGGGCGCAGGTGACCACGCGGGAGTGAGGGAGTGAGGGAGTGAGGGAGAGAGTGAGGCGAGGTGACAGTCTTCACTTGCGCGAGACAGTGTGTGGTGATGACGCTCATTGCCACATTCTTTGCATGCCTGCTGACCTGGTAGTGAGGCCATGCAGCGCAGGCTGCTGCTAGTCAGGCAGAGTCCTGGTCTGTAGGTGGAGTTCCAGGTGTGGACGACGACGCGTGGTGGGCGCTATACGGGCAGGCACGACATTGTCTGCCTCGACGCTTTTCTCTGGCCCCTTCGAACTTTGTTGATTTTCTTTCGTCTGGGCTGGCCTATCACAGCCAATCACAGCGGCTGCTTGGCAGGGGTTACTGAGGGTTTCGTAGCTGCTTGCTTTCGTAACTGCTACCTTTAGCGCTTTCCCTTGGCCCCTTCAACCTTTGTTCATTCTTTTTTCTGGGCTGTCCTCTCCCAGCCACCGCTCTGTCCTGGAAGCGTCTTTGTTCTTCTACTGGAAGAGTCTTTCTTCTTCCACAGCCGCTCTTCTTCCAAGGAGGTGAAATACGATGACCATCCACGGGAGGACGAGTTCTTCCCGCTCGCTATCGACACACACGGTGCGGTGGCCGCTCGGTGGCTCGAGCTGGTCAACCAGCTCGCACGCCACGCCATCTCCCGCCGCTACCACGGGGAGATGGTGGACTTTGATGTTGCCGGCTCGCTTGCACAGGTGTATCGAAGGCGCCTGTCCATCTCGCTGCAGAGGTCCATGGCTCGCGCGTTGCATTCGTGCTGGGCGTGCCCTCGCTGCGGCCTCTGGCTCTGGCCTGGGGACAAGGGCTTCGCCCATTGAGGATAAGGGCTGGGAAAAGCCAGCCCAAAAAGGAATGAACAAAGTACGAGAAGGGGCCTGGGGAAGCACTGAGGAAAGCCTGGGGACCCTCTACCAGGAGCCCAATTTCTCCTCCCTATCCTCAATAGGCGAGCACTCTTTTCTCCGACAATGTATCTGAACAATGTATTGGCTTGAATTGGCCTCCCTTTCATTTCAGCGCCCCGCGCGCCTTCCCTCTTCTCCGACCTGCGGTTGCTTAGCAGGCAGGCTACTGAGGGCTACTTTACACTTGGTCGGTCGGTCGCGTCGAAGGGTACGTGTCCCGCGTTGAATGGAATGATCGGCTTTACAGCCTTGCACGCCCCGGGTCGTGGTCACCCGCCACGGAGGCGCCACGTCGGGCGCTGACTAGGACGTCTCCTGCCCCCGTTAAGGGGGGAAAACGCGCCGTTTGCACATCTGGCGCTGACTAGGACGCATTTAACACCCGTTAGGGAAGAAACCGCGCCGCCGTTTCCCCCGAGGGTGGTCGAGTTCCCGGCCCTCCTCCGGAGAGGAGGGCCGAGTTCCGCAAGTGCAGGCGGCCTCGGCCTCCGTGGCGGCGACCACCCCCTTGACCCTGTGGTCGCAACAATCGTGACCGACTGACCAGGTGTAAAGTGGCCCTGAGTTTCCCGTTGCGTCGTCTTGTGTCTGGCTGTGTCGTTTCCATCTTCTTTGGCTCTTCGGATTGTATCCTTTTCTTTTCGGGCTGGCCTCTGCCAGCCCCTCTTCTCAATGGGCGCGCACTTTCTCCTTCACATGATACCGTGCGGTCGTGGAAGTCAACAATATCATGCCTATCACCACGGATGCCCAGGGACGTCATCATCGCCGCACACTCGACATTGTGGGCGTGCAACCTGGTGGAGGACCACGGGCCCTGGTCGAAGTTGTTGTTACGGAGGCATATAAGGTCCAGCATCGACACACATCGCTGGTCACGCAGTGGGCGGTGCAGAACAAAGAAAATGCAGCACTACTCCGATTACCCCCAATGCGATCAGCTCCTGCCAGCGGCAATCGATATCTTTGGCTGTCTGGGTCCTCGTTTCCACACCCTCCTTCAAAACATTGCCAATCTAGGCTACACACGACGTGCAGATGTGTTTCCGGCTGAGATGGGCTGCCAGCTGCATATCTGTCGTTCTTGCGACGACGAGTTTCGGCCTGTTTGCAGCGTGCTCAGGCTAATGCCTTGCACCAGAAAGCTGGGCGAGCTGTAGTTGGTGGCAGAAGGGCTTCGTATCTGACATCTATTATTCATGCATCGATTTAGCGACCTTCATATTTTGACCCGTGGTTACTGAGCGGGTCAATCTGCTGTAGATTTTGTAGATCTACAGATGTGCTTGCCTTTATACTTGGCCATTGGCCTACGTTTGTTTCAAACACACGAAATTTCCTCCACAGCCACTGCTGTCGATCTGGAAGCACTGTTTCCTCTGGCTTTCGTCAGGGGGGTTGTTTTCCGGCTGCTAGTCTGTAAGATTTGAGAAGAGGGGCTGGCAAAGCCAGCCCAAAAACAATGGACAATGTCCAAAGCCAAAGAAAGAGGTGCCGAGAGAGGACTCTCTACCAAACACGACAACATACTAGGCAAGCTCAGTACCCGCGATTTGAGGCTCCTCACTTGTAGCTACTGAGTGGTCCATCCCATTCTGACATAGCGCTTTTAGGCTCCTCCATCATTTGGCCCCTTCGAACCTTTGTCAATTCTTTTCGGGCTGCCTTTTCACAGCCCTTGAAGAAAGAAGTGGCTCTCCCACTGAAGGCAAGGCAAAGGGCGACGAGTAATGGCCCTCTGATAATTCTGATCCGTCCCTGCTGGTGTACGGAATATTTGTCGAAGCCTATTACACTGGCGATTGAATATTCAAGCATCATGCCTCTGACTGCTGGGGCGGATGGCCGCCTCCACACCGGGCGCGCCGATCTCGTCGCCAGCGCGCTCGGCGGGCAAGGAATTTTGTGTATTTGAAACAAACGAAGGCCACATGGCCAGTACAAAGGCAAGCACATCTACATAAGCTACAGCAGCTTGACCCGCTCAGTAATTACGGGTCAAAACATAGAGGTTGCTAATCGATGCCTGAGTACTAGATGTCAGATACGAAGCCCGTCTGCCACCGACTAAAGCTCGCCCAGCTTTCTGGTGCAAAGCATTAGCATGAGAAGCTGCAAACAGGCCGAAACTCGTCGTCGCAAGAACGACAGATATGCAGCTGGCAAGCCCATCTCAGCCGGAAACACATCTGCACGACGTGTATAGCCTAAATTGGCAATATTCTGGAGGAGTGTCTGGAAAGGAGGACCCAGACAGCGAAAGATGTCGACTGCCGCTGGCAGGAGCTGATCGCATTGGGGGTAATCGGAGTAGTGCTGCAGCTTTCTTTGTTCTGCACCACCCACTGCGTGGCCAGCGATGTGTGTCGATGCTGGACATTTATACGCCTCCGTAACAACGACATCGACCAAGGCCCGTGGTCCTCCACCAGGTTGCACAATGTCAAGTGTGCGGCGATGATGACGTCCCTGGGCGTCCGTGGTGATAGGCGTGATGTCGTTGACTTCCACGACCGCACGGTAGCCGGCGTTGCGCATCAAGCCCGCCAGGGCATCGCGGAGGAGGTTGTGGATGCCCACCACTTCTGGTCCAGTGAGGCATCTCAGCATGTAAGTGGCGAGCTCAGCACCCTCTGCACGGAAGCGGCACTCACACTGGCGCACCTCGATCAGGCAGTTGGATGGGAGGCCGAGGAAGAGTTGAAGCGACGTCCGAAAGGCCTCGGAGCTGATGCTGAAGGCGTTGGCGACGGCGTGTGAGATTATCCAGTCGGTGGCACCAGGTGTGGCTAGAGAAGTAAGTCTTGCCAGGATCCTTGGATTGTTCTGAATCTCTGCAGCCTCCTCAACCTTCTGCGGCGCTCGTCTTCCACTGCCGTAAACAGTCTGGATTGTGCCCCTCTATCAGAAGCTTGGGTGAGGGCGGGGAATGGCGTGAGTAGGGGTTGGAGAGAGGGAAAAGAGCCGATGGCTGAGTTGCGGATGCTCCTCAGGTCCGCTTGGAAGGGTAAGGAGCCTTCCTCCAAGTTGCGTACAGGGTCGTGGAGGCAAGGGAAGCGCATGTGGAGTAGAGAGGCGGGGGCCCCCGGCACATTGAAGAAGTGGTTCTCCCAATGGGGGCAAGGGCTGTGAAAAGCCAACACGAAAAGAATTGACGAAGGATTGAACGGGCCAAAATGACGGAGGAGCCTAAAATGCGCTGTCAGAACGGGTGTAGGATGGACCACTCAGTACGACGAGTGAGGAGCCTCAAACCCGACAGATTTGAGGCACGCCGACACACTGCCGACGTGGTCACCACCGACTGCTTTGATTCAGGGTAGTGCTCGCCCATTGAGGTTAGGGGCTGGAAAAGCCCAAAAAAGAATGAACAAAGTACGAGAAGGGAGGCCAGGGGAAGCGCTAAGAAAAACAAGCACAAAAAGAAACAAAGCAGCTACAAATCACTCAGTAAACCCTGCTAAGACATCAGCAAGGGGACGCTCAGTAACCTCTAGTCAGAAGATGCAAGTCGGAATAGCTCGCAGACCGAAAGATGTCGCCACGACGACTGGTTTCAGACCTTGTCCATTCCTTTGGGCTGGCCTCTCACAGCCTCCAGACAATTCGGCCGCGCTTTCTCTTTCGACTCAAGGAGCGCCCAACGCTCGTCGGAAGATGCAGGCTACGCAGTCCGCCAAGCGGCGGGCGTCAAGGAGCGGAAGTATTCGGATCACCCAGTGGGAGACGAGTTCGTCCCACTCGCCATCGACGTACACGGAGCTTTTGGGACAGAATGGCTTGACCTTCTTCACCGCCTTGCGAGGCGTGCAGTGGCCCGCCGCCACGGGCAGCACAGCGAAACAGCCTGGCTTCAATGTCGCCGGGTCCCTCGCTCAAGTCTTCCGGATGTGCTTGGCCAATTCCTTGCATGGTCCCTTGCCTTCGCTTGCGCGGCCAAAGCGCAGGCTGCGCTTTGGCTGCGGCATTCGGCCACCGTCAGGGCGACGTCTATCCGCCGGCTTGCTATTCCGATTTGCATCTCCAGACTTGAGGTTACTGAGAGTCCCCTTGCTGCCGTCTTAGCTCTTAGTACCTTGCTTTCTGCGCCATCCGGCTCCTTCAGACTTTGTCCATTCCTTTGGGCTGGCCTCTTACAGCCACCATCTTCTTCTAGAAGAGAAAAGCGCGCGGTGCGCATGAAGGTAAAAGGGAGGCCAACTCTAGCCTTACAAATGTCCTGTTAACTAGGTAATGAGCTGGCTAAGGGGGACACTAAATATCCCCGAGTGAGCACATGCATATCTGACAAGCTATACTGAGGAGCCAAACCACCACCACGGAAGCCACTCGCTTGGGCTAATGCACGACCAGCACGCTGGTGAATCGTGCCTGCAAGCGTGCAGACTCAATGATAGCCGCATTCTGTAGTATGCAACGATGGCTTGCGGGAACGCTAAAATTACCTGAGCTACCCGCCCGACTACGTCGGCGGGCATCAACATGCAGTACAGGCGATGGAGGAGGGAAGACTACTTCGTTCCGTAGCCGCCGTATATGTCCAAGGCGCACGGGAAGAAGTGGTCGCCCTGGGGGGTGGTCATTATAGTGCCTCTCCTTCCTCTCCGCATTATTTGTAAGGCTAGAATTGGCCTCCCTTTCAATTTCATGCGCACCGCGCGCCTTCTCTCTCTCCGCATATTGTGTCGCCCAACCTGGCACAGTCGGTGTGGGTGCCCCTGGTCGGAATGCGTCGATGAGAACGACGTCGAGGAGAAGACGAGGCCCACCACTCACTCCGGGGGGTGGCCAAAACATCCAGACGCCTGACGGAAGGCCTGCCACGCTTCTGTAGTACCGGCATGATGCCCGGCACCTCCATGGCCGCATGATAACCTGCCTCGCGCACCGAGCCATCCATAGCGTCTCTGAGAAGACTGTGGGAGGCATTGCGTTCACTTCCCGCAACACATCAAAGCATGTGAGCTGCCAAAGAGATCTCATCCTCCGAACGATGGCCACATTCACACTGTCGAATGCCAGCCAACGCAAGGGGAGGGGGGCCGAGATGGTGATGGACAGCCGTCCGGAAGAGGTCGTCAGAGTGCCGGAGGGAGGTCATAGACGGCAGAGCGTTAAGCCACTCCGACGCCCCCGGAGAGCTGATGGAATGACGACGAGAGAGCTCACGCCCATCCTCCTTGAGCAGAGCTTGGAGGTGGCTCATGGCTTGCTCATTGGCTGCGCGAGAAAAACGAGCTTGTGCCTTCAGATCAGAGCATCTTGCCCACGCCGCAAAGTCGACCGCAAGCGATGGGAGGAGCGGAGAAGGTCTCGCGGCCGGCCGGCCGGCCGCGCGGCGGGCCACGTCTTCTCCTGGACGTGGTGACCACCGACGCATACGACCGTTCCCACCCAGTCCAATGTGCCACCAAGGCTGGGTATGCGGTCGCCTGCGCCGCTCGGGCAAAAGAGCTAAAGTACGCCGACCATCCGCGACAAGACGAGTTCTTCCCGTTGGCAATTGACACCCACGGGGTGCTGGGCGCTCGGTGGCTCGAGTTGCTCAACCAGCTCGCCCGCTACGCCATCGCCCGTCGCTTCCATGGGGAGCCGGTGGACTTCTCTGCAGCTGGGTCGCTAGCGCAAGTCTACCATATGCGCCTGGCCATCTCGCTGCAGCAGTCTATGGCCCGCACGCTATACCTTCGTGCCGGCCGCGCACTCGCTGCTGCCTCTGGCTCTGGCCAGGGGAACCCCTTCCAGGCGCCTAGCCTCTCTGATGTGCGGCTGCTTAGCAGGGGTTACTGAGTGATCCGTAGCAGCTATGCTTCGTTTTGTGCTTACTTTCCTTAGCGCCTCCCCTGGCCCCCTACTCGTACGTTGTTGTTCTTTTTAGGGCTGGCTTGTCCAGCCCCTCTCCTCCAGAGAGGGAGGGTTGAAAGGGCAGGGTCCCATTTGCCACTCCAGCTATTGCTGTTGCCAGTATTTGCTGACCCCTCCTGATGAAGGGCGTTGGAGCTGTGGAAGCCACTTGCGCCCAACACCCCAGGTGTGCCGCGCGAGCCAGGTGAGTCAGTGGGCGGCAGCCAAGGCCGCCCTTGACTACAGAGAAGAGCTCGCCCATAGAGAAGAGGGGCTGCAAAAGCCAACCCGAAAAGAATGGACAATGTCCAAAGCCAAAGAAAGAAGTGCCGAAAGAGGACTACACTACAAAGCACGAGACGGTGCAGAGGGAGATTCAGATGGATGCTCAGTATCCACGTGTGAGCAACAGCAGATCAGAGTAACTCGAAGCAGGAAAAGCGGCACTCTGCCGAGACCCGGAAGCAGCACCCATAGCACGGCCAGCGCGCGCGTGGACCGCATGAGCCAAAGAAGAAAGGGCTCGCCCATTGAGGATATGGGCTGGAACAGCCAGCCCAAAAAAAGAATGAGCAGAGTACAAGAAGGGGGCCAGGCGAAGCACGAAGAAAGACAAGCACAAAAAGAAACAAAGCAGCTACGAATCACTCGGTAACCCCTGCTAAGCAGTCGCAGGTCAGAGCGCTGTAGCGAGACCGCCAGCCTCATCCGAAAGACCTACAGGGAGCGTCAGTTGGAGGCGGGCGGCAGGCGATGTAGGGAGTGCCGGGTGGTCCAGCAGGCTGAGCAGAGCCTGGTGGAAGCTCTCATCTGCAGCGGCATATGTGTTGTCCAGAGCGGTAGTCGAAGGAACAGCCCCCCTACAGTCAACCCCGTCCAAGGCTATCCTCCATTAGTTTATATCCTATATAACGTTATCGAATTCTGGCAGACCGAGTCGGTTGCCAGTGTAAGGTTATGATCCTCTATACTTCCAGACTTTAGATATTCTTCTCAAAATATAAGCTTATACCTATGGACGGACCGTGCGGACGGGCCGTGCGGCGGACCGTGCCACGGCGTGCGACGGTTGGACCGTGCGACGGGCGGTGCGGCGGGCCGTGCGACCTGTACCATCATATCCTGTTTATCGATACACAAGCCTCCCCAACCGACCGCACAACCGGTTGACCTGTGCTGACTTTTAGAAGAAGTCAAGTGGAAGAGGCATCTGGCCGCCCCACTCGCAGAGTCACGGAGCGTGGTTTCGTGCCTCTTGCGCCGAAGCTTCCGGCCCCTCTCTCAGATACTGCAGATTCTTTTCTTGGGCTGGCTCTCGCAGCCATCGCTTTTTCCGTCGGAAGTCCTGGTCCTCACAGTATCAGCAGCCGCCGCAGCTGCCGCCGGAAGAGGCGCCGCGGGTTGCGGCGGCCCCGGACGCGGCGCCGGTCCCGCCGCCGAGGCTCGCCTCCGCCCGTCGTCCCCGCAGGCGGCGGAGGATAATTCTGCGGCGCTTCCNGCGGCGGCGAACGTGCAGCCCATCCCCGGGCTGCGCATCAAGCCGCCGCGGGCGCCGCCGCTGCCCGGGCAGGTCATCGTCAGCTACGAGGTCTGCAACCCCGAGGTGAGCCCCCGCCGCCGCCGCCGCCGCCGCCGCCGCAGCGCCGCGGGCTCTGGGGCTCTGGGCTCCGGGCAGGTGCTGCGCTCCTGACGTGCGCTCTTGCACCTTGCGGCGTTGGCGGCCAGATCGGCTGCTGCGTTTGCGAGGACCTGTCGCTGGGCGGCATCATCGCCATTGTGCTGCTCATTATCTTCTTCCCGTTCCTCGCCTGCGTCCCCTGCTGCATCCCCGGCTGCTACAATGTAATGCTCCAAAAGCTTGAGCTCGCCATCGCTGGCACTGGCATCGAGGTCCAGGACGCAGCAGTGCTTGTGGTCAGGGCTGTTGGGCTTTGACATTAGTATCTTGTCTGCCACTTGCTAAGGCCGCCATGGGCCAAGCAGGCGTTGTGCACAGTGGGTGCTATGGGAAGTTGACGCCAGCCGAGTGCACTCGACGAGCTTCTGCTTGCGGGTCAGGTGTCCTGCCAGGCTGATGCAGCCGCCGCCGGTGTTTCTTGCCGATTGACTCCTTGGGCTGTGCGCTGTGCGTGCTTTGTCGGCCATTGCAGAAGCACCAGCGGCCTATCTACGGCAACCCCCACCAGCAGCAGCAGGCAACGGCAGCAGCTTATGTGCAGCCGCCGGCGCCCCTGCACGCTAGTTATGGTGTGCCTGTTGCCGCACCTGTTGCCAACTACGTCTGATGCCTTGTTGACAAACAGCCCATAAAGAGACACAATCTGAGGCAGTCCACTGCTCCATAAGCGCCATTCACCAGCCTCATTGCTATTTTGCCTTCTTAATACAGTTATACCTTGTTATAGGCACGTCCGCCGGATTGGCGAAAACATGTGACTATGTCGAGGTGTGCTTGTTCGTTGTAGAGGCACTATTGCCCCCAAATGTGCTTCTACCGTGACAATCAGCAAAATATCAGATTATATTGAAAAATGGCTTTTTGAATTTAGGGTTAGGGTTAGGGTTAAAAAAACTAGACCCTAATCCTAGACCTAAACCCCAAACCCCACACCCTAAACCCTAACCTCAACCCTAATCCCTGTAGAGAATATGAGAGATATGTTGATTTGTTTTCCTATAGGCACTTCTAGTGGGGAAATCTGCCCCGAAAAACTGTGCCTGTACATACAGGCACGTTCCTATATCGAGTCACATTTGCCTAGGGAAAAAAGTGCTTCCCGCAAAATGGTGCCACTATCGAGGTTTTGCCCTAATGTGCCTATATCGAGAGGTGCCTATAACAAGGTATGACTGTAAGCCACTTATACTTGTGCTACATAGAGTGACGTCTCTTGCTCATTATCTGTCTACAGAAGCAAGTACTCTTGTCGTGTCTGATGGCTACCACGATGTTGCTTGATGGAGAGCTCTGTATAAGCTATTGTCGCATCAGACGTACATCGCACAAATGCATGACTCAGCATTGTTGAGGACTAGCAAGCTCATTGGACCTACATATTCATTTGCTGGCCTGGACGCGAAGTAGAAACATCTAAGTGCACAGACGATCTTAAGGCAGCTTTGTGCAGACTTAACCAGAGGACTCATGTCCGTCACACCTGCAGTTCATACAAGACTTGCTGCTATCTCGTGATGCAAGGTGAACTACACTTTGCTTTGTCTCATTGACACTGGGTCTCATACTACGCAAGGACTGGAATGCTGGGGGCTGATGACATAGCTGAGAGGCGATTCTAGCAAAGACCGTATGCATAGAAGCTGCCATAACCTGGCACTGTGAAGGTGCCACCAAAGACAGCTGCCACTAAAAGAATCAACTGGAGGCTCGCTGGGAAGTGCGAGCGCATCCAAGGTGGTCAGTTCTGCATGTACGCATGCACTCATCAGGGAGCTAACAGTTAGTAGCTATGTTCTGTCACACCGAGACTAAATTATGTAGCGAGGATATGCTCTGGAGGTCGGCGCAGTGTTTCACTGAGCTGAGCGCATTGGATCGAAAGGCCCATTGTCTAAAGTTATTGTGATTAGCATTCAACTTCATACAATGGCTACAGAAGCCCTGTTATCTGAGAATGCCCTGGCTGACCCGTTTGAGGGCCGCTGCAGCCTGAAGCATGGCTTCCTCTGTGTGGCCTGCCGAGACAGCTATACAGATGCCCGCCGGCAAGGTGTCCAGATCCAGCTGCGAGAGCTTACGGACGACTACCAAGGTGGATTCCTCCTCCAGCATCTGCAGCAGACAGGTAGCGGCCCCATACACATCTCTCAGTGGACTATGCTATGCTTGTCAGTATCAAGAAGCTGATGACTGTGGAATGTGCAATCAGGCAGTATGCCCCACCCTCGTTCATTCACAGATAAGAGCGTGACTAAGTAACAACTGAAGCATGTAAGTGTTACAACGATGTGCCAAATGTGTGGGTTTCAGTAATAAGCTTATACCTTGTCTGCCAGTTGCTGGAGCAATTCAGCATCCAGAGCATAGGACCCCAAGGACCTACTCAATGTGAGGAGGACAATTGGAGCATCCACGTCACCTTCGACGCGCAACCCGCGGATACCTATCAGCCCTGACAAAACGTACTTCTCGTCAGCAGCAATTGATCGAAGAACGCCCAGTCATTGATGCTGAACTTCAGGACAGATGTTTTGGTACTGGAAGTCATGATGCTGCTAATAACAGTTACATAAATAATGATATAAAGAGATAGTAAGGGTTATAAGCATAGGGTAACTCCTAACATGCTGTCTATGATGACTACGTTTGAGGTACTCAATTGCAGAAAATGAAGTGCCTCAAACGAGGCAAAAAGAGCACTGTTGGCACCAAGTACACAGAATTGCATGTCACAGTTGCATGAGGTCTGACATTAATACTGAACAGAAACAATTGTGGTCTTTGTTTTGTTTGTAGCAAGAGCCAAACCTGCGCGGAAGGTGGCGACATTCTTCTGCAGCTGAGTGCGAAGGCCCGGATTTGAGTCCATAATGGAAAGAGCAGTGATGGCAGCTGTGGCTAAGAAGGGGGGAAGAGATGCCGAGAAGCAGTATCCAAGGCCGCTAAGCCTCTGCAGAAGGTGAACAGTAAGTAGGTCAAGGACAACTACTGGTCAACGGTCAATGCAAAGTAGGTACATATCAATTGAAGCTCAAGTGACAGTCTGAAGATATGCCGAAGCACTGCACCTGATGATCAGCCACCTTCGCACTGCCACAACAAAAGCCACCTGCTGATGCAAGCGCGTTACCCATGGCAGCTACGATGATGTCCAGCTTCTGCGGCTGCGCACAACACAGACGTGCCAGCCTAATTAAGCACGTGCCCTCGTGACCTCCTCTCTGTGAATCCCTGTGTACACAGTAGCAACAATATGGCCTGTCGTGCAGCATACGGTGTTAGTAAGCAGTGTTAGAATGCATAAGATGTGAGTAAGACAGGCTGCAAAACCGATTCAAATTTGATCAACTCACAGGTATACCAAAGTACTCTGAGATGCCACGCCCTGTTCTGCCAAGAACGCCAATGGAGAGGCTCTCATCCACTAGAAGGCGGAAGAAGTACTTCTCCTTGAGCTGGACCAACTTCGTGAGGGGTGCAATCTGGCCTGAGCTCTGAAACAGCAATTGACCACACTGAGCCCTTCTGAGCAGTATCGTCTCCAATAGCCGCAATGCATGCACTGAGTAGTGACCCAGGAAACCCACTATGCTGAAGCTACAGCTATAAGCTCATTGTGTTAAGAGTGGGCCGTGCCCAGTCAGAGGCTTTGCAGATAGAGGACTATGAGGTCCGCAAGTACACTTCAAAGTCGCACAATTGATTTGGAAGAAGGTGGACATCAGCCAAACTATCTTCTGCTGGCACTGTTCAAGATAGCTAAATTCTGGTGCCATAGCTGTGGCTGAAAGACACAAGACTTCTGAGCAGTGTACGAAGTCAACAATCAAGTGACTGTGAGGGTATATGTAAGTCACATACTTGATTTATAGCCTCAAATATGATGAAGCGGCGGTTCAAGACCTTCTTTTTCCTCTGGTCCTCAAGTCTGACTTGCTTGAGTATGCGCTCCAGGTCCTCCATGTCATTGTGCCTGAAGTACTTCACTGTACTTCGAGACAAGGTCAACCCATTCACAATCCCAAAGTTCACGCCTGCATCTCTGGTCAGCATTACAAACAACGTTCACTCAGCAAAGGCAATGAGTAGCCTGCAAGTCAGAGTTGCCCCACTACTTCAGAGTATTGTGATGGAGGCACGAGCGGTGAAGCAAGGAGCTCAGACTTCTACATAGTGTGGCGTGTGACATTGAGGGCTCTGCTTACGCAATGATGAGGTCGCCTTTCTTGCAAAAGGCAGGTATTGTGCTGGAGGCAGTCGCGAGGCCATAAGAATAGATAATTGTATCTTCCACACCTAGATACTGTGATATCTTCTCCTCAAGGTCTAGGTGCACATCTGGGTGAACGATCATTGCAGGGCCCAAGTAACAGCATCTTATCAATGAGCAGGGAATCACCAAAGGTGGCACTAGTTCCAGTATCTACCACACCAAAGCTTGTGCATGTCCAATCATGAGACACAATTTTCAATATAGAATTGCAAACAGTCTGACATGGCAATGCTTGTGATTTACTTGCGATGCACATTGGCTGTCAAGTCATGTCAGCCAGCAGAGGAACAAGCCGCGTAGGAGGTCATGAGGAAGTAACTACCAATGGTTCCATAGAAGCCTCGTGGGCCACAGGAGCCAACTCCGTACTTCAAGATAGACGCAGTGCACTCTTTCTGGGATGTCACAACAGCACACGGAGAGGCAAATGCTGAAATTTGGATAATCTGTGCTTTAGCAGCTGGACCTTAACAGGCTTGGAGGTACCACAACTGCTTAAGAAGTGCTTTGCAGATCCAGCAGGGGCAAGGAGGCTGCAACTCCCACCTCAATGTCTGCATGTCCGATTAAGCCCAGAAAATTGTTTGATGCAAGGTTGAGCACCCGCCTCCCCTTTATGGTCGTCCATGGAGTTGCTGCACTGCAAGAAAAGACATGCAGCTCATTGGCAACCGGTGTTGGCCAAGCAGCGGAATGGCTTCAGCATCCTTACTGGTGGCGGCGCTTGGGTGAAGCAGGAAGCTACGAGCTCCCCTAGCTTGACAGTGCTGGCCATGGCTTCTCTACTCACACCAGCTGCGCTGCGGCACGTCAGGCAAGCTGGAAGCCTGAGGCAGCAAGCGAGCGTGAGGCGAGACCTTTCCAGCACAGGAGGCTCGTAGGCCGTGCGGCGCTCGTCGGGAGGCGGGTGGAGGGGCTCCGGCGTCCAGTCGCTGCAGAGCTGGTCCACTTCCTGCGGATCACCCCGCGGCGTCGGCGCCTCAGCGACTCGGACGACGGAAGCCGAGGCCATGACGAGGCGGGCGGCCAGCTGTCAAGTCGGCAACTTTGAGCTCCGAGCAGAGGGACGGAGCTCCGAGGGCATGGATGCCGTCGCAGCGCAGCGGCAGGGGGCGCGCCTGGGGCGTGAGTGGCGGCGCGGCGTCGGCGGCGTAGCTCTTCTGGAGGAAGAGGAAGGCGATGAGGAGCAGCAGCACGCCTTCCAGCAGGTAGTGGCCTGCTCAAGCGGCGGGGGGAGGAGCTCTGTCATCAGCCTGAGCTGTGAGCGCTCGCCGGCCCGCTCGGCGGCCGAGGCGGCGCAAAGCTGCTGCGCGGCCGCCGTGAGCTGCCCCGAGGCGGCGGCGCGGCGGCGGCGCTGGCGGCGTATGGCGGCACACCGCCGATCTGGAAGCCCAGGAAGGTGAGCTCCGACGGCGGGATGCAGGCGGCCAGCGCCTGCCCGAGGCTGGCCACCAGGCCCTCCGCGCCGGGCGCCATCGCGGCGGGCGGCGGCAG
>WELB01000079.1:147449-157731 GCA_009602725.1 Spirogloea muscicola | reverse complement strand
CAGCCGCCGCTCGAGTCGCGAGCGCGCCGGGGCTGCCCCAAGCGGCGGCGGCCGCGCCCACCCTCCAGCGCGCCAGTGTGTGCCGCTCTCGCCGCCGCGGCGGACACTGGCACTGGCCGGGGCCCCGAGGACGGCGCTGCCGTTCTCGAGAATCCCGCGCCGCGAAGATTCGAACCTGCGTCGTGGCTCCACCGCGGCCGCGGCTTGCGGCGCGTGCTGCCATTCATGGCCGAGCGCCTCCCGCTGGTGCTGGCGGCGTGGGCGATGACTGGCATCGCCGTCGCGTGCCTCCTGGCCGCCGTGCCCCGGATCGGCTCGCTGTCGTCGCTCGTGGCCGCCGGCGACGTGCCGGCGCTGCTGCGCCACGCGGGCGTGCTGCTGGCCGTTGTGGCCGCGCGGTCCGTAGCGCTCTACTTCCAGTCGGCGTGGCTGTGGGAGGCCGCGCTGGGGGCCACGCTGGCCATGCGGCGCTTCGTGTTCGCCGCGGTCCAGCGCCTCGACATGGAGCGGTTCGAAGGCCGCGGCAGCGTGCCCGTCGGCGACACAGCGTACCGCCTCACTGCCGAGGCCGAGGATGCTGGCGACACCATCTATGCCTTCCTGCATGTGTGCGAGCTGCACCTGGCCTTCCTCTTGCTCTCGTCTTGGAGTAAATGTCATGCCGATATGTCGGAAGTCAATAATCTGCAGCCGAGCTCCACTATGGTCTTACGAGTCATGGCAGCAGCAAGGCACTGAGGCATTTGTCGCGCAGAAGCTTTTTGAGCTGGCTGCACATCAGACACCCTTGTCTATGATCAGTCCCGAGGAACGTTGTGAGCAGCCAGGACGTCGGCCTGCTACAGCTAGCTCACTGTGCCGCTGGGCGTGGTCCAGATGCTGGTGCCTTCGATCGTGCAGCTGGCTGCCATGTTCGGCCGCATGGTCACGCTGAGCCCTCTCCTCACGCTTGCGACCTTCTGCGTGAGTCCCGTGGACGACCTCCTGCCATCTATCTTCGATGGAGGCACGTAGCCCACTCGTCGTACTTCACTATCTGATATTTGCATTGTGTGGAAACAGGTGCTTCCACTGATGTCAGTCGTCATCGCTGTCCTTGGCGAGAAGCTGCGCGGCCTCTCGCGCAAGGGCCAGGACTCCATTGCCAGCCTTGCAGCATACATCAATGAGGTCCCTGCCCCTTCTGCTTCTGCCTAATGACATTATAACCATATAATGTCTTTGCACCGTCTCTTTTCGATCACCTCACTTTCAACTACATTATCCAAACTCCTGAGATGCTTCACCAGAGCGGTGTAGCTTGCAGCTCGTCGCCCATACTTCAAGCCCACCGTCCTTTCTTCAGGTATTGGGTGCGGCGCTTGTTGTCAAGGCCCACGCAGCAGAGGAGTTCGAGGAGCGCCGGTTTGAGGCGCTCGCAGCCACAGACTGTGTTGCCAGACTGCGTAAGCGGAAGATGAAGGCCTTCATCCCGGAGGTCATCACTGGCGTCTATGCGCTCACCGTGTTGGCGCTCTTCTTAGTGGGGACCTGGGCCATCTCCAGGGGCACGTTCACCGGGCAGGGCATGGTTTCGTTCCTCACGTCCCTCATCTTCCTCATTGATCCCATACAGGTGTCAACATCGCCTCAGTTGCACCCTGTCACTTTCCTTGAACTTAGAACATCTAGATCTTCGTACTTGCCAACATTGTTGTTAGTGTAAAGTTGGAGGAAAGCAAGCTTGTCGTGGCACCCTTTACAGGCCAATACAAAACAATCAGGCTGTATACAGTCAATACAGCCTACAATTGTTTGTGTTGTGTTTTCCTCGGGAGTTCTGCGAAGCCCTGATTTGTTCTCGTGTACTTGTGGGATAGCTAAGTGCAGTCAGTTGGGAGCGCGTACAATGAGATCAAGCAAGGGGAACCTGCAATTGAGCGACTGCTTGCGCTTGCGACCCTGGCTCCAAAGGTCATACATCATCCTACAGCTCCTGACTGTGCTCTCCAGAAGGATTGGCATTGGTTGTATGTGTACACCTTGTTTTGTTGAGTAAGTCCTTCGAAGTGTCACCAGTCATCCCAGGACATTATGGTGCGCTCTTTAGAACAACAACTTGATTCTGGACATACATGCTATGCAAGTTTGGCTAGACAAGGCATTGCGAAGACTGCTCCAGTCACTTCCATGTTGCATTCTTGTTAATGTCAGGTGGTGGAGAAGGATGGGGCCACAGTGCTGAGATCAGTGCAAGGAGACATTACCTTTGAGAATGTCAATTTCGCCTATGAAATAGGACAACCGTGGATATTATCTGCATTGACTTTGAAAGTCAAGTCCGGGGAAACCGTCGCCATTGTGGGGCCTTCTGGTGGAGGCAAAACAACGCTGGTCAAGCTTGCACTCCGTCTTTACGATCCTGTACTAGGTGAGCACTTCATCGTTGATCGATTTGTCTTAATAAGTCACTCTGACATCAGACACCGGGTGGCATCACTCAATCAGGTCCCTCACGCCTGCCTTGAGTTAGAGGAGGGCGTGAACCCTTGTTCAAAGGGTTCATCCTGCCCACTATATGAGTTGCTGACAATAGCCAAGCTGACTGCGTACACCAAGAAGCTTGCCTGTTTGTCACTGGACAAAAGCACTTGCTGTTGAGAGTGTGCAGAGTTGCTGAGCACTATAGGACTGTGTCTCTGTACTGATTACAGGGAGTATTTCTGTCGATGGCCATAACCTAAGGGACGTTACTCTGAAGAGCCTTCGGCAGGCTGTGGGCATTGTGACTCAGGATACAGTGAGTCTTTAGGCATGCCCAGTGTCATATGCTCAGCTTCACTGGCTTAAGTATGTCACTGGCTTAAGTATGATAACTAAAGTGTGGCTGACACCGATCTAAGATATCCTATATTGTGCTATAATACTCAGAGCAAGTCAAGCTATTAACCCTGCCTGTTATATAGGTACTATTCACGGGTTCAGTTTCTGCAAACATTGCATATGGTGTCCTCCCAGAACATGTGGATCCTTCAAGAATTGAGACCTGTGCGCGGCTAGCCAATGCGCACAGCTTCATTGCTCGGTTGCCTCAAGGTTATGATACGCATCTAGGAGATAGAGCTACGTCACTTTCCGGAGGACAAAGACAGAGGTCAGTGCTTAAGTTGGCCAAGATGTGGCATGCAGTGTCGCGGAGTCAAGGGGTTGACATAAATATTGTGACTAGACAGCATACTATTCGTTTTCAATGCGGAACTTCGGGCGTACCCAGAATATCTTGCTTACAGAAGCTTCGCTGAACGATTCTCTTCTGACCCATGTCGCACGCTTCCATACTCCAGGTTAGCAATTGCAAGAGCCATCTACCATGAGCCCTCGATACTTATATTGGACGAAGCTACGTCTGCTCTGGATAATGAGTCAGAAGGCCTTGTCCAGGAAGCTCTTGAGAGGCTTATGAGCACAAGAACTGTAAGCGCTGGCTTGACTTGACAAATCTGGTTGTTTCCCTTCAATGTGCTTACCCTTACTGTTCATTCGTGGCTGCTAGGTATGTCATCAAAATAAGTATGTGCACTCTGCTGTATGCTGACTGCCCAATCACCATGCTAGAGTTTGTGTACATGTTGCGCCAGGTCTTGGTCATTGCTCACCGACTGGGCACTATTCAAAGGGCAGACAGGATCCTAGTGCTGGAGGGGGGGACGATTGTGGAGGAGGGTGACCATGCTTCCTTACTCGCAACAGCCAACTCCCGCTACGCCTCCCTCTACAGCAGGGCTCAGGTTGCAGTCCCGCAATGATCAATTTGGCTGGCAAAGATCCAAGTTTGGGAGTAAACATGTTCCCTGAAAAAAGAATTTTTCTATAGACTGTAGTTTGAGCCAATGAGCTTATGGCCTCACCCTTTACAGGTACAGACCCCAGCTTTGTCAGTCACAATTATGTAGCATAATTTGGTACTGTGGTTGGCAAGAAGCTCACCCATACCTTTTCTGGGCAAGTGCTGACTTGTTGCCGACATTCGGCACAACCCCTCAAATCCTTGGCCCACATTCGGCCATGGTTGAGCAGGTCACATTGGGTTACTTTGGCTTGTCACAAACTTGCCCTTACAACCAAGTCAACTAGCTATTATTTGACCAGATTGTACTGTATATACACAACCACGGTGTTTGCAAGACCGTTGCATGCCCTGTTGTAGTTGCCTGATCAAGACTTGACTGACCAGTGCAAGTAACACACGCAAGACGCAACATGCCACATGATTGCAGGAGTCTAGAAGCAAGCCATGCTCTCAGCTAGACAAGGTTTGTTGAGCTCCTCAGCCAAAATAGGCTGCAAGCCACCAGTCAGGCAGACATGAACGGCAGCAACGATCCTCAAGCTCAGCTGCTCAGGAGCCTGAGGACTCAAGTGAGAGCCTCAGCTTTGCCAAGTTGGATGCAATGTCGGGTGAACTGATGCACGCATTGTCCAGGAGGCGGATGCGCTCGATGTTTGGCAGCAATTGCAGTTGCCCATGTGGGGGGTTGTAGCTGACGAGCTGAAGAACAGCGTTCTGCACTCAACATTTAAAAGCGACATTTAAGAGCAGCTGATGCTATAGAGATGCAACTCTTTTACCTGGCGTCCTGGCTATAGCAGATTGTAGTAGCAGCATGCATGCAGGGAAAGAGAAGGGCCAGAGGACCTGAGATGCAGTGGCTCTCAAGAGTCTGCTGATGACAGTGACCCTCTTGGCCGCGTCCTCCGAGCTGATACTTGGCCAGTCTTGGAAAAGGAAGATGCAAGTATAGTGGAGTGCCAGAGTATGAGTCATCGAGGGTGCATTGCTGCGGGCTCTTTTCCACGCTCCTGACGTGAATGCAGACACGTACAGGTCGAGCATTGCAGCACTTTCCTGCCATTTGCAAGAGCCATAGTCTGAATAAGATTGACAAATTGTTTCTGCTTTCATGTGTCCAAGGCTTGAGCAGATGCATTTGATGAAAAATGTACCGAAATCGAGAACCACTATGGAAGATGTACGGATTGCACACCTCTCATAGTCATAGGTCAGGGTTCCAGATTTTTACTATATGGGTTTAGGATCTTGCATTATTAGCGCTTGTCGAATCGCACCTGAGGTAGAGACAGATAGCTGTCAGGTGCGAAGAAGCAGTCGGCGAGGTCTGGGAGCAGGGCGAGGCTCCCCGAGTTGGCCAGCGCCTGCCAGGTCGCCGAGCGCACCTCCGCGCACGCCACCGGCGGAGCCAGCAGCACTGCCACCTGACGACCATACAATCGATCCCCGTATGAAGTGTCCGAGAAGTGGTTCGCCAGCTGCTCCGCCATTGTGGCGTAGGAGGGACCGAAGCAGACGCCAGTGAGCGAATGCCGGCCGCACCAGTCCTGCAAGGCGAGCACCGCGCTGTGCGCGAGCCCGCCTGCGATGACGCCATCGCTCGCCACAAACGCCTGCGAGAGGCCGTGCAGGACCTGCGGCACCGAGAACACCGGCGAGCCTTCTGGCCAGCCAGCTTCCAGAGTGCAGAGCGCGAGGACCAGCCCAGCTTCAACCACGTCCGCGGCCGATGCGCCGCCGTCGGCTCCGCGAGGGGCGGCGAGGGCGCTCAGAAGCCAGTGCTCTGGGAGCGGCAGCCGCTGGCCCACCCACGCCTCCGCCAGCCGCCCTGGAGCCGCCTCTGCCTCAGCACCGTGCTCGTCCTCCGCCTCGGGGACTGGTGCCAGGCCGCCGGGCTGCACATCCCCGGCTTCCGTAACGGCGGCACGCTGCGGCCGCTCCTTGACTGACAACCACTCCGTGACGTAGTGCGGGAGCAGAAGCCTCCTGATGCGGGCCGGCAGGGCAGCGAGCGCCGAAGTCTCGCCACCGGCGCCATCCAGCGACATGTGCGACGCAAGCTGCTCCAGCAGATCGCCGAGTGCTCGCTCGTCCAGAACAGCCGACAGCAGCACCCTCGCAAGCAGCGCGCTGTCGCCCGGCCCCGCCAGGCCTGCGACTGCGAGCCCGACCTTGAAGCGAAAGTGCCGCACGGCACCTCCGTCCTCGTTGCCCCGCCCGTCTGGCGCATCACAGTAGCTCAAGCTGCGACCTGTTGCCAGCTCAGGCTCCGACTGCTGACCCGTCGTCTCCATCAGATCGGCGGCGACGCGGGCCTTGGCCTGCAGGACGGCGGTCGGCAGAGACCAGTACTGGGGATCGCCACTCTGCCGCCGACCCCAGCCCACGCCGGGGCCCGGCGCTGGCCCACCACGGCCGCCCACCGTGCACGCCGACAGGGGCGCACGGTTCTCCAGCAGAGCCGACCCGAAGGCTCTCAGTAGCCGCTCAGAGAGGTCGGCGTGCCCCTGCGGCAGCGGCAGGGCCACCGCCAGCCGGTGAACGCCATGCAAGCAGCTGGTGGCCGCCAGAGCCAGCTCGTTGTCACCGCTCTGTGCAGACGCGGCGAGGAGCGTCTGAAGCGGGGCGCCGTCCAGCAGGCCGCTGGCGGCGAGGCGCTCGCGGACCTCGCCCAGGAAGGGCGGCAGCCAGGCTCCGCCGTTTCCATGACGGCCTGCTTCGTCGGTCCCCAGACCTTCGTCCTGCGGCGCTCCTTCGGGCAAGCCGAGCGCGCACACGGTGGCCAAAAAGTGCACCACGACCGCCATGGCTGCCAGGCCGTCCACGCCGCCGCCGGCTGCCGCCGTGACCGCATTGGGCACCAGCCAGTCGAGCGCGCTGTCCACAAGGGCCAGCGCCATCTGCCAACTGAAGTGGCCGCCTGCAACACCTGACGAAGGGTCCACCCTGCCCTGCGGGAGGCGGCGGAGCCTGGGAAGGGCGGGGCTCAGCGCCTCGAGCGCCAAGTAGGCCTCCCGAGCTAGCGCTGACGTTGGCGGTCCGGCGTCCGAAGCTGTGGCCCAGAGGCAGAGCTGCGGGTAGAGATCCGACAGGTCGGCACGGCCGAAGCGGTACTGCAGGCACACGCGCCACAAGCGGAGGCCTTCGACTGCGACACTGGGCTGCTGCGCTGGACTGGGTGCCAGCGCCGCAGCGCGGCCACGGACACCAGGCGCCTGCGCCAGCGGGGACTGTCGCAGGAGATGGCAGACGGCGAGGTGGAGGAGCCCAGAGGTGGCCAGCTGCGCTGCGCAGGCCGCACTGGCCTGACACAGTACCTAAGCCAAGGGAGGACAAGGATGACAGTGTCAATTACTACCATTAGGATGGTCTATGCAGATTGCCCACGAGATGGAGATTAACAGTGTTCGCGCATGCATGTGGCAGGACTGCCATGGACAGAGACCATGGAAATGAGAGACACCTTGAGCAGCTTGATGGTGATGGCGGTCGCACTTGTGTTGATGCTGGCTCTCAGGAAGCGCGCCTGCAGAGCATTGATCAGGTGCGGGCAGTCGAGCACGGCTGCAGCTGCCGCCTCTGAGTGCCGGGCAATGGCAACCAGTATCTCAATGAAGGGCTGGTCTGCTGCCGGCAGCTGAACGACCTGAACACACTCACAGCACAATGTTCCAGAGGCAGAATTTGTGTGGAGGTCAGAGTCAAGCTCAGAGCTTCATTAGTTTGTTGGCAGCCACATAGCTACATACATCACTAACAGGAGCAACATGGCAAGGTATGGTGGCGGAGCATTGATAGTGGAGCAGGGGAGGTGAGACCTCCAGGAGGTACCGGATCCGGGGCAGCACCCCCATGCGGATGAGGCCGGCTACCACGTCCCGGCTTGCGACGTCCGCGTCGCTCGCAACCGTCCTCCCCGCTTCTGTGGCACCCACGACGCCCTTCGTGGCCTCCACCTCAATCTCAGCTGCCGCGCCAAGAGCAGGCGCAAAATCCTCCGGCTTCACATTGTCCTTCCACCTCGCTCCACCGCTGTACTCGCGTGCTGAGGCTTTCCTGCGGCGAAAGATTGGGCACGTGGCCACGACCTCCTCTCCTCTCCACTGGCACTGCGGAGGGGACCGGAAATAACAGTCAATGAACCACAGCGGTCAGCAGCAGAAGGATGACAAGCAAGACAATTTTATGCAGCAACCCTGGACATGAAGAAGTCAGGCTGCTAAGACCTGAGGTCTAGCAGAAGGTACAAAGTTGAGGTGTAGCTGAGGTATAATTCAAGCTAGTTGTGGCATTTTGGTTGTAGCGCGAAATGTGCGGAGGAGGAGCTCGGGGCAAGAGCTGCAAACCTCGAGCTTGTCAAAGTATGCCTCGTTGGCAGCACAGCAGAGTAGCGCGTGCAGTGCGTGCACAGCCCCCAGCTGGACTGTCGCGCTGTTGTCATCCAGCGCCATCCTGTCCACGAGCTGCAGATGTCATGTGAACACTTGCAGCCCTGTGCTCCGTAGAAATTACCGCGCATTGGACGATGTTATCTAAGGTGGGCAGAGTGGGCACTGCCTCTTATGCCAGGCTGCAAGTGGATACAGAAAGCTAAGCAAGTCAAGCTTGAAAAGTACTACAGAAGATTACAGCAGATGTCCCTAAACACAAGGGCTCAGGCTACTCCTCTGGTCGGACAATGGTTGCACAAGTGTGACCACCGTATGACCAAAACCGCCAGTACCTCGACTATCCTGCAAATGATTGCATTATCGAATACAAATTTCTGGTAAGCTGCAGCAGCTTACCGAAGGATGAGAGTTAGCTGGAGTTGCGGCCCCGTTGTGTATGCCCAAATGGCCGGCCAGTCCGCTGAACTTGCAGCAGCCTCAGAAGGCGCGGAAGCACCACAATCCCCAGCCGGTCCTCCAGGCAATGGCAGGCCCTCTGCCGGCCCTCCCTGCGTCAAGCCGGTGGTGGCCCTTGACAGGACGGCGGTAATGAGCTTCAGACCGGCAGCCCTTTGGCCCGCCACCTGGTTAGATGCAGTTGAGAGAGTAACTGTCAGCAAGCTGGACACGCAGCTCTACCTCCAGTCCTGCTTCCATTCATGAAAAAGAAAAGAGTGAGGTTGAGCATTCACAACACTACTTAACCAGGAAAGCACTACTTGACCAGGAAAGCAGAGAGGGCAAGCTCCTGCATAAATTCAACTCTCGTCGCTGCAACCTTGATAGAGCTGCTAAGCCCTCAACCTTATAAGAGCTCCTAAGCCGTTGACTTTGAAGCATAGACCGCCAGCATTATGAACCGCCAGCATTCTAGCGCACAAATGGTGGAGACAGAAGAAGAGCGCATGCTTGTATGCTTGCCGGGAGCCATGAAAGGGCAGAGTGTTGACCAATGGATGCTCACCGAGCTTCGGCTGAGGATGGTTGCCTCTTTAAGCGAGTAGCCACCACGGGCAGGGTCGCCCTCGGCGCGCAGCAGGTCTCGCTCTACAGCGAGCCGCTCGCTGACGGCGGCGGCGGGATCGCTGCCATCTGCACCGCGGAGCCAGCAGGTGAAGGACATGGTTAGCAGCATTCAGCCCGCGGAAAGTCGTCGTGCTGCCTTTGCAACGGCAAGCCTCACATGGGCGCTCGAGGACGGAGCGCAGGAGAGTGCCTAACTACAACCCTTAAACCCTAACCCAAATCCTAGTCCCCTGAAACCCTGAATCCTAAATTCATGCTGTCGTCGGCTGCCGCCGCAGAGCACTGGCCTGGAAGCGGGGGCGGCAGCGCGCCGAGGCCGAGCGCCTGCTCCACCTCGGCAGCCGCCTGGGCGGCCATGGGCTCCCCGGCCAGCGAGAACCGCAGCCGCCGCACGCGCTCCACACGGCCGACCCACTGAGCTGCGCCGCCGTCGTCGTCCTCCTCCATCGCCTCCTCCACGACAGCCTCCTCCTCTGGCGCTGCCTGGTTTTTGGTCCCCAGATCGTACGTCGGCGACTTGAACTCTGCCCGCTCGACTGAAGGCCTCTGGCCCGGCTTTGCGCTGACGCCGTCTCCAGGAATGGCAGTCGGCGGCGGGGGCCCCTCAGAGCCCCTGCCAGCGGCGGCCGCCCGGCGGCGGATCATCGCCAGCGCAGGCGCGGGGAGCCTGGCCAGCAGCTCGGCCCGCGCGTCCGCGATCTCCTCCGGCGACATGGCCGCGACGGCCGCCTGGTTCTCCAGATGGATCTCCTCACGCTCGCTCATTGCCCCTGCTGCAACGGCCTGCGCGGCCGGCAGTGGAGCCGCCGCCCTAACTCTGGCCGCGTCGGAGTAGCTCGCCATGCCTGCGACACTGCCGCCGCCGCCGCCGCCGCCATCCCGCCTGCCGGCTGCCTCAGCGGGCGCCGTCAGAGGCGGCGGCAGCGGCAGGGAGGCCTCCGCCTTCCTCGCGAAGCGGCTCGGGCCGGCGACCGGCCTTTTTTTTTTTTTTTTTTTT
>WELB01000079.1:118190-147083 GCA_009602725.1 Spirogloea muscicola | reverse complement strand
GCCGCCGCCAGCGCCGCTCCTCGCGCCGCCGCCGCCGCCGCTCCTCGCGCCGCCGCCGCCAGGAGGCGAGGTGGCGGTGGGAGGCCCCCCGGGCTCTGGGCAGAGCAAGGCCCTTAAACCCCGGGGTTTAAGCCTTCCGGGGTCATCGTGGCGCCAGCGCTCCACTGTGACACTGTCGGTCGCTCCGCTCAAGCGGTGGCAAGCCCCGCCGTGGTTGCTTAGGCAGGCTGCCTCTGATGTCTATAAGAGTCTGTGCAAAGGCAGCCCTGTTGAATTTTTGCAGGAGCAGGAAGAAGTGCTCGCCCATAGAGAAGAGTGGCTGGCAAAGCCAGCCCAAAAAGAATGGACAATATCCCAAGCCAAAGAAAGAGGTGCCGAAAAAGAAGAACGGGCTCGCCCATAGAAAGAAGAGAGGGCTCGCATAGAGAAGAAGAACTACACCACAGTCCATGCCTGGGGACTAGGACTAAGCCGCCGCCGCCGCCTCCGGGTCTCGGCGGAGCGCCTCCTTCCCCGCATCGAGCTATTCTGACCTGCTGTGGCTCACTCGTGGTATTGAGCTTCCCTACTGTGTTGTTGTGTTTGGTGTTGTAGTCCTTCTTCGGCATCTCTTTCTTTAGCTTTGGACATTGTCCATTCTTTTTGGGCTGGCTTTTTGCAGCCCTTGCCCCCATTGGGAGTGCCACTTCTTCTTCTTTGCCAGCGCCTCTTCTCTATGGGCGAGCCCTTTCTTCAGACATCAGCCAGAGGGCGCTCAGTAACCTCTAGTCAGGAGATGCAAGTCTGAGTAGCTAGCCGGGGGAAAGACGTCGCCCTGACGGAAACCGCCGCCGCAGGAGAAGACGCGCGATTTGCCAAAAGCCAAAAGGCTTTTTTTCTTTCTAAAAGGCAGGACAATCCAAGCCAATTTACTGTTGCATGGTAAGGCAAAGAAAGTGCAGAACGATGGGGCTACGCAATGTGGAAGAAATAGCTCCAAAGGGGCCGAAGAGGGCTGCTGAAGGGCCAGCCCACAAAAGAATGACAAGGCGAAGCCCTATGTCAGGAGGGGCTCGGAAATAGGCCGAAGGACGGGTGGAGGGTTGCTTTAGTACCACGAGTGAGCACACACAAGTCGTATAGGCTAAATTGCAGAGCCACAGCACTGCCACAAAAGCTGGGGGCCTGGCTAAGGGGCCGCCATGGTCGCTTGAAGTACCAGGCACTGCGGGCGATGCAGCCCAGCAAGCGCTGCATACTGTAGCTTGCCTGCAGTACGATGGTATGCCCCAAGCTGGGCCCCCCACTATGGCGGCATGTGATGACCTGCTCAGCAAGAAGCTGGTGGAGGGAGGAGCACCTGTAGGCGTAGCCGCCGGAGATGTCCGTGCCGCACGGATGGCAACGGTCTCCAGCGTGTTGGTCCTTGTACTGCCTCCCTTTCCACTCTCCCTCTTGGGCTGTCACCCAGTCAGGCACGGTCGTCATGGGAGCCCCGAGTTGGAGGCGTGAAGCGAGTCAGTAAGGCCGCCAGTCAGCAGAGAAAGCACTGGCGAACTAAATACGTCCCAGACGTTGGCGTACAAAAGCTTGAGAGCGCTTGCGAGGAATGCCTATGGGCCCTGCTGGAGCTGAGCTAAGCAGGGAGCGGCTCATAGGCATGCCTCACAAGCGGTCCCCTAATGCTATCGTGCTAAGAGTGCTAGCCTGGTTTCAGTGGAGCGCAGGATCTGTAGTGCACGACCAGCATAGCACCCTCGGCAATCGTGACCTACACCATGGCCAACCAACTCTTGACGAGCTGAATGCAGGATTAAGGTGCATCTCTGCCGGTCAGATAAGTGGCAGGACAATGCCTGGGCCTCCTCTTGTGCGCCTACCATGCAGATGGCACCTTTGGATTGACTTGTGTGTGGCGCTGGTCATGCACCTGCACTTGGTCAAGCACCTGCACAGAGTGTGCATGGAGGGAACATCAAGAACAGGCACATGAGCAAAGAGACGAGGCAACCCCGATTGCCCACATCGAGCTCTGACCTCATTCCATGGCGGCTACACCTACCTGCCAGCAATAAGACACTAGATGTGCTTTGACCTGAGGTGCAAGAGTAAGGACAGCTCACAAGTCTGCGCCGTCCAACCCAAGCGGTTGTTCCCTCGATCATGGACTACCAGAAAATTACGCATCCACAAATCTGAAACATGATGACCTGTCAGGTTTTTATTGTTATCCTAGGCTCTTGCTTCGCTTTGTTTGTAAGGTCTTCCGAGGGAACAGAACTCACCATGTATGCGGACAGATTTGCAGTAACATGCAACCTCTGAATTCAGCAGCTGCAAATCCTCACATGTCCGCAGAGAGTGCAACATTGCTGGCAATGCCTATTGTGCGAGTCATACATGCACAGTGAAGAATGTACCTCCAACCACTACCACAATCCCGTCAGAAGTGGCTGCAGGAAATGTGCGTGTGCAAAGCCATGGATAGTCCTTATTCTGCAAACGGAGCACGCCTCAGTGTCAAGGTGGAACAGTGCAACATTGGAAGCAAATCCCTTGACATAAGCAAACAAAACCCATATACAGCATCAATCAGAATGACAAACCTGCCTGTCAAAGACAACTGCTGCTCTATTGTGATCAATCAATCAATATCTTCCTCTAGCACAAAGGTCAAGCAGGCAAAGAATCCTACGCCAGAGTCCTGCGTGTATGTGTAGCTCAAAGGAGGGATGTTATAAAAGCGGCCAATGCCATCAAACTGCAAGTTGATCGCTGGAAATCTAGCCAATAGCTTCCCTGCGCTCAGGCTGGTTATACCAGTATATACAATCAAACAGGTATCAATAAGCACTGCCCTTTTTTGTTGATCTGCACGTTTCATCTTGCAGTTCAGGCAGGGGCCAGCTATGTTGGTTCTGTGTCATGAGGTGCAAACAAGTGGTCCACCATGAGAAGCAGAAGGAATCAGCCAGTCCTATGAATGTTTGTGCTTGATCTAACAAATAGGCCACTGGTGAGCACCACTGAAGAATCATAATCAAAAGCCTATCTCAAACTTAGATAGGTTCTTGCCTTTGAAGCTGCATCTCCTAATACATGTGAAGCATGCCCTTTCGTGCTTTACGCACATCCTATTTGATGAGGTGCTTATCCTCCTTATCATTCCCACCAGAGCCATGATTCCCACCAGAGCCATGACTGCAACAATCGGAGGGGAAAGCAAAGGCAAGCTGCAAATGTACGTGGCATTGGTTGGGAAGCAGAGGCTGGCGAAATCGTCAGAGGCGGCAGCTTCCTGGGGGTTGTCAACAGTAGGTACAGTACCTACTGTAGATCTGATCTGTGACAATGACAACCCAAAGTCAAGCGTTATAGCCAATCGTGGCAACATGAATATGAAGTCAGCTGGTGAACTCATCTGGGAAACTCATCATCATCATCTTCGGAAAGCACTACCACCTATTGCAGAACATACAATACGGACACGAAAATGCAATAGGAAGTTTCAGTGTGGGTCCTCTACTGCAAGGAACCTGATGAGGATCAGGTCACTTAGATTACAATGATGCATGACGAGCTATAGGATTGTAACTCACTGCCTTCACCAGTGCAGCTTGAAGAACTGGAGAAAGGCTTGAATATGTTTGACCACTGTCAAAGATGCAGTTGCCCCGAACAGTGGATCCGCATGCAGACGAGGAGACAGGAAGAGGAACTCCCCTCACACTCATCCTCAACAAGCTAACTCTCCACAGATCCCTGAAGTCCAGAAGGATCCATCAGCATTGCACTTGACTGCCATTAGCACATCTCAGCAAATAAATTATCAGTGAGCTTCATAGCCAAGGAGCAATTTGGCAGTGCCAAGAGCTCACTACCTGGCATCTGCTCGCAAAGGAGTATAGACGACACCTTTACTTGGGATCCGAGCTGCACCAAATTGCAAGAGGCCACCACCAGCCTCGCCTCCAAGACAGATGGCAAAGACGTCACTGCAAGTCAACAGCAGAAGAGAACAACTTAGAGAAATGTGACAGAAGTCGACAGGATACCTTGCTGAGTCATAGCAGCAGGCACCATGAGTCTGAAGGTTGGCAAGGCAAGCAGGTACAGCAATGGTGAGTCATAGGTAATGCGCACATGTCTCAGTTGAGCTCAGGCGCCTTACCTTAGACCGAGGCTTTTGAGCTTCTGAGAAAGATAAGCAGGGAGGGCAAGAGAACCTCGACCCAAACCCATGATCCCGTCCACTCCCTGAAAGTAGGTGAAACCGAGCCCATTGTACAGATTGCCAGTCTGCAGTTGGCCACAGCTGGCACAGAAAAACACACAATTCCTCTTATTACATGCTAAGCCACAACTACAATGTCACAACCCTACAACCATCTATAAAACAAGGGCAAGACATTCCTAAAGCAGTACAGCCATCTCTGAGAAACAAGAACGACTGGTGAGCAATACCCGAAAAGAACGGGGAGCCCTCTGCTGGCTCGCTTGTCTACGGGGAAGCTAAGAACGTCCAGTAGGAGATGACCAGCCGACGAGCTCTGGTCACCGTAGGTAACCTTGTAAATGCAGCCAATGTCTGTGCTGTAATGCTCGCGCAACATTGTAAGAGTTGGCATCTTGGACATTTTAAACCAGAAAGCATGAATGCTGAATACCTCAATTATGAGGTGGTGGTCTTGAGATACACATGTGGCCCTCTGCAGCATAGAAATTTGTGAAGGTGCTGCCTATTTTGCCATGCATTCTTACCAGGCCAGAGGTGTCAACGCATCAATGTCATAAAAGTTACTGCCAAGATGACAAGGCTTGTGTTTCGAAGGCAGCTTACAGGCTACATGGCTGAGTGAGGAGAGTGGGCTCAGCTGCCGTGCAGACTTTGTCATTGCATCCAACCACAGCACTGCTGGACGATTGGCGGGGTTCAAAGGGTCTTGCTAGTGTAGGCTTTAGATCCTGCATCATCCTCAAAGCTCTCTCATTAGCACGTAATCAGCTCATTGTCACATGAGACATCACAATAAATTTGGTGGGTGCTAGCTGTGCTGCCCCCACAAAAAGGTCTACTACAGGTTGTAGAAGAGGACCTTGTTGGTGGAGACGGTACATCTGGCACAAGGCTGGCAGTTGACCCAGAGCAGGTTGCTGCCAGTGTCAATGTCAACCTTGAAGTGCTGGGGCGGTGTGCCGATCCCAACTTCGGCGTAGTAAAGCCTGTCAGGATCACAGCAGCCACATTAAGAGCAGTCCCTGGTGCTGTAATCAACTAAGTCCTCAAGCATACTCCTTGGCACTTCAACGTCATCCAGGCATCAGCACGGTGTTTGGCTTACCCGTTGGGGTGCGTCTTTCCCACCAAGGCAAAGCTGCCGCTGGCGCTGGAGCCGGCAAGGCCATGGTGCCCTGTCCCCTCACTGTGGTGTCCTTGGCCAGGAGGATGCTTGCCCGCGAGAATCCTCCTGCCCTGGTCCTCAGACCTCCTCAGATCGCGCTCAAGAAGGACCGCGTGCAGCTGCATCCTCCGTGAAATACACAGAGCTAGCTCTGAGTTTAATTCCAGAAATGGGTCATTGCTGGGACGCAACGAAGCTGGATTGCAGAGAAACTCGAGATTCATGAGATGCACGACCTGCCTCGATGTAGCCCTTCATAGTCAGCACTGAGAAGGCTAAGCAGGCTATACAGGATAGGCAGCTCATGCAGTTATCACAAGCAGGAGCTGCTGGATGCCCATATTGAGGTCAAGGTGCAGAGTGTCAGAGCGACACCACAATGTGGGACAGAGGGAGGTACTGTCGCGCCTTTGGGAGAGAAACTCACACTTCTCCCGTGCCTACGGAGGAGCTGCTGGAGCTCGGGCCCCAGGCGGTGCGTCAGGCGCAACGACAGCGGCGCTTCTGTGCCCCACGGAAGCAGAGGCAGCAGGTCAGCGGCAGAGGCAGTGCTACTGACAACGAGAAGGCCCGACAAGCCAGCTGCTCCTCGCTTGAGGCCTTTCCCAGACTGACCACTTGGCGTCCACTCGATCTTATTCTGAGCCATAGCAGCTATGGCGCCTAACAAGACAGAAGCAAACATTGTTCCAGCCTTTATGTGCATGCATACAGAAACCACTAGTTACGAAACACCGATAGCTCTGCCAAGCTGAGGCGCTAAGTGCAAAGCCCCTCAAGGCCTGTTACAAAGGGATGTAAATGAGCTGGGGCATGAGCTGGGGGAGCTCGCCAGCTTGCCACTCTCGCCTACCTGCCGTGAAGTTCGGGGCCACAGCGGCATCGGCAAGCCCGCCGCCGCCGCCGCCGGCGACGCCTCTGCGCCGCAGCCGCGCGGCAGCTCGCCGATCGAGGTCAGGGCCGTCGTCACTCCGCGGCGCGGAGGGCGGCGGGGGCATGGCGGCGGCGGCGGCGGCGGCGGAGGCCGAGTTGTGGCCCCGCGCCGAGTCAACGGGTCGACTGGTCAACGGGTCAACGGGCGCTGACTAGCTCGGCTGAAGCGCTTCTCATGAGGGCCAACTTACACCTGGTCGGTTGGTCACATATTGGCCTCGACTTTGCCTCAGATTGGCAAGGTTTTGACCCCGGGCGTCCATACAACGCGCAGCACGTACCCTTCGGCCGTGACCGACCGACCGAGTGTAAGTTGGCCCTCAGCCAGGGCGGCGTCGGCGTTGAGCCGTTCTGAGACAGCCACTGTCCCTCCCGTTTCTTGTCTGCATTTCGCTGAGTCTTTCAAAGGCATCTTCATGTGTTCACCTGTGGTAACTAACGTCACACCGATGCCTTAGCCACCTTGTCATAGGGCTTCGTTTCCTGTAGCACCAACTTACGCACTAGTTCTTGCCTCCCTTTGTATGCACCTGGCTGGCTTTTACAGCCGCTCCTCCAATACCAGCAGCCGCACTCTTCTTTCCTACTGCTGACATGGGGGTACTGAGAGCACCTACCACTGACACGGGGGTACTAGGAGCGCCCCGTCTGCCTAGCCTGTGGCTCCGCTACTCTGGTCACGAACACACTCTGTACGCACCTCACTGGCTTCTACAATTTCTGTTTCGATATCAGCAGCCGTATTCTTCCTGGGAAGGGCTTCCTCCTGTGTTTCCTCCTTCTGTGTTTGTGAGTCACCTCTCGACCAGCCGGCCTCAGAGGGCCGAGTTGAAGCGCAAGGCGACCTGGGCAACCACTGCGAGCTACGCTGCTGGCTGTGCTTGCGCCGGCACCTGGAGCAGTGGCCGCCTTGCGGGAGTTCAGAGCACAGTGCCACAGAGTCGCCTCTTACGGAGCCTTCCTCGACAATCTAAGACAGTTGGTAATCCTGCAACTGAGCAATCCTCTCCAGGAGCAGGCGCCAGACGACCTTCTGCTGAGATGCTCGGGATGAATCAGTGTCGGTGACTGACAGTCATGTACCACAACTCAGAGGTGCTTCACAGCACGCTTCAGTCTCTGTTAGCAAGTCATTAGCAAAGAGGAGGACTGAGCTGCCCAGCTGCGCAAGGTGGTGAAGCACTGTGCTCACACCAGGAAATCTACCAGCGCGTTACAGACACGCATGAGTATTGGCGCAAAGCGGCATGCCAATACAAACAGACAGACCGCCCTCGGCAAACAGGAACCACGTTTGACATGGTCCAGGAGAGGCACTCTATATGCTGCTGCGCCTCGTGCCCAGCATCAGGGATCATTCACATGATTCTGCTGCATGTACTCTGAACTAAGCAACTTGGTAGCTCTCCACGAGCAAGTGCGTCCGTCCTGCGTACTTGGCTGGTTGGCCATTACCTGTTTGCACAACAGAGGCAACCTGCACAGCTCGCAGTACTCCAACACGATTAGGCAATCAAGCGCCAAAGGCCTCCGCCACCATAGCTCCTTGAGTCGACTATTGTCAAAGGCTGTGTAAGCTATTAGCAAGATAATAGTCACACCAGGGGACAAACACAAAGCGCAGGCTATATCATCTGTTCATGAAGTTGGCATGGCAGGTCTGCTCAGTTTGCAGCGGCCCCGTTATGGAGGCTCACCTTGACATCACAAAACGTTTTGCTGGCGGTGAAAGTTACATCTACCGGGAAGAAAGCTGCTGGATCGGAAGGAGGCACAACAAACTCCAAGGATCCACTGCAAAGTACTCAGCAACACTTGGTCACAAAGCACATTCTAGTATGGCTGCTGCGTGATCAACGAGTGCGTGGTATTTGCGTGCAATTTCAGTAAGAGTACCAGACAAGCAGCGCGACAGGCTCAACACGTACTTGCGATTCGTGTTGTCGATCAAGTCAATGCTCCATTCAAGTTGTGATCGCCTGCTGTTGTACCTGCAAAGCCATCCATCTTGACCTGACTCAGCTCTGACATCTGCAGACAACACAATTGACCCTCTGCATACACGCCGTATGACAGAAAGCATATGGGCTTTGCACTTGATACTGAATCATCCTCAAGCACATACTTTCAAGAAGACTTGGCCGTGAAATCAGCATCATCACCAAGTGACCGTGCTGAAGTGCAAAACAGTTGGCTGCTGACCGTCTAGGCCTGGACTTGGTGAATAGCTCAAACCTTGTCTCGCCATCAACAGAGTTGATGGTTGGTGCATCTCGAAGTGCGGGCAAGGGGATGGAGATCAGTACATTCTGAAGGTCAAAGCGCTTGGAAGCCTCATACTCAATGTTTACGTAGGATGCACCGCCCGAAACAGAGGGCCAGCAGTTGACTGCCAAAATAACAGACATTGTCAGCTGACTCATCTGACCACCAAGTTTAATGGTCCAAGTACAGATGCATACTGCAAGAGACGAAATTTGTACAACATCAATCGTGTCATGGAATGCACCGTAACAGTAACAGGGAGTGTGCTGTGTTGACTTACTGCTCAGTGGCACAAGAGTCTCATCCTTGCTCTGCATCCTCCACTTGAGGATGCCAAGTGGGCTTCCAGTTGGGAATGGCCGACTTGGATCCTTCAGGCCAAGTATACTCTCATTGGCGTGCAAGGCCTTATCAATGTTGGGGTGTGTTTTGAATTGGAAACTCCTATCACTGCCGCCTTCGGTCTGGAACCATTGGATGAAAAGCAGCAGGCCACGTTAACCAGGATGTATTCCACAGCATCTTGGCACCAGTTGCAGTCAGACAGTGTACATTGCCGACTCAGAGTCAGCTGGCTGGATCAAGGAGCTGGCAGCATTTGTTCTTGCGGCAGCCACTTTTCCCAACTCTTTGAGAGAGAAGGACATTCCTTGCACAAGACCGTCCCCTGAACTATAGACTGCAGCAAGAATTGCAAGCAGTTGCTGCTACTCGTGCTGTGACGTATATGCTGCCAGCAAGTAGAGCAGAGGAGAACAGGCAGGCACGCAGACCACTGCCTTACTTGGATTCGGATGTATGCATCCTCCTCTCGTTGCACTTCCAGCGCCATTGTCCCCTGCACCTCAAGGTTCTCCAGACCTCCATCTTTCTTCAGCACCACCACCAACCGCTCCTCTACAGTTATTGTAATTGGGTCTGTTGATGGTGGGGCAGATCTTAACGCTCCTGCAGCAGCAGGAACAGCTACAGAATCTTCTACGATCACTTCTCCCTCAGCCTTGAGCGACTCCAAGAACTGGTTGGTCTTCTGTGACTTGCCCAGCTGCATACCCATCCCTTTCGGCGGAGCTCCCAACGGGCGACCTGCACAAAGACCACAGAAGGACAAATGTCATTAGATGCTTGAAGTCACGGTGGCAACCACTGCACGATTATGTGACTGCACACGTGTGCAGGAAAGACTGCACGCTTATGGTGGTCCAAGTCGCCCCTGCAAGATGCTCCTCAATGTTCTTAAGGTGCTGCAAACAAGACAGACAAGCTCTAACAGAAGGATAAGCAGCCTTGCAGTTCACCTTTGTTCTTGTTGTAGTCATTACTGGCCTGTGATGGTGCAAAGCCACCAGCGCCACCAAAGCTGTTGCCAGCAGAGTGGATGTTGTCATTGAAGCCGTTGTTCATGGACACAGGCCCCGATCCCATGGAGCTCAGAGCGCTGTAGCCGGCCTTCTCCACCTTCTTGTCCACCTGCCAAAATCAAAGAATGGATAAGCGACGGACAACAAGACCAAGCACCAGCAGGCCATGCTCGGAGACTGCACTTGGAGATAGTGCACACGAAGGAGTGGGATGCCACCAACAGCCGCGCACCTTGCTCTTATCAATCTCCATGGCCTTCCGCTTCATAACATCCTTGGTGTCCTGTATTTTGCTTTGGATGATCATCTTGTGCAACTTCTCCTCGTGACTCTCCATCTCTGTGTACTGCTTCACTTGAGCAATGGTAACATTGTCCTTCACTCCAAGTGACAGGACCTCATCGAAAGCGAAGATGAGGTCGAACGCAACCTTGCTAATGCCCTCCTCGTCCAGGCCAGGACAGTACTCAGGCACCTGCTGCTGGTTAAGGAGCGGACTTGCAAGTGAACAAGGAAGACATCATCGCAGTGTGCAGCTGGACTCTCCTCTCAGTCGGCTGCGATAGTGCTGGGGCAGCTTGAATTCCACACACAAACTGATCACATAGTGACTGCTAAGAGATCGTTCTTAATGTGATCCAGGTGATCTGCGAAGAGAAAGGAAAGGAGATTGGTGGATACGAGCTTTGAGAGGAGGCGGAGGGTGTCCAAATCCTCCAAAATGTTGCTCTGCTTGTTGGTCACGAGCAGGAGGTACAGTGTCTCCAGAGGCTGGTACACGTAGCGGACGTTCTCCGTCTCGACATACGTATGCTGCTTGCCACTCCCCACCAGCTTGGGAAATGCAGCGAGCAGACCCTCGATGCGGATCCTAGACATGTCCACAAATTGCCGCGAGACCAAGGCTGCACAGGTCGACGAATCTCGCATGGCCATTCAGATTTTCAGGCGGCTGGCGATCGTGCACAGGCCGACATCCTAGATGCGACGCTGTCGGTGAGCCTGCCTTCGTAGCCGCGGCGATCAACGGCCTGCATTAGCAGGGCGTTGATTCCTCCTCTGCATCTCTGCATGGCTGATCGTGGACTGCTGCCGGAGCCACAACCGACACCAGGCGAGACAATGCAAGCATGGCAGCGCTCTGACAGCCTATCGACGACTGTGAACTGCCATTACAAGTGTGCCTGACCTTTTCCAGTTTTGCTGATGATGGAGGCTGCCAGGACCACCTGCACGCCAAGCAGCCGGCCCCGCAAATGCGCCGCAGCCGCAGTCAGCAGACGCTTGGTGAAACGACGCAGGTGCTGTCACCGAGACCATGAGCAGCCTTTCAAGATCGTGCCGCGCACCATCTCGGCGGCTCCCCGCGCCGGCTACGCCGGCCTCCGCAGAGGTCCCCCCGGGCTCACGGGCGTCCCGCGGCCGCGGCGGCGGCGGCAGTTTTTTTTTTTTTCGCGGAGTCAGCGGCGGCGGCGGCGGAGGCGGCGGCCGCGTCTCCTGGCGGCGGCGGCGGGGCCGGCGGCGATTCCGGATGTCCAAGTCGCTAGGGCTTGGCGGGGAAGGTGTGCCGGTTAGGGGGCCAGTGAGACTTTAATTGATCCATTATCATTAAGTGTCAATTAATCTGCTTCCCGTTAGTGTTTGACTGACAACTAGCCTCCCGCTTACCGCCGGACGAGAGGCCGCCCGCGGGGGCCCCTGGGTTAACGGGCCCGGCTTAACGGCCCGCCGTGACGGGAACTCTCACGGCCCCGTCACCCCGGTCCTCACCGTGGTCCTAACCAGGCTCCCAAGACGCCCAACCTGGGTTACCGACCTCATAGCGACAAGCCCTGCATCCTGAACCCAGAGCCGGACCCCTGACAAAATCGTGAAGAACGAGAGAAGAAAGTGCTCGCCCATTGAGGATAAGGGCTGGAAAAGCCAGCCCAAAAAAGAATGAAGAAAGTACGTGAAGGGGGCCAGGGGAAGCGCTAACGAGAGAGGCTCCTTCGATAACAAAATAGCTCTTGCGTTGGGGGCAATGGCTATGTCCACTCTTTTTGGGCTGGCCTTCCACAGCCACTGCCTTAAATCGGAAGACTTATGCTGTCAAAGGCTAGAGCAACGTGAATGGAGAAGGTCACAAGGGAACGGCAACAGAAACAAGTGCAAATAAGCCGATCCAAGGGGGGCGAGGGCTGTGGAAAGCCAGCCCGAAAAGAATAGCAGGCCTGAAGACCAGAGTACGTGCAGATCACTCAGTCCCGCAGGTTGCCAAGCCAGTTGGCCACTTCGTGACCCAGTCAGCGGCCGCAAGTTGGCACCAGCAGCAGGGAGTCCGCCCAAGGAGGGAAGAGAGGGACTTTTGCTGGCTGGCTAACTGAGAACCGGGACTCACCATCGCACATGCCACCAGCCCAGCTAACTCTCAACAACCCGAGTAGCGAGCACCGATGGACGACAGGCTTCTACACACTCGCTCGCACGCTCTCTGTGGCCGCCTTGCAAGGACTTGCATTGGGCCCTGACCGATGTTGACGACCAAAGGGTCTGTGGCAGGCTTCTCAAGCCTCCTCCCAGTAGTAGTTCTCGTCATCGTCGTCATCGTTGTCTACGCCAGCATGCGCAAGGCCGGGCTCCTGCTCCAGCCCGCCGGCCTCTGCACCGTCGCCAGGGTGTACTCCATTGGCGGGGCCCTTGAGGCTGCTCTCAGCAGGGCTGGACCCGCCGTTGGCCGAAGCTGGAGTACCAGAAGCCGGGCCTGCCGGCGAGGCAGATGGTCCGGCATCGGCCTCGCCGCCACCCTCCTCCCACTCAATGTCCTCTTCCTCTTCCTCTCCTTCCTCGCCCTCTTCCTCACGCATCTCCCGCTTCACCTTCGAGCCCACCTCGCGCTTTGGCTCCAGCAAGGGGCTCGCGGGTGGTGCTTCGGCAGAGCCCGTCGTGGGTGCAGCCATCATGGCTTGGTGCCTTGCCATCATCTGCGCATAGTAGGCCTTGTAGTATTCCTCCTGGGCACGCGTGACATTGCACACAATGAGTTAGCCAGTCAAAGGAAGCGAAGCAGCGAAGCAAGCCTGAAAAGCAAGCCTCCATCTTGTCATCCTCCCACTGGCAAGGCTTGTGAAAGACCGGGCTAGAAACAAGCAGCAGCCACCACTTGCTGGAAGTAAGCTGAGCGAGGCCGACAGCATGATCCCGCTGACCTGTATTCGCCGCTTCTCGGCCGCCTCCCTCTCCTCCTCCGTCAGTTCCTCCACCTTCGCAGCAGGAGTTGCCTCCTCCACAATGGTGGGCTTGACGTCAACCTCCGCTTCCCCCCGCTGGGCGGCGGTAAGGTTCATGCCCTGCCGCCGCGCCCACTCCGGCACAATCTTCTGGGGCGCTGACGTAGATTCACCTCCCTCCAGCTTGACGCCGCCAGAGGCATCGAGGTTCACCTCCACCTGCCGACAGCGACACGCCATGGCACAGAGAGAGTGCAGCCAGCAGTCAGCAATGTTAGAGGCAGGCTAACATAGCCCGAGGCTTATGATGAGGGGCCAAGTGAATAAACATGACAGAAAGACAGGAACAAGATAGTCATAGATCCATATGCAGAGACATCTCCCCATAACCAAACCATCAAACTTCAAGCCAAGAATGTGAACTCATGCTGGACATAACATATGCAATCAAATGTGAAGCCATGCGCCTTGTCATCAGTCCACAATGCACGCGGCAGACTGGACGTCCCAACCATGGAAGGGCAGTGCACTTGCTGCACCTTTGTCTCGCCCAAGAAGGGCATGGGTGCAGCATAGGCGCCGCCGCCTGCCGCGCCAAGCTTGCTGTCAATCTGCATAATGCCATCGTCGGCAACAACACGAGGGCCTCTTCCAACTGCTCGCCGCTCCCACTGCTCAAGTGTGCCAAAATCTGGGGGCGTCAGCTCCTTTATTTTCGCCAGCTGGTCAAGGAGAGGCTTGTATTGCCGCTGCACAGAGCAAGCAATCTAAGATTCGGTCATATGCCCCTTGAAATCTAAAGCCTGCTTGACTGCATTTCTTGAGCGGCACCGGTACGTACTGTGTTATGCAAGTCAAGATACTGACCAACAGCAACTCATCATTGTATGACTGAGGACTGTGATGCTTACTCCAAAAAGCTTGCCCATCACTACCATCTGATACTTGCCACGATTTGTCAAGCAGGTTCCTCACCTCAAGCCTCTCGTACATGTCCTTGAGCATCTCACGCCGCCGCCTCCTTGCGTGGTCCTCATTGTCGCCCAGGGCATCCTGTGCCAGCTTGTCAGCCTCAGCCACAAGCTCCGAGTCACAGACCTCGCAGTGGAAGGTCAAATCGGATGGGTTGATGAGTCGAAGTGCATCAAAGGCTGAGAACCTGCGGCAACCGGGATGCAAACGCTCATCATCTAAGCAACATAATCAGCTGACAAGATGAGGTATTTGAGAATACTGTCTAAGAATCAAGAAAGAAAGAAAGAAAGAAAAATAAGGACCAACGAAAATCTCAACAATGGCAACTGGGTATAGAGTTTAGTTCACAATGTCTGACATTGAAATTGCAGCTATTGAGCTGTAATGAACATCAACCACTGACCAACAAGGTCAACAAGTCTTCCCAAGCAATTCTCATATTGTGTCCTCTCCGGATTTTTATGCGTCACCCCACTTGAAGGGTGCCGCTGTCGTACCTGCGTGCGCAGTTGGTGCAGAGGTACTCCTGTATAGTGTCCCGATCCTCGAGTTCGTCCTTGAGCTTCTTCTTTGCGCGGTGGATGCGATACCGGATTACATCGATGATCTGCTCGAAGAACGCACCTGGTGGCAGCATGTGAACCCCTCAACCTTTGCGGACGAGACGCTTGGGTGGGGGCCTTGGTACAGCACGGGCAGTATTGAGACATTGACCCCAAACAGCGGGAAGGGCAAAGAGCGGATGCTGTGCGAATGGTGCGTGCCGTATGCGACGGCACCTGGGCGTAGTCGAGGCAGCAGTAGGTGTGCGTGTGCATCTTGACCTTCTCAGCGCCGTCCTCGTGCCGCTCCTGCTGCTCGTCGCTGGCCGTCGCTGCCACGGCGGCGCTGTACTTGGCGGTCAACTTGACCGTCTGGGCAGCAAGCGCCCAACAAGCTGCGTTGGCGCGTCAGCCCTTTGCTCGGGCAACGCAAGGACGGCCGAGGAGCACAAGGGGCATGCTCAAAGCAAGGCTTGCTAGCTTCCCGCCCATATCGGCAGACGCTGGCTCGGCACAGATTGCAGCCCTCAGCAGCGGCGCAGGGCAGGCAGCAGGGCCGGGCAGACGTGCGGCGTGGAGCCTCTGCCGGCAGCATTCATTGATGAACTATGAAACATGAATCATGGATTGTGGAATGCGGATTAAGAATTGTGAATTGTGGGTTAGGAGCCAGGGGGCCGGGGCTGCGGCGCGCACCTCGCGGCGGTGCACGCGGATGACGAGGCGCTCCTCCTCGAGGACGTGCATGACGCGGCGCACCTGCTTGGGGTGCAGCTTCAGGAAGCGCGCGAGCTCCTCCTCCTTCACCCACTGCCGCCTGGGGGGGGAGGAAGGCAGCGCCACCGTCAGGGCCCCCACTCATTGCAGACACGGGATTCAGGCTCACACGGCAGCGGCGGCGGCGGCGGCGGCGGACCTGGCCAGCGCGTCGAGGATGACGACGGCGATGCCCTGGTTGTCGGACTTGTCGGACTTGGACTTGGTGCGCACCGGGAGCTCCTCCGTGTAGAACATGCGCGCTATCAGCTTCACCAGCCTGCGCCCGCCGCCGCCGCCGCCGCCGCCGTCAGGGCCTCGGCGGTCGCCAGGGCCATGGCGGGAGCGGTGCGAGAATGGAACGGCATGGCCCGCTGCACGCCCACCGACCTCCGGAAAGGCTCGTGGTAGCTCATCGCCGCCGCCGCGCCGCACGGCCCGGCGATTAAATCTCCGCCGCCGCCGCCGCCGCCGCCGCCGCCACCGCCGGGCGCTGCTGAGAGGCGAGGCCCTGCGGGAGTCGCGGCGCAAGTCGCGGCGGGGCCGGCGCCGCTGTGGTGGGCGAGGGGGTGTGGACTCAGTCTAGGGTTCTAGAGCTGCGTGGGATTATTAGGGCCAATTTACACTTGCCAGGTCGGTCTCTCATTGGCCTCGTCTTGACCTCACATTGGCAAGGTCTTGACCCTAGGCGTCCATACAACGCGCGACACGTACCCTTCGGCCGTGAGCGACCGGGCAAGTGTACATTGGCCCTTATGGCCAACTTACACTAGACCGGTCGGTCATTTATTGGCCTCGTCTTGGCCTCACATTGGCAAGGCCTTGACCCCAGACGTCCATACAACGCGCGACACGTACCCTTCGGCCGGGAGCGACCGGGCAAGTGTAGATTGGCCCTTAGGTCCCGCCGCGGTGGGTCGAACGGAACGTGCTCGGGCTGGCAGCCCCTGGAGTTCGTCGCCGTCTCGTCGGGCCCGAGTGCCGGCACCGGGGTTCAGGGCTTTGGCGCCAGCGCCGCCCGCGGCGGCGGCGGCGGCGGCGGCGGCGGCGGCGGCGANTGAGGACGACAGCGGAGCCGAGGGAGGCCCGCCGGCGCCGTTCCCGGCGGCGGCGGCGGCGGGAGGTGCGGGCGGCGTGGCGGACTTCGGCGGCGGCGGCGGCGCGGCGCGGCGCAAAGCCAAGGCCGGCGGCGGCGGCATGGGCTTCGAGGCGCTGGGCCTGGCGCCGGAGCTGCTGCGCGGCGTGCGGCGTAAGGGGTACCGCGTGCCGACGCCCGTGCAGAGGCGCGCCATGCCGCGCCTCCTGGCCGGTGCCGACGTCGTGGCCATGGCCCGCACCGGCTCCGGCAAGACCGCCGCCTTCCTGCTGCCCCTCCTGCAGCGCCTGCGCGCCCACGCGCCCGGCCCTGGCGCCCGCGCCGTCGTCCTCTCGCCCACGCGCGAGCTCGCGCTGCAGGTGCTGGTGGTCTCTCTGGGTGGCCTTAAACCCCCTTCCTGGCTTACTGAGCGAGTCGGCTTAGCAGCAGGCCATGTACAGCTGTCAAGCGCTTGTGGGCTTAAACCCCTTCCTTGGTTATTGAGCGTGTCAGCTTAGCTGCAGGCGATGTACACCTGTCATGTGCTTGCCTTTGTACTTATCCACTCAGGCCCTCCGTCGCTCAATACACACTCCATCCTTTCTGGGTGGGCTTAATCCCCTTCTGCCCTCGTCGCCTTAAACCCCTTCTGCCCTCGTCGTCGTCAACGTCGCCTGCGGCTCTGACGGGGGGGCACCGCTGACACTCTGGGCTGGCAGACCTTCAAGTTCGTGCGGGAGCTGGGGCGGTACACCGACCTCCGCGCGGTCGTGCTGGTGGGCGGCGACAGCATGGAGGCGCAGTTCGAGGCGCTGGCGGGCAGCCCCGACATCATCGTCGCCACGCCCGGCCGGCTCATGCACCACCTCTCCGAGGTCGAGGACATGACCCTCCGCAGGTCCGGCCCCACCCCTAGTTCGCCGCCAAGCTACTTCGCTAATCTCAGACATTAGCTCTTGTTTGCAATTTGATATTCGAACCCCTAAACCCTGTACTTAGCGCTAAAAACTCGTAACTGTGGTTTAGGAGTTACCTCTAACTGTCGGGCCTGTAGCGGAAGTAGCTGCACTGTGCCGACCAGGACTCAGATGCCTGCAGCCTGACGGCGCTGACTTGCGGGCCAGTTCTGACGGCCGGCTGGTGGGGGCGCACCTGCGGCGGCGGCCAGCGTGGAGTACGTGGTGTTTGACGAAGCGGACCGGCTGTTTGAGATGGGGTTTGCGGAGCAGCTGCGGCAGATCCTGGCGCGCATGCCCGAGTCGCGCCAGACGTCGCTCTTCTCCGCTACGCTGCCCGCCCTGCTGGCCGAGTTTGCGCGCGCGGGCCTCCGCGACCCGCAGCTCGTGCGCCTCGACACCGAGACCAAGATCAGCCCTGACCTGCAGGTCCGGCCTCTCGCAAACCCCCATGGCCACGCCAGTGCCACTCAAGGTGGCCCGTGCGACGCATCCTTGCAATTGAGAAGATCCGCGTGGCAACCGTAGTAGCACTGACATGCTTGCATGCGGCCCGTGTGTTTGTAGCTGGCGTTTTTCACAGTGCGACGGGACGAGCGCACGGCGGCGCTGCTGCACCTAGTGCACGAGGTGGTGCCGGCGGGGCAGCAGACGATCGTGTTCGTGTCCACCAAGTATCACGCAGAGTACGTCGCCGAGCTCCTCGGTGCGGAGGGCGTGGCCGTGTCGGTCGTCTACGGGTCCATGGACCAGGCGGCTCGCAAGATCCACATTGCGAAGTTCCGGGCACGGCGCACGGCGCTCCTGGTCGTCACGGACGTCGCGGCGCGCGGCATCGACATCCCGCTGCTCGACAACGTCATCAACTACGACTTCCCGCCGCGGCCCAAGCTGTTTGTGCACCGCGTGGGGCGCGCCGCGCGTGCCGGCCGCCTCGGGACAGCCTACTCCTTGCTTACGCGGGACGAGCTCCCGTTCCTGCTCGACCTCCACCTCTTTCTGTCAAAGGGCCTGCGATCGGCGCCTGCCGAGGACGAGGTTGCCGCCAGTGCCGGCGGTGCGGTGCTGGCCGCCGCGGACGCCGCGGCGAGCCGTGGAGAGACGGTGTACGGCCGCCTCCCGCAGCGCGAGCTGGACGCCGGCATGGAGCACGTGCGCGACCTGCATGCTAGCATTGGCGCGCTGGCGATTCTCCAGAAGGTTGCAGCCAAGGCCTTCCGGCTCTACTCGAAGACGCGGCCAGCGCCGTCTGCGGAGTCCGTCGCCCGCTCCAAGGGCCTTGCCCGTGAGGGCCTCCACCCGCTCTTCCGCAAGGAGCAGGACCAGACGGAGGCTGCCGCCGCCTTCGCTGAGCACCTCAAGGCCTTTCGGTTCGTGGACTTTCTCTCTGTTTGCTTATTCTATACCTGTTGCCAGTGACTTTGAGTATGGGTCTCTTTCGAAGGCACGCTTAGTTGCTGCACCAGCAATTGACAGAGCTATGTAGCCACAAGTTTGCGTCATTGTTCACGGTGAAATGTGAGCACTTGGGAGCACTCAAAATATCTCTTACAGATTCAGGGCACAGTAATCAGCTTGCCCACCTTCGAGGACTGTCAGCTAGCCTGTTAGCTAGACTGTCTGCTAGCCTTCCAACATGGATATTTGGTGCTTTGCAGGCCGCGACACACAGTCCTCGAAGCTGAAGGCGACATCTCCAAACGGGCAGGCCAGAAGGTGAGACACACTGATAATTTTTCAGCTTTGTCTTGGCGAGACCGCCTGGAAATGACGAGTCTGCAAGCCATGTCAGGAACAAGTGATGCAATAGTGGTCTATCTTTATGAGTTGCTCATCTCTCTTGATGGCCAAAATTGGGGTCTGGGCCAGAGGGTGGCGTCCTCAGGCTCCTTGGAGATTATGCGGAAAAAGCGCGAGGTGCACGCGCCAGCCATCGCTGCCGCTGTGCGCAAGCGGGAGGAGAGGCGGTTGTCTCACCAGGATTCGTACGACGAGGTAATGTTTGCTTTAGGCCGTCCTTGAGGCCCATCTTGATAGAGCCGCCACGTCGCTTTTTCACACTTCAGGCATTTGCCTTCAGAGAGCATGCTGAGTGATGTCCTCTACAATGTAGCTGGAACGTAAGGGACACGTATGAGCTATTGAAGGACTATCAGGGATTTGTTAGACCTTTCGCTCACTCACCAGATCAACGTATCTATTTGTGTATAGCTCGTATGTGTAGGCTCATGCAAGCAGGCTTATTTTGTCACAAGCAGGGCCAATGACAAGCTCGTTTCGAACTGCCTTACTTCAGCAGGAGGATCTAGGAGGACAAGCAGCAGTTGGGGACGAAGCCACAAAAGCAAATGGAACAAGAAAGCGGAAGCGAGGAGGTAACATCCATCCACAAAGGGTTGTGTGTCGATAAATGTCAAGTATCCCAGACAGTTACACAAATATACAGATCCATGAAGCTACAATGCTTCACTTCATCATATTAGCATTGTGGAGATGTACCACACTGCAGGGGCCTTCACCTGCCAATAGCGAGCAAGCTTGCTAGATGTAGGAGAGGCAGCCTTTGAGCCGGCAGCCTGGGCAGTCTCTACATGGTCAAGTGTAACTTGATGTCAACTTACAGTCCATTTATGGCACTGGCAATTTCCTTCCTCAACAATGGCAGCAGTCAAGCATGTCCAGACCAACTTCCGGGACGCCGAGAACTTCATCAATCCCGTCCCAGCCAATAGAGTGAGTCATTGGAGCTGCGATATGATGGGCTGCTTCTGCAATGTCCTTCTTGAACTTGATACAAATTGGTGGACAAGCACATAACTCTGCCTTTGCAGATGCCACAAATTCATCCACAGCTGCAAGGTTGTGTGGTGCATGACTCCACAGACTGAGAATGGCACTTAGTGGAGACTTTGAGTGCATAGGGTGGTCATGTAGCACATCGACAGCAGCTTGCTTTGGGCTCTCTCATGCAGCAAATCTCCAGCTGATGGTGTAATGACAAGAGTTGGGCCTCTTCTTTGGCAGCTGTCAGAGATGGGCCTCTCTGTTAGAGGAGGCGCCAGCAAGGGTGAGAGCTTCGATCGCAATAGGTAGGGAACTTTTGCTGAGATCCTGGCACCTGGTGGTCATCTTAACAATGTCCACAGCTGGATCTGGCATCTCTTCAGCTACTGCAGCTGAAGCTGGAATGGCTCCGCGCTTGGAATCTGATTCACAGGATTGACATGGAGGTTCTTGATCTTGTGCCTGAGGATGCCGAGGGGGAGAAGCGCCGCCGCGCGACGTACCATTGGGACAAGGTCCGCACCACCTTCTGCCTGAAGTAAACACTGTATTAGATAATTATATGGGTGTCGGTACATGGGATGCCATTTGTGATACCTTTTGAAGATAGCTTCATCTTGCTGTTCACTGCCCGCCGTGCATTTGGAGGTCTGTGCAGATTCTGTCAGGGTAATGCTTGCTCCAACCAGGGTATGGCGTACTGCAACTTATGGTGGTTTCTCCACGACTTGCACATTTGCAGAAGAATAAGAAGTTTGTGAAGCTGCACGCTGGCGAGGTTGTTTCAGCATCTGGGAAGGTTAGTGTCAAACAACCTGCAGATGACTTCGCAATGTTCTTTGTTAGCCGCTTGAAGGAGGCGACTTGGCTTGAGAGGAGCTCTGCAACTTACATCATGTACTGAGAATCCTTGCCCTTTGTAGTCTAATGAAGGGCCAACCAAGAGCCACGATGGGCTTGGAATGGGAAGACTGTGCACTTGTTTGATAGCGCTTGTGGTGGTAAATCTTGTTCGCAGGTGAGGACCGAGAGCGGCGCAAAGGCGTTGGCAAACGACAGAGGCATCTACAAAAAGTGGAAGGAGAAGACCCACATGCGCGTCTCCTCTGGCGGCGACGACGGCCCGGCAACACCAGGTGCAGCATGCCTTGCACGGAGATACCTCGACAAGGCAATGACTTGATGGGTGTTGTCGGACTCTTACAGTCAGCAGTCCTTGATGAGCGATGACACTCTCACGCAACGTCGTCTGTGTTGGGCATGTTGCAGGAACGAGCTACGGCGGCAGAGGGGCGGGCAGGCGCGGAGGCCGCGGGGCCAGCAGGGGGCGCGGTGGCATGGCTCCCAATGCCAGTGTCCGTAGTGAGCTGCGGAGCGTGGACGAGGTCCGTAAGGAGCGAGAGAGGGCACTCAAGCGAGGCGGCGGGAGGGGCGGTGGCCGACACCGGGAGCTCGGAGGAGGGAGGGAAGGAGGGAGGGGAGGAGGGAGGGGGGGAGGTGGGAGAGGAGGAAGGGGAGGAGGGAGAGGAGGGGAGGGGGGCGGTCGAGGAGGAAGCTCGAGCAGCACGCGAGGCAGAGGCGGTGGTGGCGGCAGCAGTCGAGGAGGAAGCTCGAGCGGCATGCGAGGCAGAGGCCGCGGCGGAAGCAGCCGCGGAGGCAGCTCCGGCCGGGGGAAGCCGGCCGCCCGGGGAGGAGCCCGCAGAGGAGGCTCCAAACCCACAAAGCGGTAGCGAACAGCATGCGGCACTGCGAACTTGCGCACCGCCGCCCAGGAATGGGCTCGGAGCCTTGCTACGCGTGGTTGGATTTGGCTTGGATTGCAGGTCCACGGCAGCTGGCAGAGCAATAAGCTTGCGGACCTTGATGTGCAAAGGGTGCCAAGTATTGTCACTGTCACAGCTTGTGATTGCAGCAATGCTACTGTTTTCTTTAAGCTGGCCATTCACAGCCATGGCCCCCTTTGCAAGACCTTCTTCTTCTCTCTTGGCCTTTGGCCTTCGTTTGTTTCAAATACACAAAATTCTTCTCTCCTGTCATGATGGTCGTCCGAGGGTGGCAACTTGCACCCACGTCAATAGTGCCAATGTCACTAAATGACCATCCTTTGTGATACTTGCTGCGTTTTATGTTTCAGCAAATGCCGGCCCCTTCAGACCTTGTCCTTTCTTTTCGGGCTGGCTTGTCATAGCCCTCGCCCCCTTTGGATGAGCTTAATATTCTTGATTCCTCTGGTTTTGGCATGCCAGCCTGCTTCGTGAAAGAAGAAAGAGCTCTTCCAATGTACGCATGTGCTCNCAACGGCGGCGCGGCCGAGCAGCGCGACGTCGTCGCGAACGGTGAGCAGCGCCACGAGCGCGGCGCCGGCCAGCACGGCCGCCAGCAGGCCGCGCGGCGCCATGGCGGCCGTGCCGTTTGGGGGGTCGAGGGTTCGAACCCCCGCGCGGGGCAAGGGCGGGGATTTCCTCCCCGGGCAGACCGGGCAGCCCGCGGCAAATCGAAGGGGGCGCCCCGGGGGCGGCCGTCGGCGCGGCCGGTCTGCGCTTTTCAAGCGTGATCAGATCCGTGGATTAATTCTCCAGCTGCCCGCGCCACGCGGCGCCCCCTCCTGGGGCTGCCCGGCCGCCGTGAATTGTCGCCCCCCGCGCTTTCCAGAGCCGCCGCCGCCGCCGCCGCGCCCGCCGCGATTTGCGCGCCCGATCTCGCCGCCGCGGGCGCCATGGCGGGGACGGGGTACTTCGAGGAGATCCTGGCGGGCGGCGACGCGTACAAGTTCCTGACCGAGGGCGAGTGGAAGACCTCGGCGTCCGGCAAGACCGTCAACATCATCAACCCCACGACGCGCGACGTGGCCTTCAAGGTCCAGGGTGCGAGCGCCTCCGCCGCCTGCCCCCGATCGCTCTGGCGCCTGCTCTAGTGTTGTGGCTGCGCCGACATTTGGTTGGAATTGGCGCTGGCAGCTCGTAGCTCTGAAATCGACTGTGGCGAGGCTTCGGTGCCCGGGTACTCCATTATTCGATTGCACGTTCGATACTCGCCAATTTCTCGTGGACATGGCCTGTATTTGAGAGGCGTGCATTAGAAGCACTGGTTTTCTGTCTGAGCTGCCAATAGTGGTCAGTGTGAGTGGAGACTCAATGGCAGCCTGCAGCTGATGGCAGTGAAGGGTAATTCAGGGTACCAAATGCAGCTGCACAAATGGGTGCTATTCAGTGGCTCAGTTTCTGCTAGCGATGACCAAGCTGCGGCAGCTCCAGCATACGTGCAGATTGCTTCACCAAACTCCGCCAGCTGGAGCGAGCTGCTTGCCTGATCTTGGCTGCAGCTACTACTCTCTGCAGCGTGCACCCAGGACGAGGTGAATGCCATCATCGACGCAGCCAAGGCTGCGCAGAAGTCCTGGGCCAAGACCCCTCTCTGGAAGAGGGCTGAGCTGCTGCACAAGGCTGCCGCTCTACTCAAGGAGAATAAAGGCCCAATCGCAGATTGCCTTGTCAAGGAGGTGGCAAAGCCCGCCAAGGACTCGGTGACTGAGGTCTGTAAATCTTGCACATACATGGGAAGCATGTTACTTACAATCATACCGCTAAGTAAATGCCTGCTTGAATCCAGCACTTGTATTTGACGTGACATATCTTGTTGTACTTCTTCAAAGAATGTAACTATTTGGGAGAGATACCTGTGAGCTTCTGTGAAAAGGACATCTTCCCTGTTTCAAGAGCTCATGGAGCTCTATCTTTCTCCAATGTTGTCATTTGCACTGCTGTTAATATCAGACTTATCACCTTGCAGGTTGTCAGGTCTGGTGACCTGATATCATATTGTGCAGAGGAGGGGGTGCGCATTCTATCCGAGAACAAGTTTCTCACAGGTGACAGCTTCCCTGGCAATGACCGGACTAAGCTCTGTCTTTCATCGAAGGTAAGCCATTGTACTTTACCGTCTCGTAGGTGCTGGTAGCTCGTGAAGCCATATTAACCCCTGTTTTCGCCTGGTGAGGGTGTGGCCTATCTTGATTCGCGAATCATGCAACCCAGTGACACTACCTGGTGTCCACGTCCTGAGCATCGCAGGTGCTGGTGTATTGCAGATTCCTTTGGGTGTGGTTCTCTGCATTCCTCCCTTCAATTATCCAGTCAACCTTGCTGTGTCCAAGCTTGCTCCTGCTCTCATCTCCGGGAATGCTGTTGTCCTGAAGCCACCAACCCAGGTGCACAATACACAACATCATCCTTGAAATTCTGCAACTTTGACAAACATCAAGTGTGCTGATAATACTAGGGACCGTTGTGGTTCTGATCGGCATCTCTTTCTTTGGCTTTGGACATTGTCCATTCTTTTTGGGCTGGCTTTGCCAGCCCCTCTTCTCTATGGGCGAGCCCTTTCCTTCTGATGGCAATTAAGATTTAGAATGTGGAGTATTTTACAAAGGAAAAATCAGAGGATATAAGAGGTCACCGTTGCACGAGGAGTGCCTACGACTTACTCAGTGACTTGCAGTTCATTTGGGATTTGCTAAGGCCGCAGAAGCTAAGCAGAATTGATGTATGCCTGTAGGGAGCTGTGTCTGCTCTCCACATGGTGCACTGCTTCATCAAGGCTGGTTTCCCCAAGGGCCTCATTGGCGCTGTCACTGGCAAGGGCTCCGAAATTGGTGACTTCCTGACGCAGCATCCGAGCATCAACTGCATCAGGTCTTGAGCTCGGCCCCTTCTTAGTGTCTCGCTTTTGATGAAGCATACATCTGCTCTCTATGGAGCAGCTAGCAGCTGCTAAATGGCAGCTAAATTTCTCAAAGACTGACAAAATTGACAGCATACTACTCCTTGCATAAGATGTACTGATTAGTGAGGGGAGTCGCTTGGGGGCAGCTTCACTGGAGGAGACACTGGCATTGCCATATCGAGGAAGGCCAATATGATCCCGCTGCAGATGGAGCTTGGAGGCAAGGATGCTTGCATCGTGCTCGAGGACGCAGACCTTGACCTTGCCGCCGCGAACATCATCAAGGGCGGCTTCTCCTACAGGTCCTCTCACCCTCTCTGTCCTCCCTGAAGTTGGCCTCCTTCAATTTTGTATTGCAAATATGGACGCTCATGTCTTTTTTGCTCCAGACAATGCTGTGATCATTGTCGAACTGTATCCCGCCAGGTCATTGACACCTGCTGATGGTAAACTGTGGGTCGTTTGTGCAGTGGGCAGCGGTGTACCGCTATCAAGGTGGTGCTCGTCATGCAGTCGGTGGCTGATGAGCTCGTGGAGAAGGTCAACACCAAGGTGGCCAAGCTCAAGGTGGGGCGCCCTGAGGATGACTGCGACATCACGCCTGTCATCTCCGAATCGTCAGCAAACTTCATAGAGGGTCTCGTCATGGACTGCAAGGAGAAAGGTGCCACCTTCTGCCAGGCAAGTACTTTAAGCCCTCACTGAGGTGCGGCCTCCTTGGCATATTTGGGAGTCTCAGCTCTGAAGTTGCAACAAGAGCCGGTTGCTTATGCCATGGTCACTGATGCAGGAGTACAAGCGGGAACACAATCTGATCTGGCCGTTGGTGATTGACAACGTGCGGCCTGACATGCGGCTGGCATGGGAGGAGCCTTTTGGGCCTGTGATGCCCATCATCCGCATTTCCAAGGTCGAGGAGGGCATTCACCACTGCAATGCCAACAACTACGCTCTTCAGGTGCTCAATTGAGGCCCCTGTAGCATGGTCAACGCACTTGACCTGGCTTTCTCCTCAAACCCCTACTCTCACGAACTGCACCATTTGCTATATTGCTGCAACTCAGGGTCGTCCTCCCACGTTGTCATGTGGATGTGCACGTGGATGTGGTTGTAGTTGTGGACTTTTGCCGCTGCAGATGGGATAAAGGTCCTGCTTATCTATGGTGGTTCGAGTGTAGGTTAAGTGAAATCAGTACTCTGGCAGGCGTCTTAGGGTTTAGGGTTGTTGAGCATGATGACTTACACTCGGCGGCCCACTGCAGGGCTGCGTATTCACGCGGGACATCAACAAGGCCATCCTGGTCAGCGACGCTATGGAGACAGGAACAGTGCAGATCAACTCTGCACCGGCGCGGGGTCCCGACCACTTCCCTTTCCAGGTGAGTCCTTGTAATGCAGCATCGGCAGCACAACTGAAACATCTGTTCAAAAAGAACTGGACTTTGATTAGCAACAATTGAGTGGCGATGGGAGTGGCAGGGTCTTGCATGCCAGTGTAGCAAGTCGGCAGGTCTGACCCTCAATGTGTTGCTGCGGCTGCTGGCCAGGGTCTGCGAGACAGCGGCATTGGCTCGCAGGGCATCACCAACTCCATTCACATGATGACCAAAGTGAAGAGCACTGTGATCAATCTCCCGACAGCCTCCTACTCTATGGGCTAAGCCAGTGGCCCCAGACCTGGCCTCTGCAACGCCAAAGGCTCGCCCACTCTCCTCCAGGTCGCTGCCGAGTACTCACGGCGGTTGTTCAGATATCTGCCGCCATTTTCTTGCAGCTTGCAGTCCTCAGAAGACCTAGAGAGGTTTTTGTGGTGGCGTCGTTGTATAGCAGGACAGTCCATGCACTGCAGGCGTGCTTGCCTCCTTTGGTTGGTCAGAACTCTGTCCTGGGGGGCTGTGCTCAGGGCCAGCAAGTCTGCCATGGCCTGCACTCAGCGACATGTAAAGTGAAAGTTTTACTATGGAAGGAATGCATTCTGGTGCGGTTAAGCTGTAGGAGATTGTTGAAAGTGGGAATCCAGGCACGTGTGCTGAACTGAGTGTTCGGCAGGCCAGCAGTGAAGGCTGCCTGCAAGCAACGCTGGCAGTCATAGGTGGTCAATACGATGCAGTTGGAGCGGGTGGGTTGGGCAGGGCCAGGCCAGGCTGGGCGCCAAAGCAGCGGCGCAGCCCAAAGACCACTCTAACTGTTGATAATGGATGTTAGCCTCTGTGGCGGTTGCTGGAGGTGCCTTTCAGCTCTGCTTAATCTGTCTGCCATGCGCTCCTGCTGGCCGCGCTGTCTGAGTCCATGAGATGAGGCATGGCAATAGCGCACTCTGTCAGGATGAAAGCCGCAAGTAGGCAGCGGGGGAGGAATTGCAGAGGCCCACAGTGTGAAGGCAGAGCTGCAGCAGCCTGCCGTTTTGCTGAAGCCTTTTCCGGAGCCTTTTCTCGGAGACATGGCATGATGTCCAGGGTGTTCTACGGCTGTGAGAGCCTCGCTTGTCACGTGGACTCTGTGGCAATGTCCCTACTGACGTTCTAAACTGCATCACAGGTCCCACAGCCTCAACATTAAGGCGACATACAGCCGCCTCCTATCATGCCCCTCTGTTTCTATGGGCGAGCCATTTCTTTCCATTATGCACCCTCACTCCAAACCCTGAGCCTTGACTGCCTTGACTTCTAACAGCCTGATGCGGCTGCACCTGTGCTGTAAGGTGCGTGGCTTTGCCTTTACAAGTAAATTGGGGGACTTGCATAATTTTGCGCTTTCGTGGCCCCTTCCACTCCCTCCGTTGTTGGGCTGGCCACTCACAGCCATTGCCCTGTACTGGAAGAGTCTTCATTGTGCGATTGCTTTGCATCGCCGGGCTGGTCGCGCACTTGCAGCAGCCTCTGGCTTGCGCAGCGGGGTTGCTCTTCCTCCCCTCAGCTCATCTGACTTCCTACTGCTGGCACGGGGGTATTGAGGCGCCCTGTCTGCCTAGCCTCTGGCTTTCGTCAGGGTGATAGCTTCCCGGCAGCTAGTCTGTCGGATCTGAGGCTCCTCACTCGTACTTATTGAGTGATCCATCCTCCCCCTGTTTTACCATTGCATCCTCAGGCCCCTTTTCGGGCTGGTTGTTCCAGCCCCTATTCTCAATGGGCGAGCACTTTCTTCTTTGTAGCTGCTCACCGCTCTTAGGCCCCTCTGAACCTTTGTGCATTCTTTATGGGCTGGCTTTTCGCAGCCGTTGCCCCCATTAGGAGTGCCACTTCTTCTCTTTTTGGGCTGGCTTTTCGCAGCCCTTGCCCCCTTTGAAGAAAGGGCTCGCCCATTGAGGATAGGGGCTGGACAAGCCAGCCCAAAAACGAATGAACAAAGAACGAGAAGGGGGCCAGAGGAAGCCAGAGGAAGCGCTAAGAAACCAAAGCACACAAAGAAAGAAAGCAGCTACAAATTACTCAGTAACCCCTGCTAAGCAGCCGCAAATCAGAGAGGCTAGGGTCCTGGAAGTGGGTCCCCTGGACAGAGCCAGAGGCAGCAGCGAGGGCTCTCCCGGCACGAAGGTGTAGCGCACGGGCCATGGACCTCTGCAGCGAGACGGCCAAGCGCATGCGATACACTTGCGCCAGCGACCCGGCTGCAGGAAAGTCTACCGGTTCACCATGGAAGCGACGGGCGATTGCGTGGCGGGCGAGCTGGTTAAGTAGCTCAAGCCACCGAGCGCCCAGTGCCCCCTTTGGGAGTGCCACTTCTTTCTTTGGCTCCGTCATGAACACCTGTATGCATCTGGCTGGCATTTCACAGCCGACTCTTCAATATCAGCAGCCGCTTTCTTCCCATTATGAATGGGGGGCGGTGGAGGTCAATCTTCATGAATGAACGCGGCTGCTGATGCCAAGAAAGCGGCTGTGGTAGCCAGCCAGGTGAAGGAGGGGGAGTGGGGGGGGGGGGGGGGGGGGGGGGC
>WELB01000079.1:92421-117297 GCA_009602725.1 Spirogloea muscicola | reverse complement strand
CGCTCGGCCTGGCGGCGGCCGACGGCGAGGTCGCCGCCGGCTGCTCGTGGGAGCCGGCGAGGCCCGATGCCAGGGGCGAGCCTCCGAGTGCCGCAGAGCCGGCGGCTCTCGCTGGCCAGGTGCCGCCGCCGGCTGCGGTCCAGTCCAGCCAAGGCCTGGCGCCGCAGCTGGGAGCGCCGGTGCTCGCCGAGGTCCTGAGTGTGGGCCAGGCCGACGAGAAGGAAGACAATGCAGCTCCGGATGCGAAGGTGCGGTCAGCATTGGTTATCGAAGCGAAGGCGGAGCCGCCGGCAGCCGCCCTCGAGGCGGTGGAGCTGTGCATGCCGCAGGACAGGGCGCCAAGTACGGCCGCCGCCGCAGAGGAGCCCGTCGTCGGTGCTCCAGAGACGCTGCCGTCGGAGCAGCTGGTGTCACCAGAGGCCGTTGCAGACATGGCGCATATATTTCTTGATGCCGTGGCTGCTTATGCGGCTGTCTCGCATACAGAGCAGCCGGCACTTAAGACTAGCCGCATGACAGTGGGTGGACCAGCAACTGCCCTTGTCAGCCCCGGCGTCTACGACGATGTAACCGCCGACGAGCTCGCCGCCCCTGGCACCGCCGCTCACGCTCCCGCCGCTGACCAGGCCTCAGTGGCCGCTACCGACGGTGCTGCCGTTGACGGGTCGAGTATGGTGGAGAGGCAGGGAGGAGGAATGGAGGAGAGGGGGAGGAGGGAGGAGGAGGTGGGGGAGGAGGGAGGTGCGAGGAGCGAGGTGCTGGCAAGGGGCGCTGAGGAGGAGCCGGAAGCGGGAGCCGGCATCCTTCCCCGCCGCGAGCCACGGCAGCGGAAGCGGCCTCGGCACCTGCTGGGCGGCGAGTGGGAGGAGGACGGCAGCGCTGGCCGAGGCCGCCGGCGTGGGCTGCCGGCCTCCGATGACGGCGGCGACGGCAGTGGCGGAATAGAGGTCATGGTGGTGGACATCGCGGCGCTCAGCGTCAGCCGGCGTGCCCGCAGCAAGGTGCCCCATCGGCGCACCGTCCCCCAGAACGACGAATATGAGCAAGTGGAACCTGGAGTGAAGCAGGAGCTTGACGAGAGTGAGCATCCAAGGTTGGAGGATGTCAACGCCTTTGCGCCGGAAGATGTTGCAGCAGTCGAGGATGGCGAGAGGGCAATGTCGACCGGGGGCGCAGCTGGTAGTGTGTCGGATGGCCCAACAGGGCCGACTAACCCCGAGGCTGCCAAGCAGGGGCCGGCCGGCGGACAACCGGCGACGTTAGAGAGCTGCAGCTCTGGCCAGGCCGGCATGACGCAAGGAGTATCGTGTGCGCCTCGGCCGCTAGAAGCAGAGGCCAGGCCGGAAATGTTGCCGGAGGTAGCAACAGAGCTGGCAAGCGGAGGCAGCGGCAGTAAACGCAGCCTCGGCAGTGACAAGACCAACAGTGGCGGCGCGACCGAGAAGGCCGAGGATGGCGAGCAGAGAGGCAGGGAAGCTGCGGCGATGGTTGTGCAGTGCCATAGCTCACAAAGTGCTGGTGGCGACCACAGCACGGCGACCCCACCAGCACCGAACGGGCGTGAGGTGACTGCCGGAGCAGCTCCACTACAGGCGGCTCAGACGACAGCGGTGGCATTTGGAACAGCAGGAACGGCGACAGCAGCAGAGGCGATGGTGGCGGTTGCGGGCATGGCAGCAGAAGAGCCAACGAGCACAGCACCAGCTGCACTCGTGCCGGTCGTCGGAACACGGCGGGCTGTGGCGGCAGTCAAGGCGGCCCAGCTTGCCGCCCAGTTCCGCCGCTCAGCCGAGGCAGGCAGCAGTGGGCGAGGTGGCCGTCACGGCGGCGTGCCTGCAGTGCTGCATGCTGCTGCCCAAGCTGCCGGCGGCAGCAGCGGCAAGGCCGGGTTGTGCTCGTTCCAGCTGCGGCCTGGGAGGGGCCGGAGTCGCTGCCTGCTGCCGATCCCCAGCGGCCGCAGGCTGTGCGAGCACCACGAGAAGGTGCTGCGGGGAGTAGCGCGCTCCATGAGGAGCGCGGAAGTAAGCCGTACGCAGCAGCCCGTTGGAGGCACCGTCAGGCGTGGAGCAGGCGGTGCAGACGAGCAGCGGTGCGCCAAGTCGTCGGGGCAGGGATGGCAGTGCGACGACGCAGCAGAGCCCGGCCGGCGGCTGTGCGCTTACCACCTTCGCTCCCGCTGGCTTCACGCGCTCGCCAAGAAGAGCCGCCCTGCCGGTGAGCTCCGGCTGCCTGCCTGCAGTTGGCACTGCAATCTGCGCCGCTGTGGCGGCCATGTGCACCTGGCCGACTAAGTCAAGCCAGTCTCATGCATGCATGTGCTGGTTCTCTGCTGCAGCAGCGGCCAAAGCGGGCCTGCAAGCTGCTGCGAGCAGCAGTCACGGCCGCGGGAAGGCCAGGCAAAAGGCTAGCAGCGGCAGCACAGACGGCAAAGGTACTACGGGAGTGCTCCGGCGCGCCGCCATTAAGCTCGCCCAGCTCGTCAAGGAAGGTTGGTTAAATTGCTCACGCAAACACTGATCTTGCAAGAGCTAGGGTGGTGGGAAGGTGCCAGCCCAGCATGCACCTCACAAGCCTCAACTCCAAGAAGTGGTGTCCTGTTAAATAAGCAACTAAAGCCGAAGGTGACACCTAAATGCCTTATTATGAACTAATCTGACTTCTGTGGCTTGTGCTTCTGGCGTGCTCTAGGTGACTAGGAGCAATATACACTCGATGCAGCAGCCACAAGGATGCATGTTGTTGCAGAGCAGCACAACAGCCATCGCTGTCGACTCCTAGGAAAGCCATATGTGTACGCTATAGCTGCAGATTTGGCAGCCGCAAAAGCCAAGCGCATGCGCTATGTATAAAATAGGCCGGCCGCCTGAGTTGTTCTGCCAAGGTTGTCATACACAACAAAGTGTAAGCGCTACTCAAGGAAGCAATGTGCTCTTGCTACAGAAAGTGTGCCAATGCCCGCACAAAATGCATGCCAGGTCGTGTGAGCTAAGCTTTGTGTTACTACTCACGTCTTTGCAGCCGCCATGCCGATTATCTCCAGGCTGAGATGTGGTATCTCACACTAATGTACTCCATGCCCTTATGTCTGCTCGGCTTATGAAGCAGCAACCCTAGCTTCTACCTCTGGCCTAGATTAAGGTCGCAAGGGGGGCGTGGAGCAGGTGTCTGGAAGTTTGCTGGTGTTCTGGGTGGGGATGGATGTCTGCGCCGGCTGGCAGGCCGGCAAATCAACATATTGCTGAGGTGGTGGCATTGACCAATGCCAGTGGAGCACAGTGGCGATTCATGGGAGCAGCACAAAGCTGCACTGTGTCCGCATGCCGTGGTGCATGCATGATTGGGTTCCGCCCCCGCAGGGCTGCACCCCAAATTGTCGGGCCTACAACCAAGCAGTGTCACAGCACAATGTCAGGAAGGTGGGGTTTGCAAGCCACTACTTTCTGCGTCTTCACACAATGCAAGAGCACGAGATGCCGGACTAAGGACAGCTCCACAAGAAGCAGCACAGGGCTGCTGTGATGAAAGCAGCTGAGGCAGCTTGCTTTTCCCAGCTATCATTCTCAAGAGGAGCGCTGGCTGCGCTTACCTTGAGACTGCTCCTCAAAGATCGAGAAGGGCACATGGTCATCACTGCTCTTGCAGTGACCACACTCACCACCAGCAGTGCTGCCACGAGGGCCGATTCGCCGCTGGCGGGTGCACAGATTCAAGAGAGGGGCGGTGGCCGCCCTCAGCGAATGTTGGCGCGCAGCAGCACGCTCTTCTTCTCCTCGCCTGCTGCTTTGGCACGGCCAGCCCGAGCGCCGCCCGCCTCGACCTGCGGGCCGAAGACCTTCCAGAACCGCAGCGTCTCATCGGCGGCCGCCGATAGCACAGTTAACCCGTCTGGGCTCTGCCAAACAATGCAGCCGCCGCTTTGTTAAGTTAGTCTCATCCTCCACGCCCGAGCTTGGCCTCTGTAACGCCCACGGCAGGCACATGGTGACGCAGAGGCAAGAATGGCAGCGGCGGCATCGGCCGGACCTGAGCGAGGTGGAGAACTCGGGCGGTGTGGCCAGTGAGCTCTGCAGCCTTGGTCATGGAGGGGTAGCGCCACAGGCACAGCTGGTTCTGGCTGAATCCGTGCGAGCTCAGGATCTCGCGCTCGTGCTGGCTCCAAAGCAGCGAGCACACCTGCGCTCGTCGCAGGCCCACGGTCAGGTGCCAGGCAGGAGTCGGCTGCGAGCACCGGACAAGAGCACCTCGGTCCAACCACTGCCGGCGGCCCGCTCCGCAGTAGCTGTCCGCAGACCTGCGAGTTGGTGTCGACGGAGTTGACGAGAGCGCCCGTGTGTGTGTTCCAGAATTTGATGCAGCGGTCGGCGGTGCCGCCGCCCGACGCCAGCAGGTTGGCCTGGAACGGGCACCACGCCAGCGCCTTGACGGCGGCCTGGTGCGCGTCGAGCCGGTGGAGCGGCCCGCCGCTGCCACCAGCGGCTGAGTCCCACACCAGCAGCAGGTTGTCATTACCGCCAGAGGCCAGCTGCTGGCCCGACGGCGACCACCGGAGGCCGCACACCTCCTGTGCGTGCCCTGCCAGCTGCGCCGTCACGTGCTCCCGCACCCGCACTGCGCGCCACCACGCACTCACTACCGTTAGCAAGGCAACTTGACTGCCGCGTTGCTGTTCATACGGCAGAGGCCGCCGCTCGGCAAGCTCGCTTGCTGTGTTCTTGAAAGAGGGCAACAAGGACAGGCGGTGCAGAAGCGACTCCACACCGTCGTGGTTGATGATCAGGTTGTCGCGGCCGCCCGTGCTAAGGGTGGAGCCGTTCCAGGAGAGGCTGCTGACGCGCGCGGTGTGGCCCTTGAGCGTGCGGATCTGCCGCAGCGAGCAGGAGTCCCACAGCTGCACCTCGGAGGTGCTCAGCCCGACCGCCAGGTGTCGGCCGTCCGCGGCCCACGCCACGGACGTGACGTAGTCGCTCTCGCCGGCACACCGGCTCAGCTCCTCGATGAAGCCAGAGGCGGCGTCCCACAAGTAGACTGCGCCGCCGAGCGCCACAGCGACGGTGTTGCGCGAGCCCCAATCCAGCAGGTTGAGGTAGTAGTCGTCCACGAGCTCCGGCGCATCCAAGATGCGCTCCGGCGCCTGCCACCAACGCCAGCGACAGCCGCCAAGCAAGCACCAATGGGCGTCAGCACAAGAAGGTCGCAATATGAGCATCACCGCCCACCCTGCGCGTCCTTGTCTCGAAGGCAGACAGGGGACCGGCCGAACCTGGGGGATGTGGCGGAAAGCCCGGCGCGGCGGGGCGCGGGCCCCTGCCGCGCCGCTCTGGGAGTAGAGGACGCGCGCTCGGCTGCCATCGTAGCCCTCGGGCGGCGCCGGCGCCTTGTGCTTGAACGCCAGGATCTTAGTCGGCCGCTGGCTGACACCTCCGCCGCCATTGCCGCAGGCCGTGCCCGGCTCGCGCAGCAGGTTGTCCGCTAGGTGCAGCTTGTAGTGCTCCTGCAGACAGCGACGGGACGGTGAGCTGCGGCGTCAAGACCACAACCAAGACTACAAGACCGCAATCAAGACCACAATCTGGAGCAGAATCGGGCGTACCTTGCCAGGGGTCACATACTCAGCGGCGCCGCCGCCGACTGCAGCAGCAACGGCGCCGGCGCCGCCGGTAGTGGCTGCGCCGCCGGCATTCTCCTTGGCGTCAGCCAGGAGGTTGAAGCGCGCAACCTCCATGTCCATGGCAGCTCGCGCAGGGATGAAGCGGTCCCCCTGCAAGAAAGATGGCCAGCGCTCTCTAAGGTCCTGCACGGCTGGACTGATGACGGACCCCCGATCCAAGCGAGCGCACGGGAGGCCGCTATGGCAGGCACCGCCTCACCTGGCCGGGCGTGCGGTGCGGCGTCTTGCGCGCGGAGAGTGGGGAGGTGCCGCCGTTGCCGATGCTGCCGCCGCGGTCGGCGAGCGCCAGGCGCTCCCATCGGCTCGGCGCCTTGCTCGGAGTCTGCAACATAACGTCACTCACGTGCCAGAGGGGGAGGGGGAGGAGAGGAAGGGGGCGGGGGAGAATGGCGGCCGCGGCCGCGGCCCCAACAAGGGAGCGGAGAAGACGAGCAAGCAATGTCAGGACAAAGCGAGCTCGCCGCTAGTCTACTCACCTGGCGGCGCCGACGGCGGCGCGCGCTTAGCACGGAGCGGCCGCAGCCGCGCGCCCGGCGCAGGAACGCTGGGCGTGCCGGCAAGCACTGGCATGCGTGTGGATCACTGAGAGCAAGAAGAGCTCGACCAAGGCCGCCGCACGAGAGGCCCGAGGGTAGGGAGGTACGGGGGGGGGAGAGGAGGGAGGTAGGGGGGGGGCTTTCGGGCGCGGGCCAACGGGAAGTTGGCGGGCCCGCCTGCGCGCTCCTGGGCGCCACGTGGCGGGGTGGCCCCCGACCGCCGTGCGGGGTCGGGGCGGGCGTCGCCGTTCCGCGGAGCCGCCGTCAGTCGCCGCGGCCGCCGTTTCCCTCGGCTTCTCTTTTCGTTGGCTTTGGACGTTGTCCATTCTTTTTGGGCTGGCTTTGCCAGCCCCTCTTCTCTATGGGCGCGCACGTTCCTCTTCTCGGCTGGCCCCTCGCCCCCTTCTTTGTACTTGGCCATTTCGTTTAGCCTTCATTTGTTTCAAAATACACGAATCTTTTCCCTTCAAGATGAGTGGCCACTTTGGCCTTCGATTATTCAAATGCACGAAAGTTGTCCCTCGGATGAGCTCCTTGCTTCCCAGCCCTCGCCCCCTTCAGAACTTCTTAGAGACAGCTGCTTTCACTTGCATTGCCGTGTGGTTTCAGAGCCTCTCGGCCCTTTGGACTTTGTATAGTTTTGCCTGGACTGGCTCTTCACAGCCCCCTCTTCTTCAAGAAGAGCTTGGTCTCTCCAGGGCTTAACTCAAAATCTAGAGATTGTTGAAGGGCTGGACCATGAGGACCAAGCCAAAGAATGATAAGAGCGTGCAAGGTCATTGGCGAAGCAGGAACTCCTCGAGTTCCACTAATATGATTGCCAACAGCTATGTGGAATCAAGTGAAGCTTTAGCTTTTGGCTGCCAAGGGCTTCCTTGCAAGGAAGAAATACATTGGTGTGAACAGCTCCTTCCTGCAATCCAGACAGTACTTCATACATAAGGATGTCCAACCTCTTGCAGCATAGAATGAACCTTATCCACTCGACGGAGGAGAATGGCTCTCACCTGCCTCCCTCGACTAGACCATCTGCTCCTTTCTCTAGGAACTGCGCGACTCGGTAGCTTCCTGCAGGAGCTATACTGAGCTTCTCCAGGGTCCAAACCTGCCAGTCAACATCAAGTTATGGGCATCAATGCTTATCTACCAGGAAACTGTAATCGACAATGAGGAAGCCATGTAGTGGGGAGAATGTCTGTGCAGGCTATCACGACCTCATCAAGCTTTCAGTCCAGCAAGCAGCATTGCATCCATTTGTCAGTCAGTCTTCCAAGAATCTGTCTAGCTGACAATGAGGACTGACTGGAAAAGGAGGTGGAAGGTGAGGAGTGACAAACCATCACGCGAGTAATGCTGCGGCCAAGGAAGGTGAGTCGGAAGTTGGTGATGGAGAAGTGCGTTGGATCTAGGGGCTGATACCAGGGGACCTTTGCTGTCTTTACCAAATCCGCATCTTCCAGAACCTACATTGTCGACAATTCAGAGTAGCATATGAAAATTTCCAAACAATCCATATAACTTCAACATATGATTTCTGACATCTGTAAGAAGGAAGCAGCTGTGGACCCAGGCAACCGACTGCACCATGAGAGTGGCATGATCAGTACCGCAAATCCAGCACATATCAGAGCATCATGGCATTGCTTGAGTGTTCGAATTTCTGGCAAGCCGTTCCCAAGCTCAATCTCTGCCTACAGCAATCAACAAACATAAGAAATATCGTTTGACATGTTGCCACATAAATGCCACAGTAAGGCCACTGTGCAATGCTGAAATGTCAATCTGAGATACTGCTAAATATGGAAATAACAGAAAAATCATTCTGACAGTCTGATGACCACCTTGATTCGCTGATGTTCCCTATTTTTGGGATCGTATGCGTCTGTGATGCACCATTCATATGCTGCAAAGCATTGCCCAGGCTTCAACACCCTGAAGATCTCTCTGTAGCAAGCCACCTTGCAAGAGAGGTGATAGGAAACTGTGATTCAGGGGTGCTGGCCTTCAGTAAATTCCTCTCAGGGAAGGGGCAGCAACGGAGACCTCTCCTAGGTGCAGAAGATGACAGGCGAGACCTACATGCACTTGCTGAGTCAAGGCTAATGAGCGAGCAGTTGTCCAAGTCGACCAGACAATATATAACATTCTCGTCTGCTTGGCTGTTAGGAAATGTAACATCCACTCACAGCGTCCGGCGCGTGACAAGTTGCCTCAATAGCATAGGCCGCATCATAGGTTGCCTCTTCAACTGGTATGCTCATGAAGTCGGCCTTCAGGAAATTGCAACGGTCCAACTCGGCCTTCCTATTGAGTACCTGTATAGGGTATGTGTTTCAAGGCAGTTTATTACTGACCATGCATCTAGAAGCCTCATGACAGAAGTGTTATATGAAGAACATAAGGACCAGATATGTATCTTCTAGTCCAAGTACATGCTGGGCAAGTCAAGTCATGTGGTTGAAGCTCAATACCTCTCCTCGAGAGATCTGGTAGGCATTATTATTCAGGCCCGTGACCGAAGCGCCACTGCAAAAGATGAGGGATGCTGCCTCTGTCAAAGATCTCTCATTCCAGAGAATCTGTCTGAAGTATATACAAATAAACGTCTCCACTACAGCAATCAAGGTATGTGCAAACATGGCCACTCTGAACAACAATCTTGTTCCTAGCCATCTTCAAAAGCACTTCACGTACACTTCGTGCTTTGCACCACACCTCAATGGTGCAATGCAGCTGATCTACACTTCGTGCTTTGCACCACACCTGAAGAGTGCAATTTCTCGCAAGGGTCCTCCAACCCCACATCCAACATCCAGCACCTGGCAACCCGTCTTCCACGACATTAAGGTCAAGTGCACCAGGTTGTCACCATGCCTTGTATTTCCATGGATGTCACAAGTGGATGAACGACACACTAAGGAGCTCAACAGTACATGTGATCCGCCAATGTCTCACCGGGTCAAGGGGAAAAAGTGATGGATAAATGATCTTGTATAACAACTCAAGATTCAACAGCGGGCTTGAGTACGAAGGTCGAACGTGATCAAGACATTGTGGGCTTTTGATGACCTTCATGCCGGGCCGCAGACCAAGGCGCAAGGCAAGAAAGTGCTCGTGCCTCCTGATGCTCTCCCTAAGTGTCTCATTCCTGTGCCTGCTTGCCACAAAACCAACACCACAGTGCTCAGTGCGACAGAGCCATACCTGTAGGAGAAGCATGAAAAGGCATTGCAAAGCAGCTGCTTCGACTTGAAGCGGCAGAGATGTCCAGAACCTGTGCGCAAAGTGGAAGGACTCGCCCCAGCCGTACTCGTAGAAGCTGGTGGCCAGGTCGTAGTACTTGTTCACCTGCAGCGCAGGCAGAGCCGTAAATGTTGTGACGCCTCCGTGGTGCTCTTGACGTCCCCAGATCATCCACCAGCAGCGCTTGTTGCGCCCAGTAGCAGGCGCTACGGACACCACAGCCTGCGTACGTGATGCGGAAAGCCCGGACGGCAGCACTGGCTGGCATTGGCAGACGGCGAGAGCCTCACCATGTCGGTGTAGCTGCTCTTCCTCGCCGCCTCGTCGCCGCCATGGTACGCGTGGTAGCTCTCGTAGCTGGCATGCGACGGCGGAGGCATCCGTCAGTCGACACAGCCGCGCGCGCCATGTCCTGCCGTCGGAGACCCGCCATCGAGCGCCAGCAACGAAACTCACCCCCGCACCGCGGCCGCGACGCCGCCGGCGCCGACGCCGCCGCCGGCCTCGCGCACGAGCTCCGCCGGGCCCAGGCGCTCGCGCCAGGGATCCGCCATGGCGGCGGCGGCGGCGCGCCGCGGGGCGCTGGCGGCAAGGCCTGCGACGGCGGTTAGTGGTATGGCGACTGGACCAGAGCTCGTGCACTGTAAGACCTGCAGCCGCTCGGATTCGAAGGTTCGCCGTCCCGCCGGCTGCACCTGGCTGGCTTTACCAGCCGCTCTTTTGACACCAGCAGCCGTTAGTTCTTGCCTTCCCGCCGGGCGGCGGCATCGACGGCCCGCTGATCCTGGCGCTCAACACTTCAGCAACCCCTTCTCCTGTCTTCTGTTTGTTTGTGCTAGCACGAGCAGGCAGAGCAAGAAAACTATCATGATAGCAGACAGGTGCAGGTACAGGGCGGCCAGAGCAGGAAGTCCAATAATTTCGATTCCGGTTGCTCAGCAGGGGGCCGGTTGACACGGTCACTGCTTCCTTAGTGGTTTGCGCTTTCACAGTCCTTTGGACCTTGTCTATCGCGTTGGGGCTGGCCATGCACAGCTTTTGCCCCCTCACGAAGAAGCCCTCACGAAGAAGCTTACAGCTTATTAGAAGGTGATGATTGTGAGAGGCCAACCCACCAATGAAGAAGCGACTCAGGAAAGCAACGTAGAAGCAACAAAGCACAGCACCCGTCCCGGCATTCCGCTGGTCCCCATCAAGCCTCCTCTCTGCTCCTTGATACATGCCAATCACTGTGATATCTGTATCATCTTTTGGGCTTGCTTTTCACAGCCATCACCTCTTTTCAGCCAGAACAGCTTCTCATCTCTCTGCGACTTGCTGCAGGCAAGCGCCTCCTTCATTTGTCCGTGCTGCACAGGCAGCTGCACAGCACCTGGACGGCAAGAGTGCTGCACTCTGCCGAGGGGCCGACTTGCCATGGAATAAGTTGTGCGCACACTAATGACCTAAGCCAGAGCGCCGCTCGGGAGCTGCCCGGCGACCAAATAAATGAACGAACAAACGAATATGAGTATCCTGAGGCCACCTTTGGCGGGAGGCGGATGCCTGCTCGCCGCAAGGGCCGTGCGCCTGGTGATCAAGCGCCACTTTACACCATGCTCGCTTATCTGGAGCCTCTTGGTGAAGTGGTTGGTATCTGCAATTCGACCCAGTGGTGCTGTCTTCCTAAAAGTCAAAAATGTTGCACTGGTGCATGTATTGGTCTGTATAGTCCACGTGATTGCTCCAGAAAGGTCGGAGGTCAGCAATGGCAATGTCAAGCCACGGCTTGGCTGGCCCGTTGTAGTGAATGACAGCTGCACCTTTTACCATGTCCAGGTTGCTGTCTGGTTGATAGCCAAGTCCAAGCATGTGCCAATCGGCATCAATGGGAGCCACATGACCATCAAAGGCAATCAGAGCAGGTGGAAGAGTCCCCAGGCGCCACAGGGTCAGGTTCGCCTGCAGGTTCTGCACAGAAAATGTTTGTGGGACTCAGTGGTTGTTTCCGCCAGGAAGCAGTCATTGAGGAGGTACGAGAAAGCAAGACAATAGATGCCCACAAGAACAAGCAACCACTGACAGGCCTTCAGCCAACATGGAGGGGCTGACTTAGTTTTAGGAAATACACATCCCAAGATGAACCAGCTGCTGTTATGCTGTCATTTGTCTGTGACTGTCAATCCATGGCATGAAGGTTGAGACAAGGTGGAACCTGCATTTCCCAGTGGTGATATACTTGCGTGATGTTGGACCTCCGCCAGGCGGCCAAGTCGAATATATTCATCCCATATGCCCAAGCGCACTTTTCAGGATCAAGATGGGCAGCAATGAGAGGGCTTGAAAAGTTGAAGTACATCTTGAAGCGTTTGGACATGACCCACTTGTCAGGACCATGGCAAGTCTCCACTGCACCGTTGACCTTGCCATCGAGGGGGATTTGCCAAAGGCCACTTAGATCGCGTTGTACAACCACATCATCATCCAGGAAAACAACTTTGTCCAGTTCAGGAAAGACCTGCACATGAGCTCTTCAGTGTAATCAAACACATCACAGAGAAAGCAGTGGCATTACTGAACAGGTGCACGCGTCCTTTTTGCGAGCACAACCTTGTGACCAGAGCAGTTGCATTACCGAAGTAGGTGCTCACGTCCTTCTCGTGAGCACAACCGTGTGACAGGTTCAGCATGCAACACAATGGGAAGCATGAAGCATTTGCCTGTGAAGTTGGGGTTGGCAAGTCCAGGTCACTAAGCTCACTGTCACTTACTTGAGGCAAGTACATCCTCAAATGATTCATGATGGATATGTACTTTGGGTTGCGGCCTTGAAGCTTGGCAGCTAGCACCATGGGCAACTCTGCAGGATTGACTCCTTCTAAATGGTCTCCATAGAAGTGCTTCTGCACAGTGGTGGAGCTCTCAATCACCTCCAGCACTGGGATATTCTCCTTGGTCAACCAGGCCAGTTGGTTGGAGTTGCGGACGTCAATAGTTGCTGGCTCAAGTGGGTGGGTGGCAAACCACGCATGCATGGCTGTGAATGACAGATCATCGGTGACAACATGAAAGACAATGTCTTCTGGAGTTAGCGCGTTCCTGACTGTCGAGCCAACCACCACAGATGCTGCCAACACATTGTCCGTTATCAACACCAGATGGTGTAGGTTCTTGTCCAAAAGGCGGGGACGCAGAGCTGGCGATGGCAGGGGTCTCTGGGCCAATGGATTGACGGCATATTCGCTTGCCAATCGGAGTGCCAAGCAGTGCAATCCCTTTGGTATGCCTTTGGACGCAAAGTGCCTGTACAGTGCTCGCTGAAGCTTGGCGACCCGGGCCCTTTCTGCGTGCAGCTCAACCTGAAAAACAAGCACGGGTCATCCCTTTGCTGGCAAGATGGGGCGCTAGCCCAACCGTGACTGCTATAACATCAGAAGCACGTATAGGCATGTTGCATGAAAGGCTGGTCATTTAACAGCTGGCAATGCGGTGTATTCATTCAGTAGAACTGGTCCGGTAATGCAAAAGTTGGAGAAGTCTAAGAGATAAATTTGCACTTGGAGGAAGGACATGGAATTACCATGGCTTTCAGTTTGAAGACCAGTGTCGGGGTATCGAACTGCAAGTCGGTCGCCTGTGCAATGAGGTCATCAATAGTGTCAGGTATCTCGTCGTCCAAGGCTTGGAGCTCCGTGCGCGCCTTGAGTGCTGCAACCAGTGGGGCTGGATCTGGCCAGCGGCGTCCCTGCGCGCAGTACCCTGCCGAGTGAGAAGAGTTGCAGCAACGCCTTCTGCACCTGTGCTACACATGCGAGCCAAACAAGCAGAACACAACATTGGGACGCTGATGAGCGTAAGCCTGGAGTCGTGAGAGACCAGAGGCCTACCAGCCTTGTTCTGGGCATCAGCTTGCCGGGCGATGACTTCCGCCCAAAGTACATACAATCTGTGAAGGGATGGCACCAACTTGGAACAGATCAGAAGTGCATTATAGCCGGACATTGCCATTTGCTAGAAGAGCTTGAGAGGCGGTCGTCAGGGCCTGTCTCACAGCACTCGGCACCTGCGGTCTTGCAGTCCTGGATGTCATCCAGGGCGCTGACGGCCGCCGACAGGAAGGTGAAGGTGAGGAGCACGGAGGCGGCGAGCAGGCCGCAGACGATCCACCGGAACGACCAGTAGCGCGCGGCGCGCTTCAGGAGCGCGGGGTCCAGGAAGCCGGAGCTGGCGGAGATGGTGATGCGGCGGCGCCCGGGCGAGACCTGGACCTTCATGGCGGCCGACGCCCGTGGAGCCCTCCCGGCGCGCCAGCTGGCACTCGGCGCTGGCCCTCAGCGACGCGCGGCGCGGCGGCGCGCTCATCTCGGCGCGCGCGGCNCCACCCTAGCATAAGGCTTCGTCTTATGTAGCCTTATACTTTGTGCACTAGCTTTTGCCTGGACAAAGTACTGAATTAAATTGGCCACCATTTTCATTTCAAGCGCACCGCTCGCTTTCGGCGACGACAGGTAGGGTCCAGCACAAGCGTGACGCCGTTGGGGCGGAGCTGACGGGTGACGCGCTGTCGAATGACCAATGACTGCTGACGGTGGAGTAGACAACGCCAACGACGCCGCCATACGCGGCAGGCTGGCGGCGGCGGCCGCGGCGGCGGCGGCGGCGGCGGCGCGTCCGCAGCCTGCGGCGGGGCCGCCGGAGGGGGGCGGGTCAACAGTAGGAGTCCTGGAGTGCGAAAACTGCCGGCGGGCAGCACGGGCCTGTGAAATCTGCAGATTACCATCTATTTGCCTGGCCAGGGGGCTTGCCGGCCGATAAGACTCTGCTCATTGCCGGATGAGGCCGGCCCCGGGTGGCGGCTGCGGGGCTCCCTATGCGCATGTGCAGGATCCGCGTATGTACGGGACGGTTGTGGGATCTCGCAATAGCACATCGGCCGAATCGTCCTGCCCAGTGCTGCTTACGATTTTCCACATGTGGGGAGCCATGGCTGTGAGCGGCTGGCACCTGACGAACGTGGCACAGTCTGCTGGGGGGGGAGTCAGCAGAGGAGCTTGCTTGGCCAGATTGTCCCAGCTCAGTAGCAGCAAGACAGCAGCCTAAGGTCAGCCAATAGAGACAAGGAGAACCATGTCACACCACAATCCGAGTGTCTAAACACTGATGGAGGTGGCTGTGGATGGCAGAAGTATGAAGGAGATCTGCTTTTGTTCAGGGACGCACCGGGCCTTTTTTGTACCGACACGACAAGCTGGAGATTGTGCTAGATGCTGCAAATGCTGGAAAGTGGCTAGTTCAGAGCCACCCGCTGTGTTTGGCCTGCTCTGATGGAAAACGGTGCAGATAAGGCATAGGAAGACCGAGGCTGACGAGTGGGCGGCAGTAGCCACCGCCTGGCTCGCTTCCTGATTGACACAGCGCTCCTGCATGAGCAACGATATCTGGCACGGACTTCAACGATCTTGCCCAAAAGTACTGCATTCTTGGTCGAGAGGGCCTTCTGAGGCCTGGCCCACCTTAGTTCAGTCCACTGTACGCACCCACAATGCAGGCCTGCACTTGAGACCTACTGTGAGATTGCTTGTTTTCCGCACGACTCGGCCAAAGTGCAAGGTGCAGGGGAAACAGTAACTGGCGGCACTCATTGGCCGCGTGATTGTAGTACAGAAGAAGTTAACTGCAACAAGGAGAAAGCGCAGCAGAAGCAAGACAGATTCAGGCCGACTCGTGTGCACTATTCAGTTGTATCATACAGCTGCCGCCTCTGATGGACTGGTCCACTGCGCTGAGCACTGCTTGCGTTTTGCGAGCAATTGATGGCCAATGTGGGTCCGCTTTGCTGCGGCCCGATTGGATGCCCGCCACAAGAGAAGCAAACTTCTCGAGCATCAGCGCCTCTTGAGGTACCCTCAGCTGTACCTTGTGACTGACCTCCTCCTTCGAGATCCTGCAGGCAACACCACCTCATCAAGGTCACTACCAACACAAAGCATGAGCAACACAGCAGTAAAGCAATTTTCCTAGTCTAGCTTGAGCGGCCGGAGACAGAGCAAGTCTACGTGCAGAAGCAGCATCTCAGCATATCCACTACCATGTGGAAAAGTCTTTGAGAGCCACTGCGCTGGTTATTGTGAACGAGCATTCGTCCTCCCTGACGGGGATGATGAAGTCCTTCAGCTCCAGGACTGCTCTAGTGCCGACAATCTCAAGGTTTTGTCGAAATGGCGCATCAAAGCCGCAGTCAAAGACCGCCACGCGGCCGTCTGGCCAGGTAAGAGTGGCTCCACAGCTCATGACAACTCCAGCGGCGTTCAGCTTCGGGTCAGGATGAGCAGCCACGCGGTGGGGCATGTCGAAGGCGAAGGCCCACAGTGCGGCGCGGATGCAGTACCACCCGACGTCGCCAAGGCACCCGAGCCCATCGAGGCCGGGCTTGCACCGGATGTTGGTGGCCAGGAACTCGTCCGCAGCCCAGAAGGAGAGCGAGGAATTCACGCGGCTGGGCCGGCCGAAGGCGGACCGGTCGTCGAGGTGCCGCGCCATGGCGGCGGCGCGCGGGTTGTGCATCCACATGGTGCCGTCCATGAGCTGCACGCCGGCCTCGGCGCACGCCGCAAGCATCTCCTCCAGCTCCGCGGCGTCTGGCGCCGGCGGCTTCTCCAGCAGGACGTGCTTGACCGCCGCCGCGGCCTTGACCACCCACTCGCGGTGCAGGCCCGTCGGCAGCGGCACGTACACCGCGTCCACGTCCGGGTCGTCCAGGACCTCCTGGTAGCTCCCGTACGCCGTCGCCAGGCCCGCCTCGGCCGCGAACTCGCGCGCTTTGGCCAGCGATCGGCTGCCCACGGCGCGGGGCTCCACGCCGGACGCCTTGTGCATGGCGCGCACCACCTTGCGGGCAACCCTGGCGCACCCGAGGACGCCGAAGCGCACCGGCGGCGGCGACGCCGACGCCGACGGCTCCGTGGCCGCCGCCATGGCCGCCGCCTCTGGAGGCCAACCACGGCGAGCGTGCCGCAGCTCGCCTGCGTCGCCGCAGCGTCTCGGCCTCGGGCGCGTCCTTGTGGCTTCCTGACAAGCAAGCTCGGCGGTGGGGCAGTCCGGGCTCCGGGCTCCGGCTCTGAGAATTCAGCAAGCACTTCCTCTATGGGCGAGCACTTCTTCTGTCAGGCTGGCCGGGTGCAGGATACAGGCTTTCCCAACTAGTTTGGGCCTTGTCATTCTTGGTCGACGCGCGCCGTCGTGGTCGGCCGGGCATACTAGCGCCATCTCACATCGTTTGTTCGTTCCTTCCGTGCTCCACAAGCGGTACAGGTCGAGTCGTCATGGCCCCCGTCAGCACGGCTCTCCCCGCTGTGTGGCACCTCCAACCCTCCTTTCCCCCACCCGCCCTCCCTCCTGCCATTGCTGCTTCCTCAACCTCCTCTAGCAGCTCCACAAGCGGTACCGGTCGAGTCGACATGGCCCCCGTCAGCACGGCTCCCCCCGCTCTGGCTGGCTGGCTGCATCTGGCTGGCATTTCACAGCCGATTCTTTCATTTCAGCAGCCGCTTTCTCTGTGGCACCTCCGGCCCTCCTAGTATAGGGCGTCTTTTCATGTAGCCACATTCTTTGCGCTGCATTCTTTGCACTTTCTGCATTTTCTGCCTGAACAATGTAATGGCTTGAATTGGCCTCGCTTTAATTTCATGCGCACCGCGCGCCTTCTCTCTCCTTAAAAGGCCGGGCATACTATCGAAGAAAGAATGCGTTCGCCCGTAGAAAAAAAGTACAAAGGCAAGCACATCTATAGACCTACATAATCTACATAATCTACAGCAAAGTGACCCGCTCAGTAACCACGGGTCAAAACATAAAGGTCGCTAATCGATGCCTGAATACTAGATGTCAGATACGAAGCCCTTCTGCCACCAACTAGAGCTCGGCCAGCTTTCTGGTGCAAGGCATTAGCCTGAGCACGCTGCAAACAGGCCGAAACACGTCGACGCAAGAAAGACAGATATGCAGCTGGCAAGCCCAACTCAACCGGAAACACATCTGCACAGGAAAAAAGGCCCTGGCAGAAGCCAGCCCGAGAAGAATGGACAAAGAGCCACAACAGGTGCCGAAAAGAAGGGAAACACACAGCTAGGCATCTAGACAATGAGACACGATGAAACCACAGGAAGCTCAATACCCGCGGGTGAGCAACATCAGGTTAGAGTAGCTCGAAGCTGGAAAAGATGCATTCAGCCGCGACCCAGAAGCAGCCGCGATAGCGCGGCCGGCACGCGAGTGGACGGCATGAGTGGCACTCCCAATGGGGGCAAGGGCTGCGAAAAGCCAGCACAAAAAGGAGCGTTGGAGGGACACGGAAAAACGAAGTGGTACTCACAATGGGGAGCTGCATCCGGATTACCTGGGCCAGGGAGCCAGCCGCGTTGAAGCCGGGCAGCCCCCCCTGCCCTCACCATCGGCAGAAGAAGGCTCGCCCATAAAGAAAGAGGGGCTGGCAAAGCCAGCCCAAAAAGAATGGACAATGTCCAAAGCCGAAGAATGAGAAGCCGAGGAAGGACTCCTCTACTCTACCAATCACGACAACATACTAGGGAAGCTCAGTACCCGCGAGTGAGCAACATCAGGTCCGAGTAGCTCGAGGCAGGGAAGGAGGCACTCCGCCGAGACCCGGAGGCCGCATCGGCAGGGTGGGCACGTCGTGAGTGCACCAAGGTTCTTACGCCGTACCTCGCACGAATCGAAGCGGACTCCATGGACGAGGCGGCCTGGGCCTTATACATCCTCTTTCCCAAGCTTGTTCTTGGCCATCTTCCCTCCTTCGGTGTCGGAGGCCGCAAGACTTTCCAGGATAGACTAGCTGCTTTTACAAGTGGAAAGTGGGAGGAGTTGGCTCAGCAGCGTGCGGCAGCTGCTCGGGTCGTGCTCTCGCAGCGGCGGGCGCGCAATGGTTCAGCCAACCAGCCCTCTCAACAGTCCACAGCTGGCAATCTAGCGCGGGCAAGACGCTTTGGCAGGGCAGGAGAACTTTCCCGGGCTGCTCAGGCCCTTCGCCCTGACCCCCTGGCTACTACCAACGACGCCACGGAGGCTCTCTTGCGCCCCAAGTTACTCCAGCTCCCCAAGTTAGCTTGTCAGATTTGTTTGTGCTCACCCGTGGGTACTAATGTCATCTTAGGTACCTTAGATTAGGTCTCCGTATTATGTAGCATTGTTTAGTCTGCACTCGACTCTGCCTGAACAATGTATTGGCTTGAATTGGCCTCCCTTTCAATTCATGCGCCCCGCGCGCCTTCTCTCTCTTGCGACAACTCCACCCCCCTCCACAACACCCCAGAGAGACGTAGTCATGCATGAGGCTACTGAGGCAGAATAACAAGATTAAATAGAGAGGCGCTCCGTGTGGCCCTGGCCAAAGCCCCCCGGATGGTGTCTGGAGGCCCTTCTGGATGGCTCTTTGAGCACTTACAGGACCTCTTCCTCGATGGGGATGAGAGGAGCTTCTCCCTCTTCCTGTCCACCTGCCGGCACATCGCCAGGGCTACCATTCCACCACGCATTGCCGACGCCTTGAACTCCAGCCCCCTGCTAGCCCTTGCGAAGCCAACAGGCGGTGTGAGACCAATTGCGATGACGGAGGTTGTCATGCGGCTGGTATCAAAGGCCGTGTGCAGTGTGCTGAAGCCCCAGCTGACCATCCATCTGTCGCCCCACCAATTCGGAGCTGGCATGTCCTGCGGGGCGGAGGCCCTCGTTCACGGCATCCGCGCTGCTCTTGACGTGGACCCTTCAATGATGGTCCTTGGGCTGGATATCAGTAACGCCTTTAACACAGTGGAGCGCAGCGTCATCATGGAGGAGCTGCGCGACCACTTCCCATCCCTTATACCCTTTTTCCTCATGGCCTATGGCCGCCCAGGGCGGCTGCTGTGGCAAGCCGGAGAGTCGTGGAAGACGCTGTGGTCATCTTCTGGCACACGCCAGGGGAACCCCCTTAGCCCAATCCTGTTTGCCTTGGCACACTGCCGGGCTATTCGGCGCACCCAGAGCCAACACCCAGACCTCCTCTTCCCTTCCTACGCGGATGACACACATTATTGGACCTCCAGCTGAAGTCATGGCGGCTTACCCTTTGCTTGTTCGCGAATTGGACCTGATGGGCCTGCGGGTTTGCCCGTCCAAGAGTGTGGCCTGGTCCCCACGCGGTCTCCCCTCCAACCTCCAGCTCCCCCACGGCTGTCAGACCCCTGCCAATGGGCTGGCCATCCTCAAGGTCCCCTTCGGTACACCAGCTCACGTGGCGGTGGACTTGCGGGACCGCCTCCATAAACACCTCGCCCCCCTCCCTTCCCTTCCCCTCCTGGGGGACACACAGCTGGCGTTGGCCATCCTCACGCGCTGCATCGGCCAACGGGCTGGCTATTTGCAACGGACAGTCGCCCCATTGGGCATGGTGGTGGACCTCTACAAGGAATATGACGACTCCCTTCTGCAGTCCCTGGCATCCCTACTACATTCTTCATCTTTCCCCTCAGATTCAGCTTCCCTTCAGGCCTCCCTCCCCACCCGCATGGGCGGCCTTGGCTGCCGGTCGTTGCAGCAGACGGCGCAAGCAGCCTTCCTGGGCTGCTGGCACCAGATCGCCTCTATGCTCCCCACGCGCTTCCCCTGCCTCCACGACCCTGTACGCAATGTGGAGGAAGGCCCCTTCCCCTTCCAAGAGGACCTGAGGATCATCCGCGACTCAGCCATCGGCGCATTCCCCTCTCTCCAACCCCTACTCACGCCATTCTCCGCCCTCGCCCAAGCTTCTGATAGAGGGGCACAATCCAGGCTGGTTACGGCAGTGGAAGACGAGCGTCGCAGAAGGTTGAGGAGGCTGCCAGAGATTGAGAACAATCCAAGGAGCCTGGCAAGACTTACTTCTCTAGCCACACCTGGTGCCACGGATTGGATCACCTCTCACGCCGTCGCCAACGCCTTCAGCATCAGCTCCGAGGCCTTTCGGACGTCGCTTCAACTCTTCCTCGGCCTCCCACCCAACTGCCTGATTGGGGTGCGCCAGTGCGAGTGTGGCTTCCGTGCAGAGGGTGCTGAGCTCGCCACTCACATGCTGAGATGTTCCACTGGACCAGAAGTGGTGGGCATCCACAACCTCCTTCGCGATGCCCTCGCGGGCTTGATGCGCGACGCCGGCTACCGTGCGGTCGTGGAAGTCAACAACATCATGCCCATCACCACGGACGCACAGGGACGTCATCATCGCCGCACACTTGACATTGTGGGCGTACAACCTGGTGGAGGACCACGGGCCCTGGTCGACGTGGTTGTCACTGAGGCGTATAAAGGTCCAGCGTCAACACACATCGCTGGTCACGCAGTGGGCATCGCAGAACAAAGGAAGATGCAGTACTACTCCGACTACCCTCGATGCGACCAGCTCCTGCCAGCGGCAATCGACATCTATGGCTGTCTGGGTCCTCGATTTCACACCCTCCTCCAAGCCATTGCCAATCTAGGCTACACACAACGTGCAGATGTGTTTCCGGCTGTAATGGGCTTGCCAGCTGCATATTTGTCGTTCTTGCGACGTCGAGTTTCGGCCTGTTTGCAGCGAGCTCAGGCTAATGCCTTGCATCAGAAAGCTGGGCGAGCTCTAGTTGGTGACAGAAGGGCTTCGTACCTGACATCTAGTATTCATGCATCGGTTAGCGACCTTCATGTTTTGACCCGTGGATTTTGAGCGGGTCAACCTGCTGTAGGTTATGTAGATATATAGATGTGCTTGCTTGCCTTTGTACTTGGCCATTCGCCTATGTTTGTTTCAAATACACGAAATTTTCCTGCCCGGCTGGCCTTCGTTTGTTTCAAATACACGAAATCTTTTCCCCAATGGCCGCCGCCGCCCGATGGCCTGCCGGGCAAGCCGCTGGAGGAGATCCAGCCAGCCGATAGAATGTGCTCGCCCATAGAGAAGAGTGGCTGGCAAAGCCAGCCCAAAAAGAATGGACAATATCCAAAGCCAAAGGAAGAGGAGCCGGAAAAGAACTACACTACAGTCCATGCCTTTGCACTAGGACGAAGACGTCAGCCAGAGAACGCTCAGTAACCTCTAGGCAGGAGATGCAAGTCGGAGTAGCTAGCCGGGGGAAAGACGTCGCCCTGACGGAAGCCGGAGGCCGCCGCCAAAGCTCTGCCTGCGCGCAAGTGGACCGCGAACGCAAGTGACCGCTAGAAGAAGTGATAGAAGAAGTGGTACTCCCAATGGGGGCAAGGGCTGCGAAAAGCCAGCCTAAAAGAATTGGCCGATAAGCCCCGTGGACGTCGATGGCAAGGGCCGGGAATTCGTCGCCTGGGGGGTGATCTGCATACTTCCGCTCCTTGCCTTTGGACTAGGACGAAGACATCAGCCAGAGGACGCTCAGTAACCTCTAGTCAGGAGATGCAAGTCGGAGTAGCTAGCCGGGGGAAAGACGTCGCCCTGACGGAAGCCGGAGGCCGCCGCCAAAGCTCTGCCTGCGCGCAAGTGGACCGCGAACGCAAGTGACCGCTGAAGCGAGACGGCCAACCGCATGCGGAAGACCTGCGCAAGGGATCCGGCGACGTTGAAGCCGGGCTGCTTGCCCTGCTGCCCGTGGCGGCGGGCCGCGGCCTGCTGCGTCAGGCGGTGAAGCAAGTCGAGCCACTTTGCGCCGAAGGCCCCGTGTACGTCGACTGCAAGGGGAACAAAGTCGTCGCCCACCGTGTGGTCTGCGTATTTACGTTCCTTGGCGTCCGCCGCTTGGCGGACTGCAGCCTGGACTGTAGTGTAGTTCTTTTCCGGCTCCTCTTTCTTTGGCTTGGGATATTGTCCATTCTTTTTGGGCTGGCTTTGCCAGCCACTCTTCTCTATGGGCGAGCACATTCTTGCCTCGGGCCGCCAGAGCAAAATCTATCGCCATCTCAAATCGTTTGTTCGTTCCTTAACAGTGTACATGTAGTCCTTTTTCGGCCTTCGTGCCGGCAGAGCCCTCGCTGCTGCCTCTGGCTCTGGCCAGGGGACCCCCTTCCATCGTAGCATCTCCAATCTGCGGCTGCTTAGCAGGGGTTACTGAGTGAATCGTAGCTGCTTTGTTTCTTCTTGTGCTTGTTTTTCTTAGCGCTTCCCATGGCCCCCTTCTCGTACTTTGTTCATTCTTTTTTGGGCTGGTTGTTCCAGCCCCTGTCCTCAATGGGCGAGCTCTTTCTTCCAGGAGCCTAGCATCTCTGATCTGCGGCTGCTTAGCAGGGGTTACTGAGTGATTCGTAGCTGCTTTGTTTCTTCGTGTGCTTGTTTTTTTTAACGCTTCCCCTGGCCCCCTTCTCATACTTTGTTCATTCTTTTTCGGGCAATGTATTGGCTTGAATTGGCCTCCCTATCAATTCATGCGCCCCGCGCGCCTTCTATCTTTCGGGCTGGCTTTTCCAGCCCCTATCACTATCCCTATCCCTATCCTCAATGGGCGAGCCCTTTCTTTTTCGGCACTTCTTCCTTTGGCTTTGGACATTGTCCATTCTTTTCTCTATGGGCGAGCTCTTCTCTTCTTCTCTCGCCTTTTCCGGCACTTCTTTTTTGGCTTTGGACATTGTCCATTCATTTTTGGGCTGGCTTTGCCAGCTTCTGCTTTGCCAGCCCCTCTTCTCTATGGGCGAGCACTTCTCTCTTTCAGCATCGACACACATCGCTGGCCACGCAGTGGGCATGGCAGAGCAGAGAAAGCTACAGCACTGCTCCGACCACCCCCGGTGCGATCAGCTCCTGCCAGCTGCAGTTGACACCGTTGGCTGTCTGGGTCCACGTTTCCACACCCTCCTCCACAACATTACCAATCTAGGCTACACACGATGTGCAGATGTGTTCCCGGCTGAGATGTGCTTGCCAGCTGCATATCTGTCTTTCTTGCGACGACGAGTTTCGGCCTGTTTGCAGCGTGCCCAGGCTAATGCCTTGCACCAGAAAGCTGGGCGAGCTCTAGTTGATGGCAGAAGCGCTTCTTATCTGACATCTAGTATTCAGGCATCGATTAGCGACCTTTATGTTTTGACCCGCGGTTACTGAGCGGGTCATTCTGCTGTAGGTTATTTAGGTCTTAGATGTGCTTGCCTTTGTACTGCCTCGCGGGCTGGCCACGCGGCCACGAAGGCCGCTCGCAGCAAGGCGGCCAAGCACTCCGACCACCCACCTGCTGATGAATTCGTCCCCTTGGCTGTGGACGTACACGGGGCTCTCGGGTCCCAGTGGCTTGACCTGCTGGCCACGCTTGCGCGGCGGGCTGTGTCCCGTAGGCGCGGCGAGCCGGCTGACTTCAACGCCGCTGGCTCCTGGGCCCAGGTCTACCGTGTGAGACAGTCTGTATTCCTTCAGCGGTCCATGGCCCACGCTCTGCATCTGCGTGCTGGCCGTGCTCTCGCTGCGGCCTCTGGCTTTCGTCAGGGGGATAGTTTCCCGGCAGCTAGTCTGTCGGATCGGAGGCTCCTCACTCGTAACTACTGAGTGATCCATCCGCAGGACGCGCTCTGGCCGCCGCCTCCGGGTCTCAGCGGAGCGCCTCCTTCCCCGCATCGAGTTATTCTGACCTGCTGTTGCTCACCCGTGGGTATTGTAACTTCTTTCTTTGGCTTTGGACGTTGTCCATTCTTTTTGGGCTGGCTTTGCCAGCCTCTCTTCTCTGTGGGCGAGCCCTTTCTTCCCCCTGCTCTACCATATAGCATCTTCAGACCCCTTTGTAGTTGCTTTTTGGGCTGGCTTTGCCAGCCACTCTTCTCTATGGGCGAGCACTTCTCTTTGTAGTTGCTCAATGCTTTTTCGGAAGAATGTGCTCGCCCATAGAGAAGAGTGGCTGGCTTTTCGGCCCCTTCAAACCTTGTCAATTCTTTTTTGGGCTGGCTTTTTGCAGCCCTTGCCCCATTTGGGAGTGCCACTTCTTCTTCTTCTTTTTCGGCTCCTCTTTTCTTTGGCTTGGGATATTGTCCATTTTTTTTGGGCTGGCTTTGCCAGCCACTCCTCTCTACCATAGCACCCTCAGGCCCCGACCGTTGGGAGCCCGCGCCCGCCACTCGCGCCGCCGCCGTCGCCGCTGCCGGCGGCGACGGCGGCGGCTCCATTGCCCCCTGCTGCCGCCGGCTGGCGCGCTCGCTCCGCCGCGCTCATGGCCGCGCCAGGCCGCGGGGCTTCCTCGGGCGCCCCGCTCAAAGCTGCGCCAGGCTCCGGAGCCCCGCCCGGGCGCCTTGCCGGCTGCCGAGCTCCTCCAGTCATCCTCCTCAAGCCTTTCTTCTGCCCCCGACCGTTGTGGCGCCCGGCGACGGCGACGGCGGCGGCTTCAGTCCTCCTCGCCGCCCCCGCCACCGCTGTGCCAGGCCCCGCGGCTCCCTTGGGCGCCCCCTCCTGCCACTGCTGCTGCTCCATACCTCTAGCAGCTTCTGAAACGGACGCAGGCCAGG
>WELB01000079.1:51628-69217 GCA_009602725.1 Spirogloea muscicola | reverse complement strand
CTCTGGCCAGGGGACCCACTTCCAGGAGCCCAGCATCTCTGATCTGCGGCTGCTTAGCAGGGGTTACTGAGTGTCTCGTAGCAGCTTTGTTTCTGTTACTTAGCGCTTCCCCTGGCCCCCTTCTCGTACTCTGTTCATTCTTTTTCGGGCTGGTTGTTCCAGCCCCTATTCTCAATGGGCGAGCACTTTCTTCTGAAAAATGAAAGAGCGGCTGTACAAACCAGCCAGGTGCATCCAAGAGAGAGAAAAGGCGCGTGATGTGCATGAAGTGAAACGGTGGCCAAGTCAAGCCAAAACATTGTTCAGGCAGAAAAATTAGTGCAAGAAATGGGGCTACATGAAACGAAGGCCTATGCGAAGGCGACTAAGGTAACAGTGTGATGTTAGTACGTTGATACCCACGGGTGACCACATCCAAATCCGACAGGCTATCTTGGGGAGCTGGAGCGCCGCCATCCGAAGGGGGCGAGGGCTGCGAAAAGCCAGCCACAGAAAGTATGAGACGGTTAGAAGGAGCCAGAAAGCGTAGAGACGCACCGAGGGTGCCTGCCAGAGAGAAGGCGCGCGGGGCGCATGAAATGAATTGGCCTCCATATGGAGGCCAATTCAAGCCGATACATTGTTCAGGCAGAGTCCAGGGCAAACTAGACAAGGCTACATAATACGGAACCGAAACCAAGGTGCCAGAGGGGGAGATGCCGTCTTAGAGGTCTATGGCCCGGGCGCTGCCTCTTCGTGCCGGCAGAGCCCTCGCTGCTGCCTCTGGCTCTGGCCAGGGGACCCACTTCCAGGAGCCTAGCATCTCCGACCTGCGGCTGCTTAGCAGGAAATATCGTGTATTTCCTGCTAGCAGGGGTTACTGAGTGACTCGTAGCTGCTTTGTTTCTTTGTGTGCTTGCTTTTCTTAGCGCTTCCCCTGGCCCCCTTCGTGCTCTGTTCATTCTTTTTTGGGCTGGCTTTTCCAGCCCCTATTCTCAATGGGCGAGCCCTTTCTCTTTGGAACGTGGACAAGGCCAGCACAGCCACGCTCGGAGGTTCACATGCAATGCGGTGAAGCGGTGGTTATTGTCGACGTGGGTGGCTCTGTCGTATTCTAGGGCGCACAGGTACCGCCGCCGCCGCCGCCGCCGCCGCCGCCGCCGGCCAGCGAGCGCCGCGAGGCGACGGGAGGGCCTCGGAGATACTCGGCGGGCAGCCAAGAGGCTCAGAGACGGCAGTCTCGCATCGCTCTGGGCGGCGGTCACAGGGCTCTCCGGCTGTGCCAGGAGGCGCCGTGGGGGGCGCGCCACCGCCGGGGCCTGGCGCTAGCGGCTGTGGCCCCGTCGCTGCCTTGACCTCCGGCTTTGCGACGGCGCGTCGAGGCGGCATGCGCTCGACCGGCCGCTTTAGGTGGAACAGGTCATGGGGGTGTGTTGCTTGAGGCTCCTGGAAGGAGGCGCCAGCTACGGGCGCGTCGTGCTCTGATCGGCCGCCATGGGAGTCCCAGCCTTCTACCGATGGCTCGCCGACCGCTACCCCCTCACCGTCGTCGACGTCATCGAGGAGGACGCCCAGGAAGTCGCTGGAACCACTGTGCCGGTCGACACAAGCCGCGCGAACCCCAACGGCATGGAGTTTGACAACCTTTACCTGGACATGAACGGCATCATCCATCCTTGCTTCCACCCCGAGGACAGGGTACGGCGATCAAACAGACGCTTGATGTCTCTGCACCTGCTGCTTGAGGCTCCAAGTCGTCGCCACCACCTTCTGAGACTAGCCTAAGTCAATTGCGGGGCGGGAAAGCCTCGTTCCAGTTTATCACGATATGCGTGATATCCTGCACGGTGTGTTGGTGTTCCTTTCTCCTGTCTCTAGAGATGCGTCCCAGCCCGCACTGTGCACAAAACAACACAACCGGCTAAGACTTTTCCACTCCTGACACTGAGCAGGCAGCTCCAACAACCTTGGACGAGATCTTCCAGGCGATTTTTGCTTACATTGACCGCATCTTTGCGATGGTGCGGCCACGGAAGATACTCTACATGGCAATTGGTGAGTCATTTAAGGTGATCTGGTTGGATGTAGTCTTCTGTCACCACAGGCAAGCGTTGACACATGGTTTGCTGATTCAAGTAAAGGGAATGTCTACCTTGAGCATCTTCCTCACCAGGCCTTTTGCATGCACAAGCTGCTGTCGTTGGCAACATAGGAGAAAGAAAGTTGGGCTACTTGCGCCTCTTCTAGGTTGCTCATATCTGGCTGACTGAGGAAATTTTCAGATGGTGTTGCTCCTCGAGCTAAGATGAATCAGCAGCGGTCTCGGAGATTCCGAGCTTCCAAAGATGCTGCTGACGCGGTATGCAGCAGACTTGGCATTTGAGCTACATTTCTTAGGACCTTCAAGCAATCAATGTTGCAGCCTAAGCCCTTCATCTACTTTTTGAGCTACTTGTTGTGAGGCCTACCTCGGAAGTTACTGTATAGGACTCGGTATGCGCGGTGACTAACAGGGTCTGCACCTACTCCAACACCAATTTTTTTTGTGATGGAGTAGGCTGCAGAGGAGGAAAAGCTGCGCAGGGACTTTGAGGCTAAGGGCCGAATCATTCCGCCCAAGGTCAAAGCGGAGGTGGTGGACTCGAATATCATCACACCAGGGACCCCCTTCATGGCGCAGCTATCACATGCACTGCAGTATTATGTACATCTGAGAGTAAATGAAGATCCAGGGTGGCGGAATATCAAGGTACCTTGAATTTACATGACATTCTCGCTTCAGGCTTGTCATGCAGCTGGCAAGATTTTTGGGGCTTGAGACATTCAGGAATTCTCTGGTTGCACAGGTCATCCTTTCGGACGCAAATGTGCCTGGTGAGGGAGAGCACAAAGTCATGTCCTTCATTCGATTACAACGTAATGTGCCCGGCTACAATCCCAATACAAGGCACTGCTTGTATGGCCTGGTAAGTGTCACTCTCTTATGCAACGTTATATGCACCAGCATGCTCACCATACCTTATACATGCCCTTGTTATGAACTACAACATAAGCAGACTGCTCCTACCAAGGTCTTCAGATCATTGTAGGAAAGATCTAACGGACTTGTTTCGTTTCTTGGTGTTGTGCCCAGGATGCTGATCTTATCATGCTTGCTCTTGCGACCCACGAGATCCATTTCTCTATCTTACGTGAGGTATGAATGTAATCTATGAATGTAATCTACCATTTAAAATCTCGTTTACTGATCATCAATGGATGTGTGCATGTGTACAAGCATACTGAATTTACTCTTGCATACCAGGTGGTATTTCTTCCCGGCCAAGTAGACAAGTGCTTTCTTTGTGGGCAAGAAGGACACCTGGCAGCCGAGTGCGAAGGTAAGCCCAAGAGGAAACGAGGAGAGCACGATGAGAAAGAGTTGGAGGTGCCAAAGAAGCCTTATCAGGTGTGCTTGTAGGCAAGACTAAGCTCCCTTGACTATGCAGGAATGCTTCCAGTGAGTCTGGAATCTTGATTGTTAGGTTTTTATCTGAGGGCAGTATGCAAGAATACTAGGGCTTGCGAGCTTTTGAGAAGTGTCACTTTGCACATACAGTCCAGTTATAGACTGGAGGCTTGATTGCAAATGGCAAGGTGACCTGTCGTTAGGTAGTCACCTGCACTCAAGATCAGTAAAGTGGTTGCTGTTGGTCTTTGTCCAACATTAGCAAGCCCTGGTAGACGTGGTTGAGAGATGCTACCAGTAGGTCATAGGTTGTCTGATACAATATCTCCTTTGTTTCCCAACAGTTTTTGCAAGTCTGGTTGCTGAGGGAGTACCTTGAGATTGACTTGCGCATACCAAATTGCCAGTTCGAAATTGATTTTGAAAGAATAGTGGATGATTGGGTCTTCATGTGTTTTTTTGTTGGCAACGACTTCCTCCCTCACATGCCAACCCTTGAGATCAGAGAGGTCAGTCATACTTCTCATGCGTTTTTTGCAGAGGACAAGAAGTGTTAGCACCTTGTCACCTCACATTAGACATCTAAATCTTTCGTATGTAGAGGCAGGTTAGTGCTCGAGCGTGCATAACATGCACAGTGAAGGATTACTGAAAGCAATACGAGGCTCTGTTATGTGCTTGTGTCAAGCTTCCATTGGTGCAAATGTAACTCATCAGTCTCAGTATTTTTAGGAATTGACTGTTCTTTAAGCTTACAATGGACTCTGTTCTTGTGTCATGTGCGAGTCCGTTGCAGGGTGCCATTCCGCTTCTTATGTCTCTGTACAAGCAGGAGTTCCATAAGATGGGAGGATATTTGACAAAAGATGGAGAGGTATGGTTTTTGTGAAGTGACAATCAGTGCATGCTGCACGCATATTAGTACCGTTTAGGCTCAGTATGCTTACCACCTTCTAAGAGCCAGGTGTTTCATTTGTCCTTCTTTCAATAGGTCAATCTTTCTATTGTTGAGCATTTCATTCAAGCCGTAGGAGCTTATGAGGATACCATCTTCCAGAAAAGAGCCAGGATACAACAGGTAACCCTTGCTTCTCAAGTTATAGTTCTTCCGCTATTATCTTCCTTCACTCCCTTGCCCCTTCCCTCCCATCCTCACTCTCTCTCTCTGATTGAATTTTACAAGTTAGTACCTGCTGTGTGTGGGTTACTACAGCAGTACATAAGGCCAGTGCTGTCTTTCTTGTTCTCTGCAGAGGCAGAATGAGAGACGGCTTCGCGAGAAAGGGCGACTAAGAAGGGGCGACGATGCCGCCCCTACTGTGTCGCCGGACATGCTTGGCACGGTAAAGCTCCAGAGTGGAGGTCACGTCTCTACTTTCACCCCTCCTTTGTCGTCACCTTCCACAACCGGCCCCGGAAATCAGAGTGCAGCACAGATGCTGCGCGCATCACTGAAGAGCAATGCATCTGCCAACGGCTTGCCTCATCATGGGCACTCGCCAAAAGCCCCGCGGCTAGCAAGGGCGGGGGGGGGGGAGGCCGAGGCCACAGCCGATGGCAGTGCATCAGACATGGCCTTGGATGCTGCCCCTCCTCCTCCTCCACAGGTGAGCTTGTTCTGCATGTTGTCGCACCTTTTCGGAAAAATTCAGTCTGTCTTTGTATTCTGTCTTTCATCTCCCATTGCTCAAGGGGAACCATTAGAGAGAACCTATGAGGGATGGGAAAGCTTAGAATCGTTGCAGTTCTTCATTTTAGCAAGCATGGAAGCAACTGGGTGGCAGCTTGTCCCAGAAACGTACGGGATGCATCTTTTCTGCTCGGCTGTTGACTAAGGGGTTTGCCACTAGTGTATCTGTAGCACAACGGGGCGTCCTTACACTATGCCTTGCTGGGGATTCAATACTGTGTCTCCCAATTTATATGGATTAAGTTTGCTATTGATGTTGACGCACCTATGGAAAAGTGCCTGCCATTGTCATCATCTCCGGCCCGATGTCACCTCTGCATTTAAGGCATGAATGTCATAGCTCGTGTGTATGGAGGTTAGGCAACTTGCCACACAGAATATCACACAACCTTGAAATAAGTTGCTCTGCTTCGTGATTGCTTCATTGTGCAAGGATTGCGTGTGCAGGACGATGGAGAGACTATGGAGGAGTTGAAATTCAAGCTGAAGAATGTATTGCGCGAGAAACAGGACCTTAGTGGTTTGGAGGAACATTCTGATTCTGTATGTCTTACTTCTGTGCACTCTTATATAGCCAATGCTCAGACTTGCTTATTTAATATTGATGCTTGACTTAGAACAAGCAGGCAGTGCTTGCACTTGACGTGCTGTCGGATGCTATAGATCAATGTATGTGATAGGGTCCTGACTTTGTTCGGTGATACTGACCTAGTACTCTCTTGTGTAACTAGGTTCGATTAGGTGAACAGGGATGGAGAGAGCGGTACTACTACCAGAAGTTTAAAGTGACCACCCATGAAGAGATGGAGAAGTTGAAAAGAGATGTGGTATGTAAGCTGCCTTGCTATTTATAGTAGTCGCCAAGATGCTTCTATCTATATAGGAACATCGGGTTTGGTATGAGGAGTTGTGCTGAAAAGGTGTGCCCTGACTGCATATAGCTTCTGGATGAGCTGCAGTGCTCTTCAGGCATCATGAAGTAGTGTTCTGTCAGCGAGCACATACTGCAAGAACGAATAACATGTACATGCATTGTGGTGCTTATGATTGTAGACCCTCATTTGCATGAGCAGGTGCTGGCTTATGTTGAAGGTCTCTGCTGGGTGATGCGATACTATTACCAGGGAGTTTGCTCATGGACATGGTTAGTGCAAGCTGCGATTCTTAGAATCGGCGATGCCTTGTACAAAGCACAAAGAAGCTACTGTACTTCAGAAGCGTTCACTGCGTCCTAGCTACATCAAGCATGCTGGTTATGTAGAGAATAAACAGGGGTATTGTGGAGGCTGCAGAGGATACTGTTGGTTTCCTAAGCAGGTGACTGGCAAGCTAGAAGCTTGATACTTATTAAAAAGTTATGTTTGGAACCAAACATGCTCAAATGGAGGCCTCTTGTTGTGGTTGTGGCTGCTACAGGTACTACCCTTTTCATTATGCTCCATTTGCCTCCGACCTTAAACAGCTGAATGAGCTTGAGATCTACTTCTTCCTTGGGAAGCCTTTTAAACCCTTTGATCAGCTCATGGGCGTCCTTCCTGCAGCAAGGTGCTCTCTCTGGCCCTCGTCGCTCTCTGAGCACATGACTGTCTTAACTTCCAGTCTTTAATAGGTCATGCACGTGACGATCAATGTTGTCATACCTTTACGGATGCAGTGGACCTGTCCTTTCTGTGAGTCCGTTGACAGTATTTTTTGACCTTGGACAGTGCACCAGCTCTGCCCAAGGAGTACCAACCTTTGATGAGCCACCCAACCTCCCCGATCATAGATTTCTACCCAAAAGGTATCTTTCAGCTGTCGGATAATTGGAATTGGGCTGCAAGGCTAGACGGATCGGCAAGAATGTATTGCAGAAACTGATAACATTGGTAGAATGAGAATGAGAATGACACAAGTAGACCTACTCATTCAGTCGTTTAGTCATTCTTTGCAATAGCTATACTCTTATGGTTATCTCTGTGTCTGTTGCTTGCTGCGCCAGATTTTGCTATAGACATGAACGGCAAGCGCTTTGCCTGGCAGGTAAAGTCACTAAGGCGTTAAAAAATGAAATGCTGCCATAGGCTCTAGTAGCTTGTCCTGATTTGAAGTTGCATTTGTTGTGTAAAGTCTCTGGCTGCTCTTGAGACTATACTTGCTGCTTTTTATGCACGTCATGATTGAGCCTCCACATGTGAAGGGCTCTTATTGGCATTTGGCACATGTCCCAGTCGTTCTTGATATAAGCTCTTTAGGTTCCGCATCTTTTTGTTGTAAATCCTGCCGTTTTACATAGTACCTTTGTTCATATTGATTTGTTGCCTCATACGTCACCTTTCTGCAGGGAGTTGCACTCCTCCCGTTTATTGAGGAGGACCGGCTCCTCTCAGCTATCAAAGTAGTAGAGCCCACTTTGACGGTATGTTTGCCATTCCTGCAATATGTTGAGACCATTAGGCGTGCAGGGAAGGCTCTTTCCTGAACATCGCAGTAGTTCATGGGCTATTTTGGTATCTCGGATACACGCGTCCATATTGCTGCCAGCTCATTGCAAGTAGAAAGCTTGTGAAAGCTGCATGAAGAGTTTATTGCTTAGTTGTCTCGCTTTGCAAGACAGTGAATGCATGTATGGTCCTAGCAAGGCTGTGCAGAAAGAGACTTGAATGAGCCAAGTTATCGCTCACTTTGTCAAATATTTACAATGCTGATGTCCCTCATAGTTGTTGGTCAATCTCAGGAGGAGGAACAAATTAGGAATAGCATTCTTGCAGACCTTTTGTACTTTTCATGCTCCCACCCCCTCGCCGCTTTCGCATTCTCCATGTTAGACCGTCACGGAGACCTGGAACCAGCTAAGCGGGCATTGGTTCAGGAGGTTTTAGAACCCTCTGCCAGGTAAGTTTCTCCTGCAGAAGGCAATGTGTGGTAGTCTAACAGATAGGTCAACTGTATCTGAAGAAGAGGTAGATTAAGAGTCTTACATGTCAGGACTGGGGCTGCAGGTTAGGGACATCCTCTACTTAGACACATTCTCAATTCATCTATCATGGAAAGCGAAACAGATGGGAAAAGATGGAAGAGATGATACGAACATGTCTGTCACTTTGTGCATAGCTTGTATTGTGCAATGGTGACGTAGGATCTCAGACAGGTCAGAGTGCTTGAGGTCGAGGGATCCGCAAGCATGGCAACCTGCTTTGCGGATTGTCTGGGGTGAAGGCAGCTGAACCTCTGCTGCTGACTTATGTTGCAGTGGTGGGATGAATGGCTACATGGTCCTTCCTAACGGGGACCCATGTCCGCCAGTACTTCGGTCGCCATTGAAGTCTATGAGCAACATCAACTCTAACAACGTCATGTGAGAGCATTGCCACGTCAATGCTGGTCCTCTTACAGTGGAGCCCTTTGTCTGTCGATGAGCTGCGTGCATATCTCTTCAACCTTGTCCATTGACAATTGGGCGCCATACACTGCAGATGTGTCATTTTTAAGAACCCGGCTGCACATAAGCACATCTGTCAGCTACTTGAAGGTGCCATGCTACCCCCGCGGGTGAGTGCTTTCGTGAGGTTTGGATGTAGACCTGTCAGTCATACCGCTACTGTTCTGTCTCTTTGTGCTGGTTCATGAGTATAGAGCACTGTATGTAGGAGTTAGAACACCATACAGGGGACTTATCTGTTACATCAATGCTTTTGTATACTTGGAGGCTTATCTATATATCATGCTACACACGGACTCTATCAAATTTCCCGTTCTTGCTTATTATGTCCTTCTAAATCCAGAGACCCGCAATGATATGCCACAAAAGTGTCTGTTGCATGCCTAGCATAAGTGCATTGCTAAGGCTCGTCTGCTACATGTGAGTCAGACTGTGGGTGAGGAGGACGTCAAAAGCAAGCCCTTGTGGCATGAGGACAATGGCCGTGGTCACAGGCCCAATGTTGCGGAAAGGTGACCTCTTCATAGCTCTTTGCATGGTCATCGTCTGCCTGTTGCTCTTGATGATGGGCTTATCAAGTTGCAGCCAATTCATAGCCCGCCCTTGTTTCGCGTTGTTGTAGGCAGCCACCTAGTCTTCTCTGATTGATGACGTCAGATCCATATGCTTACGTCTCATCTTGGTCGGCTCTGATGGCAGAGAGCCAGTAGCCAATGCGCTCCACGGAGCACACCTTGGTGCAGCAGCGCACCGGCTGCTCCTCAACTCGCTGCAAGGGCGGTCGAACAGCACAGGCGCGGCATTGGTGATGGCTCAGCAGTTTCAACAGCAGAGAATTGTGCAAGTCCAGCAGCACAACCAGATGTACACCCTGCCCATGCACGTCCCCATGCCAGGTTCTGTTCCCAGTATGCATCCAGGGCCGTCGTTTCTAGCGAGAGGACAATTTGGCGGAGGCATCTTGTCGGTACCTTCGCCATACCAGCAGCGGCCAGCAGCTCAGCCGCCGAGCTTCCACCAGGCGGCGCCTGTCTTTGGGCGAGGAAGTCCAGCAGGCCCCCCCCCAAGGGCAGGCCCGCCGCCACGAGGAGGACCAGGGCCAGGACTTGGACTGCACGCGCAGCCAAGAGGGCCGCCTCCGCCGCCGCATAACTCGATCTACAGCGCTCCCGTCAATGGCTTCTACACAGCGCCAAAGCCGAGGCCGCCTTCATACTACCAGCCTGGCCCTCCTGGCCCCCACTCGACCCAGGCAGCTTGGGGACGAGGTCGGGGAGGCAGCAGCCCGGGAGAACCTCGACTGCAGCCGACTCCGGGGGTTCTGCCGATGGGGCCTGCGAGTCCTATGGGTCCTGACAGCCTTCCGCTAGTCAACAACAGCTTCAAGCTGCTCCAGAGGCCCTCGCAGGCGTCGCCAGGCCGGGGGAGGATGGGCAGGCCCCCCCCTGGAACATACCATTGATGCTGCAAGAATTTGCACTAGCAGCAATTCGTCAGCACTTTGTCACTGCTTACCGCTTGCGTCCTCGCATTATGTCTAGGAGATTGGTGAAGGCCTGTAAAAGGTTTGTGATTGTGCACTGCTGTCAACCTGCAACTGTGAATGCATGGCACATGGTCCTGAGGATGAGCCAATCTCCAATGCAGGCTGATGAGGTCGGTGTTATGCTTAGCTGGGGTTGGCAGCACTCAAGCCTAGAATCAGTAAATTGAGCACGCAGCACTTCAATGCACTTCAATGCCTTCTGCCCTTTTAAGCTGCTGTTGAACCAGTATGCCTTTGGTGTCAATCTGACAAGGACGTAGTTGGCGCACCTGTGGACATGTAAGGGGACTCAGTAGTTGGCCTAGCGTGAGGGGAGTAACATGCAAGCTAACTCACCTCACCATCGGTCAGGGAGATACCTACCTCCGTGCCACAATGGCATTGGTGCAGCAAATTATCCTGCCGTGGGTATGCACTACGCCAGGCCACTAGCATTCGTGGCGGTGCTCTGCCTCCCCAAGTTACCCCTGTCAGATTCGCGTACCTTCACCCAAAGGTACCTATGCTTCCCTTCAGCCGGCTTTGCACTGTAATGGTTCACAGCCCTCGCCCACATTGGAGAGCTGCTTCTACGTTTTACTTCATGCGCACCGCGCGCCTGCGTGGAAGAGTGGGTGGAGGAAACAGCTCATTCAATGCGAGGCAAGGCTACATCTTTGCGCCTTCCAGACCTTGTCCACTCCTTTGGGCCCAGCCAGAGCCATTGCCTTACATTGCTGAAATTGCTGGTTCTTGGCAATGGCTGGAGCCATGGGACTGCTTTCAAATGGTCACAAATGGTCACGTAACCTTCGATCATGGTCACTTTGTTCGTTCTACTTCCGGGCTGGCCAATCACAGCCATCGCCCTCTACTGGAAGCGTCTTTCTTCTTTCCAGCTGCAATCTACTCCGACTTGCTGCTGCTAACTCGGGGTTAATGAGCTCCCATCTGCTGTAGTCTCTTGCATAGCTGTGTACTCAAGGCGCCTTGACTTGCATCTCCTGACCAGAGGTTACTGAGCGTCCTTTGGCTGATGTCTTCGTCCTAGTCCAAAGGCATGGACAGTAGTGTAGTTCTTTCTCGGCACCTCTTTCTTTGGCTTGGGATATTGTCCATTCTTTCTGGGCTGGCTTTGCCAGCCACTCTTCTCTATGGGCGAGCACTTTCCTTTGCCTTTCGGCACTTTGGACCAGTCCACTCATCTCTGGGCTGGCTATGTACAGCCCCTGCCTCACATTGGAAGAGCTGTTTATTCGTTCAAATGGCTGGAGGAGGAAGGCGACGCAACGACGGCGGCGTTGGCGGAAACGCGGACGGGAGCCCGACGGCCCGCCCCCTCCCCTCCCCGCCCGCCCGTCCTCCTCCCCCCTCACCCTTCTCCCCCCCTCCCCTCCCACCCTTCGTTCGCAGTGCGGGCCTCTCGCCCACAGCTCCCTCCCTCCTCCCCCCCGCCGCTTACTTGTCCGCCATTTGGCGCGCCCGTCCGCCGGAGCCCAGCACCCCTGGCCGCCGCCGCCAGCTCCGCCGTCGCCGCCGCCGCCGCCGCCGCCATCGAGGCCCGNTTTTTTTTTTTTTTTTTTTTTTTTTTTTTTTTTTTTTTTTTTTTTTTTTTTTTTTTTTTTTTTTTTTTTCCTCCGCCGCCGCAGCCGCTGCGGCAGCAGGGCGAGCGCCGGCGAGGGGGCGATGCCGCGGCGGGTGCCCGTCTTCCTGGACACGGGCGCCGACGGCACGGCGTTGGCGGAGCGGCCGGTGCTTCCCGGGAGGCCACCCCCCGGGAGGGCCCGCAAGAAGAAGGACAAGGGCGGCGGCAGGGAGGCCTCCAACAACGGCGGCGGTGGCGGTGGCGGCGGCGGCGGCGTCCTCGACATCCGGCCTCACGGCCGCAGCGGAGCCAGCGCAGCCGACTGCGCCGCCGACGACGACTGCGATGACCAGGACCGGCACTTCGACGGGGGCCTGGCGCTCGACGACGAGCTCTGCCCGCCTCAGGACATCGAGCTCAACCAGCCGCCGGAGCACACGTTCCTGCAGCACAGCGGCAGCGACGACGACGGCGGCGACGTCGATGGCAGGAATGGGGATGCCGAAGACCACGGTCATGGCCATGGCCATACTGCGCAGAGGCACGTGCAGCTGGGACTGGCCGACGATTCCATGACACTGGGGGAGCTCGTGTCCGTTGCCGAAGACGAGCATCGCGGCGGGCCGGCAACGCTGGCTGCACAGCACGGCCGGGTGATGGACGAGGGTGACGAGGGCGTGACGAGGGCCGAGGCTGACCTTGTCGGCCACGACAACGGCGACCATGAGGATCACGACGAGGTGGACCTGGCGAGCTACGGCCTTGCGCCACTCAGCCGCGACGGCAACGACCACCTCCTTTTGGAGTCCACCTGCGACGGCAGCGGCGCTGGCCGCGGCGATGACAGGGGCATCGCCAGCAGCAGCGAGGAGGCTGAGGCAGAGGCTGAGCGCATCTCGGGGCTGACGGCCATCGAAGCGGCGCTAGCCCCTCACGGCAGCTCGCTGGGAACAGGCAAGGACAGTGGCCACCAGTCCGGGCCGAGTAATCTCGGCAGCTGCAGGTCGGTGGCTCGGACCAAGGAGGCCGTGCGCCATCGGCAGGGCGGAAGCCGAGACGAGGGCCTCCGGCTTGCCAAGATTGACGCGGTGAGTTGCGCCATCCCTCAACGCCAGCCGGCCATGATCGTGTAATGCTAGGGCCCCCCTCTTATGCAATGGCTATGGTGTGCAGAGGGTGGCGGCGAGGCGGGCGAGCAAGCGGCGGCGGCGGGAGGGGCGGCCGGCAGCCACCGCCGCGAGCTCCAGGGTGCCGGCCAAGGCGTTGTCCTCTGACGACCGCCTGGAGCGCATCCGCAACCTCTCAATCGGTGCGCGCCTGGCCTATCAAATTTCCAGGCGCCCCTTCCTCCCTCCCCCCACCTCCTTCCCTTACCTCCAGGGCCGCTCCCAAGTCCAACTCACGAAGCAACTACTGCTGATACAGCGGCCATAATTTCGTTTTGCAATGCTGGCCTGGTCGATACAGAGCTGAAGAAGGCGCACAAGGTATCGGCACGCCTGAAGGTTGCCAAGGAGGCGTGCGAGCGCGAGATTGCCAAGGCAAAGGAGGTCATTGGCGAGAAGCCGCTGCTTGACAAGCTCAAGGTGCAGCAGTAAACCTGTTGCAGCACCGGCTCTTCTCTTTCTTTTGTTTGTGACCTTCCAGGCAGAAGTCACTGAGCGTGCTCCCAAGCGGCCGGCACGGGTGGCGCAGGCGGTGGCCAAGCTCTGCGCGGACAACGGCGTACCGGACGTTCTGAGCCTCACAGCAGACGCACTGCTCTCAGGCTCCCTGCCTTTTGGCTCCATCCGGTTCCACCGCCTCGTCTCGCTCGCCGTCAACAGCAACAAGGACTTCACAAATCAGGTTCGTGCCAAAGCCTTCGCAGCCAACCGTTATGGCCATCGCTCCAGGCCATACGTTGCTCAATGTCACGGCTAGCCAGCCTTGTGCAGTCACCAAGCCTACCTTCTGATGCTTCTTGAGGGTGCCGACGGTGACTGGCTGAAATGCAGCTGCAATACTCAGACGAGGAGATGCGGTACTTCTCGGTGCTCAAACGGCAGAGTTGCGCGGCAGCAGTACTTGAGGCCATGCGCGGCCCGATGAACATTGGCGGTGGCCACGGGCGGCACTCGGTGCGCACTGCCAAGGTCACCGAGTTCGTCCCATCCCTCAAGGCAAGTCCACACCCCTCCTCGTCCACCATCATCGCCTCCCCCCACCATCAAGAGCCCCATCACCTTGGTGTGCCACTTTGATCAGCTTGCTGGCGCTGAACTGTTGAACGGCATGCAGGCGATCGAGCGGTACGAGAAGCAGCTGGAGAAGAACCGGCTGGCGGAGGGTGGCGACGCCCCGCCAACTCTGCTGGGGTGGACTGAAGAGCAGGGTGGCATGGTTCTGCACAATGCTGGGGCCATTGGCCGTGCGAAGGCCGCCAGTGGTGGCGGCGGCGGCGGCAGTGTCAACGTTCACGGGCAGCACCACATGCATCTTCTCATGGCACATGAGAGGGAGGATGATCTCGGCAGCCACTCGGAAATCCACGTCAGCAGGCAAACGCTGGCTGGGGACGGTGGCAGCAGCGGCGGCTACCTGGCTGCGCAGGTTGGTCACTTTAGCAGCTCCTTCGCTAAGCCCTGCTGCAGCTCTGCAGCAACAGTTGCTGGTAGCCCACATTGGCAACGCCTGTGTCGGACATAGAGCGGTGAAGCTCAAGTCACTGCATTCAGGAGGAAGCAGTAAATCTATATGAAACAACAACAGTATGTGAGTCTGCAAACCCTGGCTTCACAAGGCACAGTAGCAACTAGAACTCAATGTCAACTCCCTGCATTTGACCCTGCATGCTTTGTGTTGCTCAGCACGACATGCAGGTGCACACGGACCTGACGGCAGCACCATCGGCAAGCATGCCCCACACACCATCGCAACATAAGCGTTCGGCTGCTACTGCCGCTCCCGGGGCCAAGGCCGTACGGCGACTGCGGGCCGCTGTTCTGCGAGATAGCGGCGGCGCAGGAGGAGGAGGGATGAGAAGGCCACTACTGCCGCTACCACCGCCAGCGCACCTTGTGGAGCTAAGGCATGTCGGACATAATAGCAGCCTTGGCAGCGGGAGGGGAGGCACCAGCGGCGCTAGTGACTGCGGCAGCGGAGGCAGCGGCGGCGGCAACGGCATGGGCGGCGGTAGCGGCGGCGGCGCTCGCAATTATGCAGGTCACCACCATGAGCCATCGCCGCCATCATCGCCGCAGCTCCCCCAACATCACTCTCACCACCATCCAAGCGACAAGGAGATGGACCAGGGAGGCGGCGGCAACAGCGACCATGCGGGCGGCGGCAGTGGCAGCGGCACTGTCCATCACCACTACCAGGCTGGTCTGCAGGTCAGCTACACGATGGCGTGTCGTTGCAGGTCCTTGAGAGCCGGCGGCTTGAGCGGCTGCAGGCATCACTTAGCAGTTGCTGAGGCGCTCTTAATGATGGTGTTGTCACTATGTGCCGCCGATTGTGGAGCAGGTGGTGCACCAGCAGATGCCGGTCCTGGCACAGATGCAGCGCCAGCAAGTGACAGCGGGGCCCGGCAGCAGCATGCGTATGGGGCAATCAGCTTCGCCAGCGCCGCCATCGCAGCAGCTAACCCAGTGGCAGGACGCAGCGGCAACCGCAGCCACGCTGGCTAGCGCGGCCGCACAGGCAGATGCAGAGGCTGCCGCTGCCCCAGCGGCAAGCCACTACCTGCGCCCGCAGCCGCCGCAGCCACACCACCTCGGCACCGACCACTATGGCTTCCAGGTTAGGCTGCGCAGCTACTCAAGTATCAGCAAGCGCATGGAGCGCCGCTGGAGCTGCCACCAGAACTGCATGAGCGTGACTCCAGGCTTTCGTGCTGGTTGCAGCACCTGAGCCTGCAGCAGCAGCAATGCGACGCGCACGCGCAGCAGCTGCATGCGGCTGCGGAGCATGAGGCACATTACCTACGATCACACCAGCTGCGATCGCTGGACAGCGCACTCCAGGTTCGAGTGCGAGCACCAATGCTTGAGTTAGCAATCTGCACACATTTTCAAAGGCATCTAGCAAGCAGTACAACCAAGTTATGATCCAGGGCTTCAGAGCTCTTCAGCTTATAAAGGCTGCCTCGTATCGACAGCTTCCCTCACGCTGCTCGTGCAAGTCTGACACAGCCTTTGTTGTGTGGCGACTTCTGGCCAGGACCATGATCCTACAGCAATGTATATGCGCAGCGGTCCGCCGCCACTGCCACCGCAGCATCAGCCGTTGCCGCCAGGCGGGTCGCCAAACATACAGCAGTTCGATCTCGGCCAGGTGACACGGCATGCCGACCACTGTGACCTCGATCTGCGGCCGCAGCTTGGCTTCACACCCTACGGTCACTTGGCAGCTGAGCACCTCTTCCGCCAGAGTCAGCAGTAGACCCCCGTGCTAGCGGCCGACGTATGTCATGGCAAAGTCTAGCTCAAGATGAGTGCTATGCACTTTCTAGGCTTGCAGAAGCCAAACTTTCACCTTCCTCCGTCTCTTTCATCTACCCTACGGCCTTCCATAGGTATACAAGTACGAGTGCCCACAAGAGTAAGACGTCTGCAGCTTCCTAGCCTGCAGCCTGCCTCGTCAGGGCAAAGTGCCTGCCAAGGGGCATAATTTTGGCTGCCAGAATGTACAGGTGAGTGCGGGCCCTCAGCCACAGGCAGCCACAAAGAAGTGGGTGATGGGGCTTAGCACCATTGGTGTCACGTAGTGCAACACCCTGCGTGACGAGTGCAACACCCTGCGTGACTGGTTGCCAGTCAAGCTTGCGCGGCCTCAGATCTTGCTCGAGGCTGGAGCCTTTGCACTGGCAGCAGCTCCTCAGCAGCCCCCAGTGGCAGCAGAGGCAGGCGGCGCGCGACGACAAACCAGAAGATGCGAGCAGCGCGTGCGTACAGGACGCGCACCTGCTGCAGCACTAGGCCGCCAGCCGGCAGCACCGCACTCTCTCCACCCTCAATGCGTGTTTCGACCACGCACATGCCATTCTGTGCGTCAGCTGCTCTGTCTGAGCCCTTGGCGGCTGCGGCAGCGGCAGCAACTGACACAGTGGCCCCGCCTGCGGTCGCTGCCGCCGCTGGCGCAGTGCTCACGATGGGGCACGAGAGGTGCTCCAGCGGGTGCTCGTCGCAGAGCAGCGAGCAGCCCTCGACACGAAGGCGGCCCGCGCGGTGCAGCAGGCAGCTGCCGAGCTCCACGCGCACAGTCAGGTTGGCGATGCGCGCGTTGGCGTGGAACTCCAGCGCCCTGTCCAGCACAGAGGCGCTCGCTCGAGCGTGGGAGGCGTCAGGACCAGCTCTGAAAGACGACCGACAAACTGGCAGCAACAGGAAAAGGGGCCAGGCGTGGGCGACAGCAGAGACGGTGGCAGCGGCAAGGCGGCAGCGGCAGTGGAGTACCCTTCATAGCCGCGCGGGCACGTGAGGACAGTGTCGTCCTGCGACGCGCCACCGCCCAGCTGCAGGCACCACCATGGCGCTGCCTCAGTACCGTCCGCACTGCCGCGCTCAGCGCCAGTGACATCCAGGACTTGGGTGCGCTGCGGTTGCGCAAAGGCTGCTGCTGGGTGGCACGCTGCGCTTTGACTCACCAGGCACAGGGGCTTGTCGATGTGCACGTTGCGGGCCTCGTGCGGCGCGCCCGGCGCGATCACGATGGTGTCGCCCGGCCTGCGCGGCGCAGCATCGGCGGCGCCGGCAGCGGCGGCAATTGGTGTCAGGACGTCCGCCGCCGGCATCAGAGAGGGCGGTGTGGCAAACCATGGATGCCTCGGCCGCCATGGTTCGGCTGCGGTGGGACCTGGCGGCCAGCACGGCGGCGTGGAGCGAGGGGAAGCGCGGGGCGCCGCCGCCGCCGCCGGAGCCGGCGCCGACGTGCAGCAGGAGGCGGTCGTCGCTGGCCA
>WELB01000079.1:25893-45200 GCA_009602725.1 Spirogloea muscicola | reverse complement strand
TTTTTTTTTTTTTTTTTTTTTTTTTTTTTTTTTTTTTTTTTTTTTTTTTTTTTTTTTTTTTTTTTTTTTTTTTTTTTTTTTTTTTTTTTTTTTTTTTTTTTTTTTTTTTTTTTTTTTTTTTCGCCGAGTCGGGCTCCCGCCGCAGCCGCGGCAGCCGCCGCCAGTGCCCGACCAGTACCGCCTCCGGGCTGCGCCTCTCCGGCGCGCCGGGGGAGCTGCAGCTGCAATCCCTCGCCGCCGCGCCGGCGGCGCTGAGGCGCCCTGCTGTGCCCGCGCGCTCCGGCGCCGTGCCGCCACGACTGGTCCCTTGCCGTGCCTCTGCGCGCGCCTACGACGGCAGGGGCCCCCGGGACGTGTCGGTCGTGGTCGTCGGCGCGACTGGTTACATCGGTGAGCCTCCCCGTGGCCCACGGCAGTGGCCCTCGTCGCAAAGCCGTCGAGCGGCCAAGGCCATCAGGGGCATTCCGCGTGGCGCAAGTGGGCGGCCACCCGTTATTGGCGCTCGCTGACCGCCGGCAGCGCTGGTACCATCGTCCGCCGCGCAGGCAAGTTCGTGACTCGGGAGCTCGTCAGCCGGGGTTACAACGTCGTCGCTGTCGCCAGGTGCTGGGCACTCCTGGGTCATGCCGTGCCGCCTGCCGTCTGCTTGCATGCAGGACCGCCCAGCGCAGCCCATGCCTGATCTGGACGTCGCCACACCTTGGCTGGACTTACATTCGCGCAGCTCGAGCGCGGCGGCAGCAGTCGAGGGGCCAGGACTGGCCGCCATTGCACTCGGGCTTTTGCTGAAGCGGCAGTGCTGAATTGGCCTCAACACCAGGGAGAGGAGCGGGGTCAAAGGCAAAACCTCCGCCCAGGACACGAGGCAGGAGCTGCAGGGTGCAGAGGTTGCATTCGGCGACGTCGCGGACCCCGCCTCACTGCAGCGCCTGCTGGCCGGCCGGAAGGTCGACGTCGTGGTGTCCTGCCTGGCCAGCCGCACAGGTGGCAAGGAGGACTCATGGAAGATTGACTACCAGGCGACGAGGAACAGTCTTGACGCTGGCAGGGCAGCTGGTGCCTCCCACTTTGTGCTCCTGTCGGGTGAGGAGACACAGTGCTCATGGACCACATTGCTCGGTGTCTTTTGTCATACTACCAGAAATGACATGTTGGCACGACTCGCACTCATTAGGCTGACTGAGCTTGCCCTCGCAGCGATTTGTGTGCAGAAGCCACTGCTAGAGTTCCAGCATGCCAAGCTCCGGCTTGAGAGTGAGCTTCAGGAGCAGAACGACCTCTCGTACAGCATTGTGCGGCCCACTGCATTCTTCAAATCTCTAGGAGGACAGGTGAGGACGGCGAAGAGTGAGACCAGCAGCAAGCGCCCTGTGGGAGCACCTCACATCTCTCACAGCTCTGTCCACCCAGTCGCACGGCCAGGACAACGGAAAGCGTTGCAGCATTGCCTCCTAGAGTTGCTCAGGCCCTCCCGGAGCTGCCACGCAGGTGGAGAGTGTGAAGGGTGGAGGGCCATATGTCATGTTTGGCGACGGCCAGCTGTGCGCCTGCAAGCCCATCAGTGAGGCTGACCTCGCCTCCTTCATTGCCGACTGCATCACCGGTGAGCAGTGTTGGCAACTCTCGGCGCTGTCATGTCTTGCGCTCAGCCGTCCTGCCAAATGTCATGCACATGAGATGAGCTGTCCTATCACTCCTTGTTGGCACTGGAAATCTACGCCTCACACTGCCACGCATCTGCAGACGAGGACAAGAGGAACCGTGTGCTACCAATTGGTGGCCCGGGTGAGGCGCTGACGCCGCTGCAGCAGGGAGAGATGCTCTTCCGGATCGTCGGTCGGGAGCCCAAGTTCATCAAGGTCCCCATTGGCATCATGGACTTTGTCATCTCAGCATTCGACCTCTTTGCCAAGGCCTTTCCAAGCCTGTTGGATCTTGCCGAGTACGGCCGCATCGGGCGCTATTATGCATCCGAGAGCATGCTGCTGTACGATCCCAAGACGAAGCAGTACAATGCTGCTGCTACGCCATCATACGGCACGGACACGCTGGAGAGATTCTTTGAAAGGGTGGTCAGGGACGGCATGGCTGGCCAGGAGCTTGGCGAGCAGGCCCTCTTCTGATCGTCAGTGCCTTGCTAAGTCATACTTCTGTCCAGCTTTCAGCACCTCTTCACGAGACCATTCTTTCATTTCCTTTACTTGGGACACATTAGATGCTGGTTCGTGATGAATATCCAATGTGCAAGCACGTCCACTACGAAGCATGAGAGCAAGACATGTAATCATGGCATTCATCATCACTTCATTGCACAAGCATCAACTCTGCGACAAGTAGCTAAATCTAACCACCATCAAACGTTGGCTGCGATTCTGGTTGATGTAATTGCTGGACACGCTTCTGGTTGATGTAACTGCTGGCTATCAAGCGGTCTTAGTATCTACAGGACATCACCACCTGTAGCAGCACAGCAGCTACAATCAGAAACCTTACAAGTACCTTGTCAGATGGTACTCAGGCGACCATGAATCTGAAGCAGCATGCAGTTTTGGCCTCAAGGGGCCTCATTGCAGATTTTCAGCTCATTGGTGCAACTAGCTGAAGGAGGCAAGTTACCTACCCTACGTTGTACATCTATACATCCACTGATGAATGCTTACTCCAGGATGCGCTGACAAATGTCGAATCTAGAACTTCGTCACCTGCATTACAGCAAAGTCATACATGATTGCTGTTATGGCAAAGTGAGCAATCTACATCACCAAGATGTCGTTGTGATACTGAGGTTTGGTCTATCAACAGAGGATCTTCATTGAGATGCCATTCGTACATGCTTCGCTGAGATGCCAGTCGTACAAATGCCTTCTTCTTGATCATTCAATACCTCACCAAGAAGACTACCTCCAGGCCCTTTGCTTCCCTCCCTATCAATCCCAGATGCTTTGCTACCTGCAGCAATGTCATAGCCAGCACGAATGTAAAACTGACTCTAGAGACCAGGAGTCTGTGATAGCTGGACAAGAGTAGTTGTGATGGTAAGATAGAGGCGGAATATAGAAGGCATGACTAGCAACTCTCACCTTTGCTGTCAGCAACTAGGCATTGGAGCTGCTCAATCAGCTTATTCAAGTCCAACATGGTCTCTGCATACACAAGTGTCTTTGTAGTAGGTGGGCAATGGCAAGCGTGCAGAGACAATAATGGTCAAGGAGGGCACATACACTACAAAACTGATTCTTGTCATTGAACGACCATGGTGGAACTTGACCAGCTTCACCTCAAGATTCTCAGTAGCTCTATGAAATGAAAGCTCTTAGCTGAAGAGAACAGCTGTGTAACAAAGCAGCCAGCCAGGTACAGCAAGAGAGCCTTGGTTAGGCAGGGGAGAGGACAGCTGGAAGAAGCTCAATGTGTAAAGAGGATATTTGACTTGCATGCTGGGGGCAAGCATGTTTCCTTGGGCAGTTGGAGCAAGTGACCACTGAGAGGAATAAGTTGCTCCTGCAAACACTGCATGACATCTCCTTCTTCTGGAAGTCGCTTGATTTTCTGCTGCACTCTACAGCAGCCGATATTCTTGCTTCTTCCTCCTCCCTTACCATAGCCTTGACCTCATGCAGCAGCCTGCACATCACAATCCAATCACAGTAGCCGTGAACATTGCATCGTCTCCAAGGAACTTCATATGCTCTGAGAAGCCTGCTTGGCATACCAAAGCATAGCGGTGAAACAGGGAGCTGTTGTGCTCTAGGAACAAGCTGGGTTGGAGGAACTTACCACTGAGCAGTCTTTGGAGACGGTTTGCGTCTGGTCACAGTGCAGAGCATCTCATGGAAATTAAGTACTGGCTTCTTGCGATACCGTCGATAATTTGCAATCCCTGTAACATTGACAGATAGGATGAGAATGGCAAGCAACCACAAGCTGCATAATCTATCAACAGACCCTCATCAAACCAGCAGTTGAGAACATCTCATGCAAGGTGGCAGCTCCAAGCCTCTGCAGGACGGTACTTCTTACCCACGGCTCCAAATGGCAACCAGTCGGGTGGAGCAAAGTTTACTGCCTCAGCACAATTAAACTGGACAACATAATAATGTGTACTGATCAGTCAGGAGCCTGGTGAAGCTTGCAAGCTTGCAATATGTAATGAGATACTCAATGCACGTAAAGAAGTGAGTTAAAGAATTTGACTCACCCCATTGTTGAAGCCAGCATGATAAGCTTGAGGAAAGGTGATGACAAATTCTCCAGGTTCCTGGCCACACAGAGCACGAGCACACAGGGGTGAGCAGTGGTCAGAGGCCACACATGCTGTGAAATACAAAATGTGAGCCAGATGTGGACTGTCACTTCTACCTGCCGCAGGCGATATAGGGGCACTTTCCGAGCCCGCAGGTGAGCTGGAGACACAGTGGTAACAAGTTGGTGAAGGCTGCAGATGACGTAGTAAACAGCAACAAGTGAGTGACATTCGCTGCATGTCAGACACGCAGTGGCTTGACCTTCTCCAGACTCAAAGCAAAATACAACAAGACAAAATCTCAGGTAATACCAAAGGTCAGTGCATATTGACCTCCTGGTATAGACAATGATGCATATATTCCAATGCAAGAAGCTTAACCGAAGGCTCTTGTATTGCTCCTAAGGCATTAGTGTGCTCACAGATCAGGTCGATCCTCAAACAGAGCAGGAACTTCCTGCCGCATTGCACGTTCAAATGCGCCGGCTGCAGCAGCTGGTACGCCATACCTGCAACACATACCTACATGTCACTGGCCACTTCTGTTCCATGAGACAACTGACAATGAACGCCTGCCTAATTAGCCCATCACCCTCTGGGTGTAGTATGCAGGTTGTTTTATGGACAAGAAGAGCTTACCTGTCTAATGATTGTTATGGACCCTTTGCGGCCTAAAGGCAGGCAGGTAGCAGGATCTCACCACGTTTTCGGAGCTCCAAGATGGTGGTAATTGAAAGAGTACATGTAATTGTCCTCAGTGTGAAAGCAAAATGCTGCACATGGTGCAGACAGCCAAAGCAAGTGCTATAAGCAGCTGAGCTCATGAGAGCCTAGGTTGCCAGCAAGAATTCTTCAAGTCAAAATATGCAGCTGAAAGCAACAGCCATGCATCTCCCTCCTCTTCCAGAGTCTCATTGTATCTTGGTCCAAGGTCCTAAATAGACGGTGATATGTAAGTCTGCATAGAGGACTGAAGCACAACCATGAAGGGCGTGCGAATACTGACCAGCGAATAGCATGCCAAAGTAGAGCCAAGGTGCTGTGACGCCCGGTACAGTGCCTACTAAATGGCGGAGTAGAGATCCTTCATACCGCGGAAGATTGACCAGATTCCAGGGACTTGATGCATAAGGGCCTGCAAAAGCTCCATTTTCACTAGTGAGCTAGTGATCAAGTGATCGATTGGCTCTTATGCTCATTAGCCTCTGCTCATGAGCTTCCTGCTCAATGCTTAAATTGGTGGCATTGTGCCAAAGAGGAGATGAAGAACGAGTGTGAAGCACAGAAGCAGGCGGGGAAAGTAGAGTGGGTGCTCAAGACTGTGGTGCAGGGGGTACAGGATAAGGGGATGATGGTGGGTCATGACGCACTATCTCTGTCTTTGTGCATTAGAGGAAAGCCAGTCCCCACCATCTGATCACTCCCATATTCCACCTGTGACCAGCAATTGCTTTTGCTAAGTAACAATAAAGCCGGCCCGACATACGCCGCTAAGATAGGTTGTCACACTAGTTGCTGTGCACCGACTTGGTGCAGTCAATAGCTCATACAAGGATTTAGCTGCAGTCTTAGCCCTGCGGCTGGTCAGGCAGCAGTAACATACATGCGCTGCAGACCAGGCAAGATAGTGCTGGACTGAATCATGCTCAGCATCTGACCTCTACAGGCTCCCTGGAGGTCTCCACGATACTCCAGAACTCTGCCTCTATGGCATCTGCCATATCCCTCTTGTCCTCTTTATCCTTTCCGATCCTGCATAACCTGGTACAACATGGAGTGTCATTGAATGCAGACCATCTCAGGTCAAGGAAGGTGCGGAATATATGATCAAGTCCTCAGGTCCTCGCATGGCCTGCTTTGTCTATCAGTTCTTGCTTTTGATGGAAGAGCTTGGTAGAGGAAGATAGGTATTACCATTCTTGCTCGAACTCTTTAGCCATTGCCTCGTACTCAAGCATGCTGTCAATCCCAAAGTAGAGATAGAAGTAAGCTCCCACTTGTATGACAGTAAGCTTAGCCTGTACAAATATTTTCAAGGAGCTGGTGCTGTCATATGAAAAAGACGATGTGATCTTGCCTCTACGAAGGGTCATTGATACAGAGTAGGCATTGGGAGCAATACTTGTATATTCTTCCATCACCAAATCCTTCGCCCTCTTGCAATCTATGAATCATCTGCTTTCTTGTCCGAAAGCGTGTTGACGCGTTGAAGCTGAAGGGAGGACGCCATCCTTGAGGAGGAATTATCTTACATATGCCTGTCTGTGTAGGATGATAAGGACTGCGTCATCAGCTATACAGATTGCACGTGTGTGAATTGACAACGTGTCATTGGTCTAGCGTGTGGAGCCTTGCAGACAAAAGTAGGTTCTTAGGCACACGGTTTTGGTGGAGGGAAGTCCTTGAGTGCCGACTTCCTCACCTTCTCAGCTTGGGGCTTGATCTTCTCAAGGTAAGACGTCGGGTCCTTGAACTCGTCCAATGTAGGTCGGAAAACCTACTCTCAGGAACAATAGCGTTTCGACTTAGGCTTGTAAAGCTCTTATTAAAATGTCAACGGTAGATCAGTATCATCGAGAACCAGGTAGAGAACCTACCGCAGCCTCTGGAATGTGATCTAGAGTAGGAGCTCGCTGCTTTATTGCCATTGAATTCCTGAGCGCCCTCCGAAGCATCATCTGACCACAGCATGTCAAGCCAAACAACAAGCCGCTCTGAGACACTTGAGCTCATAAACATCACTTCAGAGGGTGTTCGAAAGCAATATGTCAGAAACAATAGTATCTTGCACTTGATGAGATATGCAGTGTAAATGAGATACATGGAGTGATAACAGACCTCTTCCTTATGAGAGATGACGTCGTTCCTTGAAGCAGGCACAGCCTTGCGCTTTGGCCGTCCCTGTCCCTGAACCGTTGCCGCCTGTTCAGTGCAACTGTCGTTCTCGTTGTAGCAGATTCCACGTCGTCTCCTCCGCAGAACCTTGCCAGTCACATCTTTCTGAGCAGCCGTCGTCGCGGCCGCGCAGGACGTGGTGGCTGCAGCATTAGAATCCCTCCGATCATCTTCGTATACTGCCCTGTCTACGTGCTCGAGAAAGGCCGCACAGATCCCGTCCTGGTCGTCTGCAGTCTGGTTCGGCTTGCCGTTGCTGGCCGTCCTTTCCAGTCCTCGGGCCCTCGCAAGGGCTCTCATCTTCTCTCAGACCGAGTCCACAAGCGCCGGTCCAGGCAAGCAGCGAATAGGCTCGTCCCCAGGCAGCTGAGGCAGGCCGCGACCAAGCGCCGGGGACTGCAGCTGCTACGGCTGGCCCCAGGCAGTCGGAGAAGGGCCCCTGGACCGGCTGGCGGAGGCCAACGGCTCGTCAAGGCGCTCGGATGAGGCGGCTGCGGCGGGGCGCGGCGGCTGCGGCGGCGGTTACGGCGGCGACGGCGGCGGCAGCGGAGGCGACGGGGACGCCGACGACGGGCGCCGCGGCGGCCGGGGGGGCCTTCTGCATGTTCCCTCCCCCGGGCAGCCCCTCCGGCCTGCTGGAGAAGCCTGGGGGGTTGGGGGGAACCGCTGGCGCGCTCTTGCAGGCCGATGGCGGCCCGTGTCGGAGACGTTCTCGGGTGACCCGTGCAGCCGTCGGGCGAGCCGCACTGCCCGCTGGAACAGCTCCTCCAACTATCACAGCAATGGGCTGTGATTGCCGGCCCAAAAGGAATGTACAAGGTCTGAAAAGGCAGGGGACATGAGCCTCCGGTTCTGCGTGGGTGGTTACTCCCTCCATGCCCGCGCGGCCAGGATGCCTGCTTCCGTGTTTGACGGGAATGGACTCGATGACGCTGACTACGAGCTGCCGTCAGCGTCACCCGTCACGACGTCCGGGGGCAGCTTCCCTCCTGTTGCACCGCTCCTAATCTGCCTAATTGCGTATGTCAGCGCTTTTCGGCCACCTTTTGGACATTTTCGGTTCTTTTTCGGGCTGGCTTTCCATTTCGGCACCTTTTGGACCTTTTCCATTTCTTTCCGGGCTGGCTTTTCACAGCTCTCGCCCCATTTAGATGAGCTTACGTCCGCAATCACCCGCCAGTCCCTGGCAGAGCCCTTCCCTAAACCCTAATCCCATCAGATCGCCGCCGCCGCCGCCGCGCCGCCGCCTCTGCCGCTCGCCGCCGCCGCTGCCGCCTCCGCCGTCGCCGCCGCCGCCGCTGCGGGCCAATTTGAGCTCCCGCCTTTAAACCCCCCCTTCTTCCCGAGCCTGAGAACATCTCAAGCGGCACTAGCTCCGAGCGCCCCTGGCTGCTGGAGAAGCCTACGCTTAGCGATGGAATCAGTGCGCAAGTTGAGCACAAGCGAGGCACTCTGAGCTGGCGGGCCGCGCAAGCACAGGCGGCTATGTTGAGGAGTGCCAGCAGGTCGACATCGTGCCAGGGCGTGCGCACTTCGTCCAGAGGTGCTGCCCGGTGCTGAGCTAGCACAACCAGTCACTCCCTGGGGCCTCTGATTCTGCTGCCAAGACACACCCCGCAGAAGAGGCGGCACCATGGTGCTCTACAACTTCAAGGGCATGACCGTGGTGCCGACGGCCAAGGACTTTGTGGACATCGTCCTCTCCCGGACGCAACGCCAAACTCCCACTGTCATACATAAGCAGTATGCTATCACGCGTATCCGCCAATTCTACATGCGCAAGGTGCTTATCCGTACAAGCACGTCCTTGTGCCCGTAAACCCCAGAATCGGAGCCCTTTCTCTGGCCTGAGCATGACGCCCATTGCTCTAACCTCCAGCGAGAGGGCGAGAGTGGTTGAGGACTGGCACGATGAGATTGTAGCTCCTGCCGCTAGCAGCCTTTGGTCACCCCTGTGAAATTGATCACTTTACTGATTGAACAGTTGACCTCTTCTGCAGGTAAAGTTTACCCAGCAAACCTACAATGAGAAGCTGTCAACTATAATAGACGACTTTCCGCGCCTTGATGATGTTCATCCATTCTATGGGGACCTCTTGAACGTGCTTTATGACAAGGACCACTACAAGCTTGCCCTTGGGCAGATAAATGCAGGTTGGGTTGGTAGATGAATTATAGCCTCTTCCTATCTTCACAAATGGAATAAGGAGTTTCAGACTTAAATGTGGGCCTTTCCTTTCTCGGAGTCATGCACATGGCCATCATGCATCCTTAGGTGCAGCTACAGAGCCAAAGAGTTGGTATCAATCTGAGGTACTGGAGGTCATGTCACTGCAGCTCGAAACATGATTGAGAAGATCTCAAAGGACTATGTGAGGCTGCTCAAGTATGGTGACACACTGTACCGTTGCAAGTTGCTGAAGAAGGCCGCTCTTGGTCGTATGTGCACTCTCATGCGCAAGCAAAGCCCCAGCCTTGCCTATCTTGAGCAGGTCAGAATAGATGAAGCTGTAAGCTTGGTACAGCTATGCTTTTAACGTGACAAGTGCAAGTTTGGACGTGGTATCAATGATCACTGTCATACTTGGTCAGTATATACTTGGACAGTACTATCGTCTCAAAAAGCCTGTTATTAGTGTTTGATCTCATTCCTGTCACTGTTGCATGTCTTCCATTACGGTCAGGTGAGGCAACACATGTCCAGGTTACCGTCCATCGACCCCAACACTCGCACTATCTTGATCTGCGGCTACCCCAACGTGGGAAAGAGCAGCTTCATCAATCGAGTCACACGGGCAGATGTTGATGTGCAGCCCTATGCCTTCACCACCAAGTCTCTCTTTGTTGGCCATACCGACTACAAGTATCTACGCTGGCAGGTCAGCTTGCCTTTATACACATCACCTCACTTAATGTTCCACTTATGTATTCTTGGCAATTAGTAATATATTAATTTGTCAATTGAGTATTGTTCCAGTTTGAGTAGAGTGTCTTCTAAGCGACCAAGATCTACTTCTGGTACTGCTTGGGAGCTTCAATTTAAGACTTCTATCAGACTAGCCGCCACTGCTACTGTCTACTGAGGAGGATTGTGCTGTCCACTATTCAGACTTTGTACTTCCTTCGTTTTTGGTTGCAGGTGATTGACACGCCTGGCATTCTAGACCATCCGCTGGAAGACAGGAATACAATTGAGATGCTAGCTATCACAGCTCTGGCTCACTTGCGAGCAACAGTTCTCTTTGTTGTGGATCTTTCGGGTAGTTGTGGATATAGCATCAGCCAGCAGGCGCATCTTTTCCACAGCATCAAGCCACTGTTTGCAAACAAGCCTCTTCTAATAGCATGCAACAAAGTAGACCTCCAGGTATTGTACAACCCATGGCGACCTTGATATTGTGCACTGTGCATCTGTGTGCTGATGATCTTAGTGTATGAGTTTGTAGTGAAAGAGCATGGTATTTAGGAGTATCCTAGTGTTGGACAAGCATAAGCAGATGGTGGTCTAAATAAAAGAGAGGATTGTGCAAGCATGATGAGATTGCTGCGGAGGTCCTTCATATCTTGCTGCCTGGATGTCTGACTATGCTATAATATCACTTGTGTCTGTGTGTAGCCAGCAGAGACGCTCTTTGAGGAGGACAAGAAGCTGTTGGAGGAGATGAAGCAGGAGGCTGCAAGGTGTGGGTCTAGATTACCGATGGAAGGGATGGAAACAGAGAACGATAGCTTGTTCTTCATGAGCACAGTGACAGAGGAGGGGGTTGCTGCTGTGAAGAATTCAGCATGCGAGAAGCTTCTGCAGCAGAGGGTGGAGGTGAAGATGAAGTCCAAGAAGCTGGCAGATGTTGTCAACCGCATGCATGTGGCGGTACCCAAGGCTAGGGATCATGTGGGTACCCTATTCAGCCGACATTTTGCTGACGCTTGCTGCAGTGCAATTTTGTCTTGTTTACTTATCAAGCTGGAAGACAGTCTTGTGTTCTACTACCAAGCTTGTTGTCAGCTCTGCCTTGCATCACTGATGAGCACTGCTCTGTGTTATTGCAGAAAGAGAGGCCACCCGTCATTCCTCAACCTGTTCTTGATGCACGGGCAAAAGGAGTCAAGCCGAGCGGGGGCGGGAAGCTTGAGAAAGATTTGCAAGAGGAGCATGGTGGAGCAGGAGTATATTCTGCCAACCTCAGGAAGAGATACCTACTGGAGGACGAGTCATGGAAGGAGGACATTATACCAGAGATTGTTGATGGTCACAATGTGGCTGACTTTGTTGATCCTGACATTATGCAGAGACTTGAGGAGCTAGAAAGGGAAGAGGAAGAAAGGGAAGCAGCAGCTGCATTAGAGGGTGAGGACATGGAGGAAGAGGTGCTCACACCTGGGGAGGCCAAGGCTCTTGCTGCTATCAGGTGCGTTTGCGGTGCAAGCATTTGAAATCGTATGGTTTTTGTGACTCGTAGAGCCCTACTTCGTGTTGCAGACGTGGTTGACAGTAGTCATTATGTGCTGGTTATCGTCTCGTCACACATGTCAACCACTTGCCCGACCCTAGCTCGTATGATTCCCAGTGGACGCATCATATCCACTGAGGTGCTTCGTATTGTGTCTTCAGGCATAAGAAGAAGCTGATTCTGGCGACGCACAGGATGAAGAAGTCCACTGCAGAGAGCAGACCCGTCATGCCAAGGAAGGTCGACAGCGAAGGGAAATTCACAGTCGCTCGGATGGAGCGTCACCTGACGTCCCTGGGCATCAATGCCACTGCAGCAGTGAACAGAGTCAGGAGTAGATCAGTTTCACAAAGGGGACGAAAGAGAGATCGGTCAGAAGGTTGGCATCTTGCCTTGTGTTGCTTCATATATACAGTGTGGACTTGTACAGTAGCAGAGCAGAAGTAGCTATCTGTCAGATGTGGACCATAGCATCTGCAATGCAGGTTATACTCGAATGCTGTCAAAATGAGTGTCAAGATCGAGTGTCTGCTGTGAAACAGCTGTTGTCTTTGCATGCTCAAGATACTTAGCAGTTTGCTTTGTTTGAGGGATCGTGAAATTTGCTGTTGCCTTACCTTGCAAGCATTTCCTTGGCTGTCTAGCAAATCAGTGCTGCAACAGTATGCACAAGGATTGCTGATGCAAAGAGATGGTTGGCACCTGTACATTTGCAGACGGGGATGCCATGGAGGTCGATGGAGGCCCTGCGCCAAGCAAGCGACTCCGCTCACAGTCTCGATCCAGGAGCAGGCCTGTGGAGGCTCTGCCTGGCGAGGGCTACAAGGACACGCCGCAGAAGGTGAAGGCCATCAAGCTGAGCAGGACGGCAGTCCGCCAGCGAAACAAGCAGGCAAGGAAGGGCGAGGCGGACAGGGCCATATACAACCTCCGGCCCAAGCACCTGCTTACTGGAAAGAGGGGCATCGGCAAGACACAAAGGCGATAGAGCAGTACTGGCATCTGTACAACCTATATCTAGACCAACCTCTTCTCCACAATCCTTCTTAACAGCAGCCTCTTGTAGCGGGGATTGTTTGTCAGTTCGTCTTGCTGCCACTTCCTTGAAATTTGAGTCTAACTTTTTAGAATGCATCCGCATGCCAACCCAGGTGGACTGCCACTGGGTATTTTGGTCTCTTAATGTTCTGAGCTGGCCATTTAAAGCCACTGTTCCCCTAGAGGGACCACCTCATTGCAGCCCTTTTTGAGAGCTGGATGTTGTCTGGTTGTTGGAGCATGCCTAAGTCATAATTTGTGACTGGGATGAGATTAAGAAGGTTACGTGAGGCTACAATCTTGATTGAGTTTCTGTGCCTGTACAAGAGATTCCTTGGACTTAAAGACTTCTGGTAGCAAGCAGCAGGAGCAGTCATCAACCACTATGCTCTGCCGATGATGCAAAACAAAAATGAAACCCTAGGCCGAGTCCAACTGAGCTACAAATTGCCAGTCAGAGCAGATTCCTGTGTTGTGTGTGGCCTTGGTGGCCCTTCACATGAGTGCCCTGTCTAAATTAGCTCAAATACCACATGTACTATTGAACTACGGTACTGAAAGAATGGGAGTTGCAATACTTGGCATCATTAGACGCGGCCCACACACCAGTACCGCTCGTGCTCCTTGCGGCGGATACTGCTGACGACGCCGTTGCAGCAGCTGCACACAAAGCTGCTGCTGTCGGCAGCGGCGTCGGCGAGCACCTGGTAGCGGCCCACCTCGGCCAGGATCGGCACCCGGCCCTCCTTGCGCTGCCCGTAGGCCGCCTCCACCAGGTCGATGCCGAGCTGGACCAGTTCTGTTGGGGGAGACGGGAACGCTCATAAGCCATTCAGCCATGCGGCAGACGCAGCGGGCGCCCGAGGCTTGAGCTTGAGGCTGGCACTGCAGGGCAGGACCTCGCAGCGAAAACCAAAGGGCGACGGCGGCGGCGGCGGCGGCGGCGGCGGCGGACCTGACTGCCAAGCGGCCTGGTCCAGCCGCAGCGGCGCCTTGCCGCCACCGCCGATGGAGCAGAAGGCCAGCTGCGCCGCGAGCTGGTCCACCGACGCCCACGCCGCCGCCGCCCCGTCTCCGCGCCCCGCGGCGCCACCGCCGCCCTCGCGGACGGCCTGCAGCTCCAGCGCTCGGCGCACGTACTCCGCCACGCCCGCCTCGCTGTACTGCGCCCGCAGCGCCGCCAGGACCTGCGCCGCCGCCGCCGCCGCCGCCCCGCAGCGGTGAATTTCGGGTTAGGGTTTGGGTTTCAGGGGTTAGATTTCAGGACGGCCGCCGCGCGGCGCTCACCGCTCGGAAGGCCTCGGCGGGGCGCCCGCCGGCGACGTCGTGCCGCGCNGTCGTCGCCGCCAGCACCGCCGCCGGCGCCGCCGCCGTCAGCGCCGCGGCGGCCGAGGTGGGCACCGAGAGCGCCTCGGGCAGTGGGAAGGGCGCCACTTGTCCCTGGCCCGGAGGTCCGACCTCTCGGTATTCCAGCTTGCGCTCGGCAGCGTGATCCGGAATATTCAAATACAAATACGTCCAAGTATATCGAAGACCAGCCTGTCCTACCTCTCCAGCTAGCTAATTGCTGTGATTTTTTATTGCTCTCGCCTCTAATTGCTACAATCTCGTGCTCAGCAGTTGCCCACCGTGCTCATTTCGTGCCGCTCGCCAAGGCGGAGGTCATCAATTACTGCATAGGTCCTCAATTCACGCCGCAGCCCCTCCACTCATGCGTCTACTTTACATTCTGCAAAGGATAGCTGCCCGTCTGCTCAATCATGACGGATTCGGCTTTTCCTTCCCACCATCAAGCCTGTTGCCGGGCAGGTGGATTGGCATGCCTATGGCAGGGCAGGTTTACAGTTATGCAATGCAAACTCGACCTCACCTAAGCAAGCAGCATGCGAGGCAGTGTCTTGGATTGGCACAGATGCTGCTTGAATTGCTGACATGGACATCCGACATGTCCTGAGCCTTTTACATGTTACCACTGTTACCTTCTCCAAGCTACCGGGAACAACTACAAAGTTCTTCGATACTAGATTGCTAAAGCCTAGTAAAGTACTCCAGTCCAGGCTGCTTGCCAGAAGGAGAGCAGGAGCCTTATCCCTGCTCACCTTCGGAGTTGCCACAACAAGGAGCAAGAATTCTAACCTGCTCACTTGTCTATGGTCGTCTAATCTGACTATATCAATCTCAATGCCAGGACTCATAGTGATAGTCTACACCCTTGTGACATAGGGTGGCTTGTGTTCACGGCTTGTCCTTGGGCAATGTATTTACAAGTGTCGCTCTTAGGGTAGTGAGGACAGTTGGAGAGCGCTGGCTCTCAACAAGTTGAGGATAGTCAGTCGTGTAATGTAGACCTCGGCTCTCCAGACGCTGCACAGCCACAGGAAGCACAGAACGAAGTGTAAATAAAGGATGAGTATCACATACTTTGCACAAGCTTCGAATGAACAACATATGCTTCAGCAAGTTTCATGTGCTGTGAGCAGGTCAAAATCCGCTGTGGACTGTCTGGCTAAGAGAGCTTTCAGTATGCTGCCGTATAATATACAAGCAGAGCAGCCAGTATATGCAGCGCAGTCTGTACAACGATGGTAGGGAAGAGTTGACTGACCTGCAGTGCACTCTGCACGATGAGCTTGGCGACAGCCAGCAGGTTGCGCATTTCGCATGCCTCTAGTGTTGCAATATGAGGGCTAAGTCCTGCTTGAGCAAGACCAGCCTCCCACAGCATCTCAAGATCCTCCAGTTCCTGACGGGCTTTATGCAGGCGCTCTGTAGAACGCACAATCCCCACGTAGTTCCACATTATTTCCTGCATGAACAGGCGCTCATGATGATGTCAATTACCAGGGAAGAGAATCCTCCACCTCTTATTCAAACACTGCCCAGCAGCCTGTTGCAACAATACATCATCTGAGACTTTCAGGTGCCCGCTATCTAAATATTGCAAAGAGCTGAAAGACAGGATCAGCCCAAGTGCTAATTGCGATTTTTATGTATGTCAGGAGAATGATAATGTCTTTTTTACCTGTAAACAGGCACGTTGATCGTGCGTGAACCTCTTGAATGCCTCGGTCCCTGACTCATCTGCAGGGCACTTCGCCTGGATGACGGTGCTAGGACGTGGCTGTAGAAACTGCTCGTCCAGTCCAAAGTTCTCCTCTACCACCACCTTGGCATGCTCTATTGAAGGCTCACCAGCTCTTTGTGCAAAGACAAGAGCTTCGAGGAGGGAGTTGCTGGCGAGTCTGTTGGCACCGTGCAGGCCTGTGCAGGCCACCTCACCAGCAGCCCATAAACCCTTTATGGACGTCTCCCCGTGCAAGCCAGTCTGAACTCCTCCACATATGTAATGGGCAGCTGGGACAACAGGTATGGGCTCTCTTGTGATGTCAATGCCACATCTGCAATAAACAACATAGCCACCTTTCCCATTAACACGAAGCAGTAAATATGCAGGAGATGTGTGTCCTGCAGGCAATGCACAGAAGAGCATCCCCAGTGCAATTCACCAACAAGACCCTTGTAATTCGTGCTATGCCAGACACCCTCAAAGAGCACCTCTGCAGTGGACCAGTGCTTCATTCCCATGAGAGCACCATAATTTCAGTATAACCAGAGTAGAAGCAACCTCACTCACCTCCGACATTCTGCCGCAATGTTGGGGAAATGCCTAAGCACTTCCTCCCTCGGCTTGTGGCTGATGTCCAACCAAACAAACTTTTCGCCTCTTTTCTTGAGCTGGTCATCAATACTACGAGCTACGACGTCACGAGGAGCAAGCTCTTCACGTGGATCGTACTGTGGCATGAACCTCTCCATACTCTGATTGTACAAAAGCCCTCCCATGCCACGAACTGCCTCAGTAATAAGGAAGGCATTTTCCCTCCCAGTGGGCTTTATTGGAAGACCGGCATCAGCCAGGGAAGTTGGATGAAACTGCACAAACCTGCGCACACACATCATAAGATTCACAATATGAGAAGGCGGCTGGTGACCCTTCCAGCAGATCAAGACGTGCTAAAGCTAATTGCTATGTCACAACTATCACTCACTCCATGTTGGAGATGACTGCATGGGCACGATGAGCCAAGGCAACACCGTCACCAGTCGCAACCTGTCAGATCACACGTAATCTTGCAGTATGTGAGCGTTCTTCTCAAGACAGCCAGCCAAACCATGTCAGACAGTTATGAAAGTACCAAATTCAGTGTTGGTACTTCAGCTGGAGCCTACCACGGATGCTTGACTGTGTCAACGCCTGATAAATTAGAAGCAGTGCTTGCTCAACACAGGAACTTAATAAGATCCAATACCGTCAAGCTTCAAGTGCTTACCAATGGATTGGTTGTACTAGGGTATACATGCCCGGCACCTCCTGATGCCAACAAAGTTGATCCAGCCAGGAAGCGGATAATCTGTTCATTGCATGCACAGTCTAAGCTGAGATGTACAGCATGAGGAGAAAATCTTACACCAGCCACAATGTGAACTGCGCTCATAGCACTCCAACTTGTAGTAGATATGTCGGAATTATCTGATATGATACTTGAAAGCTTCAACAACAATGCTGAAACTGCTCAATGTGCACTGATCACTTCATGCATGCCCTCGTACCTTCTGAGACTGCAAGTTCAAGGCGTCAAGACCATAACAGGTCACCACCCCCTCATCCTGTGAGCAACAATGAGGCTTTCAATGAGTTGGTGACAAGGAGAACAAACAGGCATCCTAGCACATCCTTGTCCAGCTGGTGGTGACTGCATACGAGCCACTACTACGTACCTGTCGCGTAAGGAGATCCACTGCAAAGTGGTGTGTGAAGAGTCGGATATTGGGGTTCTTATGTACTGCAGTCAGCAGAGCTCTTTCAATCTCTCGTCCCGTAACATCAGCAGCATGCACGATGCGGTGATGTGAATGTCCGCCCTCTCTTGTAAGATGCAGCTGCCCATCCTCGCCTCGGTCAAAGGACGCTCCCATTGCCATCAGCTCTCTCACACGATCAGGTCCTTCACGGCACACTACCTGGGAGGAAGAAATACCTGCTGTGTTAACTTCTAATACAACAAGTGACGGGTGAGACTGGACTTGGGCTGCCTTCCTACGCGGCAACGCCACAATGACTCTGCAGACTCTAACTCACAGAGATAGCACCATGCTCACACTGCGAATCTAAGACAGAGTTCCTTCTGTTCACAATAAGTCAGTCTCTGTGCCATACAAGGCCAGTACATATCTGGGTGCTGTGCATGAGTTCGTTCGCTATACAGAACCGTTGCTGAGGCTCTGACTTGGAGTGCAACTGAGCCGTCACTGAGGCTCTGGCTTGAGGAGCAACTGACCTCAACTGCCTCTTCATCACAAAGGTAAGCTCCAGCAACAATGGTGTCTTGCATGTGACTTTCTACTGAATCCAGTGGATCAAGCACAGCACTTACACCCCCCTGAAAGACAAAGAAAATCACATCAGCTCAGTGCGAAACCTAAAAGCAGACATTGCTCAAAGTCAAACAAACAGTGTTCCCCTGCGAAGCAAAGCTGCTGAGATCCCTTACGCACATAATAGGGCTATCTCTATTCTTTTTGGGCAGCCCTTGAGCAGATTATGGCATAGGGCAGGCAAAGGCAGCAGATGTACTTCACAGATGCTCACCTGAGCATAATTTGTGTTGCTCTCCTGTGGCTCTGACTTTGTAACAACTGCCACAGTCCCATGCTCTGCAACATCAAGGGCGTACCGCAGGCCAGCAATGCCACTCCCAATCACCACAAAATCGAACCGCAGAACTGGCTCAGCATCAGCTGAGGAACGACGCCTGGTCTCAGGGGCTGCCTTGTGAGAACCCCAGGGCAGTGCCGGTTGCGTAGGTGCTCGAGATGAGACGGGGGCGTCCTCTACTGATAACCTTGGGCCAAGAGGCTCCCTGACCAAGCAAAACAGCACAGCCCTGTCAGAAGTGTTGAAGTAACCAGACTGCAACAGTTTTCCAACCCTCAGCATGAACCAAAACTTCAGGCCTGCTTGTCACAAGCACCCGCCTAATGGAGTATATACCGTAGACGAATGGTAGGAATGTAAGTGCATCCGTCCCACTTGACTTGCCGAGCCCAGCTGAAATGGGAAAAAAAGCTAGAAGCGATTGGTGTATTCCACCAAGTCACCACATTAATATGCTGCTACTGTCACACCCCTAGTCGAACTCATCTTTCCTTGTGCACCTGTACCATCTCCGCAGTACAACCTAGTGCACTGTACTTCTGCAGCTGATTTCTGGGCCTGGATAATACAGATCCCGTGACTGCTCGCACTGCATGTTCTGATACATCCGCAGACGGGGGCTGGATATCCTATCCCACACCTTCAGATCGCGCTGAATCAAGCGCTCCTTTGGCAAGCGTCCAGGCATCTGCTTACCTCCACCAAGCCTCATCGAAGCAGTCGCCGACGCCGCCGTGCCACGGCGCTGGCAGCTTGGTGTCCAGCGGCCTCCAGGTCTCCACCATGCAGCCGCCGGCGCCCTCCACCCAGTCGGACGCAGACCACCCCATGCCGCCTGATCGCCTACGAGAAGCGCTGGCGGAGTGGTCGCGCAGCCGGATCCTGGCCTCCGGGAGACGGCAGAAGGGCGCCTGCGCGGCGCTCGCGGAGGTGGCGCCGCCGCCCGCGCCGGCCCGCGGGCCGC
>WELB01000079.1:2349-14890 GCA_009602725.1 Spirogloea muscicola | reverse complement strand
CTGCGGCGCGCCGCGCCGGAGGCGCAGGCGGCGCACCGCGCGGGACTCGGCAGCGTGGTCTTCGACGCCGCCGGGCGCCGCGTGCTCACTGCCGGCGCCGACGGCCTCGTCAAGGTCCACGAGCTGAGCGACGACGGCGGCGCCGTCGCCGTCGCCACACTCCAGGACCACAGCGAAGCCGTCACGGCCCTGGCCGTCAGCCCCACCGGCCGCCACTTCGCGTCGGCAGCTGAGGACCGGGCCGTCAAGGTCTACCGTCTCGCAGGTGCTTGAGCTCTGCCTTCTAAGCTGCCGGCCCTTGGTCTGAAAGCGGCGAGTGACTGGCGTTAAATATCGGCTGGTCGTTCGCGCGCGTTCCCATGACGTCTCGACGTGCACGAGCTGCTCGCATGTGACACCGCCGCTGCTCACTGTCTCATGGCGCAGAGCTTAAGTTTGAGGGCAATGTCACGAGGTTCATGCTGCCGATCAGATCGCTGGCCTACAGCCCCACCGGGGGCCTACTGGCGGCAGCCGGCGACGACGAGGGCATTAAGCTCATCAGCACAGTCGACAACTCCATCGTCAGGATCTTGAAGGTTTGCCAACGCGGCATGCCTTCAGCCTCAGTGCATGCACCGCTCGCCAGGCTGCTGTCATGCAGGCCGTCATGCTCGCACCCAGAGCACGTACTTGCAATGTGTGCTTGCTGCTGATCTATGTGCATGCTGTGCAGGGTCACGACAAGCCCATCCTCAGCTTGGCCTTCGATCCCAGAAATGAATTCCTGACCTCAGCAGACTCTGATGGCTTGGTCATATACTGGGATGTAGCCACGGGGAAGGTAGTCTTGTCTTCTTGGCCTAAGACATATTTCCAGCTTTGATGATGCGAGCCTTCTCGGGCCCTCTTGCTTATCTAGTCTGCAGGAGTTGCACCTTTTAAGGCAATGCTCGTGTGCATGTGGAGTCCAGCGTCACTCTTAAAAGCCAACGCTCAGCCCTAACTACCATGCAATGCTGATCAGCTACACACTCTTCTGCTTCTTGTGAACTGTTGTGATTCTTGGGTTACGAGCAGGCTTTGCATCGCCTGGAGGGTGCAGCTCTTCAGACAGATGTCAGCTGCGCTTCCAGGAATTGCATCTCTTGGCACCCAGATGGCGGATACGTCGCTGTCCCCGGGCACAGGAATGACATTGTGATGTACGATCGGTATGTCATATCGCACTCACAGCTCGTTGCTTCCCTTGAGTCTGCTTCTGAATTATGATGAGAGGACCTTGTCAATTGTTCGCTGATTGCTGTCCTTCATCCTGTGTGCAGTGATACAGCAGAAGAGGTCCATGCTTTCCGAGGAGCTCATACTGCAGATGTTGGTACAGTTGCATGGTCCACGAATGGGCAGTACCTTGCCTCTGCTGGGGACGACCAGCAGGTAAGTGAGTACTAGCTAGACACCCATCAGTGACCATTCAAGACATCAGATACTAGTCAGACTGTGAAGCCTCTCTGTCACTGTCTCTTGCGCCAATTGCTCCTCCATATGAAGTTTCAAACACTGCACAAGCAGCATGTTTCTCAAAGTAATCTGTGCAAAAGTCGCATCGTCGTTTGAGCCAGGTCGTCATCTGGGACAATGTAACTCGCAAAGACCTGGATTCCCTCACCTGGGAGTCTGAGGTGTGCGGCTTGTCGTGGAGCCCTGAGGGGAATGCGCTTGCCATGATCGACATGGAGGGTAATCTGGCCATTTGGGACGGCGTCATACCTGCCCACATGGTTCCACCCGCACACCCCGGCTCCTTGGCGGAGGAAGAATTGCTGAGCCGCAGTGGGGACGAACATGCACCAGAAAAGTCTGAGACATCAAAGGAGAGGAAGCGACACGGGTACAATATACCCAAGAAAAACCCAAAACCCTCAACCTAAACCCTACACTCTAAACCCTTCAGGAGCTCAAATTGCTAGATTGAGCTCACTGAGACCGTTGCAGACTCTATATAAACAGAGGCCGAGATTAGTGACACGAGATTGATGAGCTCTTCTTCTACAGTGGCGGCTCGTCAAAGGCTGGTGGTGACACGTTTGAGCTGCCGGTCGAGAACGAGAGCGACTCTGATGAAGCATTCACACGTTTGAGGAAACGGCAGCATAAGGTTCTTCCCGTCCAAATGACATCCATGCTCGTTGGCATACATAATCTGCTCACCTTGCGGTGTGATCACGTTACACCTGCACTTAAGACATTGTGTCCCACAGATTTACTGGCCAGGTCAAGTCCTGATTGGGTTTGGCAATACTCTGCTACTGTGACCAGTAGTCTTTGACCGAGGACCTTACTGCATGCAGTATTCTGGCATTGGTCTGCACTGCAGATTGAAGAGGAAGTCTCACAAGGTGGAGAATCAAACAGGCCAACGAGTGCAAATGACTTACCAAAGCTCACCAAAGATCAAATGAAGCTGCAGAAGCCTCCTGCTGGCCCATCTATGCAAGCTTCCTTTCAGTCGGGCTCGACAACAGCTAAGAAGGGCCAGAAGAGGTTCTTGGCTTACAACTTGTTGGGCTGCGTCACTACCCGAGAGGACGAGAGTTGCTCGCACATTGAGGTACGAGTCTGTTGAATGTGCAGCAGTATCAGACTTGTAACTTCATCTAAAGGCTGGATGCATGACATGGATTAGTCTATGAGCTTGCAGCAACTGCAGAAGTTGCCATTTGTCAAGTGACTGTGGAGGTTTATAAATGTGCAAGTGGCTTTTGCTCCCCCACTAGCGCGTGCTAGCACAAGCACTTGGCTCGTGCTCTCAAGTCCACCTCCAGTGGTCACATTGCTCTACACCACTCACATAAGTCCTTGCCTTACGCAGTATGTGTCCTCGTGACAGGTCGATCTCCATGATACATCCAGAGGGAGCAGGTTGCCGACTTTGACCGACTACTTTGGCTTCACCATGGCTGCATTGAGTAGAGATGGGAGTCTCCTCGCCAACCCCTCTAGCGGGCCCAAGAACCCCAGTATGCTCATGTACCGCCCATTCAGTAGCTGGGCAAGTAACAGTGAGGTACAAAGTCTTGCAGCTGCTGCGCTTCAGACGGCCTTTGCCTGAGCTGAGTCCAGAAGCCAGTCACTTCATGGGCAGCTCATCAGCAGTTTCGCGCATCTTCTGTGTTCTGCACATTTTTCCTGTCTGGCTGCATTGGGGCTAAGACCCACCGCGTTGTATTGGATCTGGAACCACTTCCTCAGTGGTCCATGCGGTTGCCGCAAGAGGAGGAGGTTGTGGCTGTAGCTCTTGGAAGTGGCTGGGCTGCCGCTGGCACCAACCTGCATATGCTGAGACTGTTCACAGAGGCTGGCTTGCAGGTACTGAAGCTCGCATTATGCTGGTATATGCCAGGTACTTTGATGTATGCACATATGATCATTGGGACACGGTAGTGCGTCATAGTGCATGTTGAAGAAACCCAGACCATGCAGACAAAGACTGAAAGCAACACAACGAGCTTCTTTGCTATGGACAGAATGTTAAGGCTGACAGAAGTCTCCAAATGTGCAGCACTTTGTGTTGTCTCTTGCTGGACCTATCGTCACGATGGCTGGTCACGAGGAGAAGCTGGCAGTCGTCACACATGCAGGCCCACCGCTCGCTTCTGGAGATCAGGTGAGGTTGTCTATTCGGCACATTCTGTGCCGACTGCTGTGGAGGCAAGCAGTGAATTAAAACTAGGGTTGTGTTTATCGGAGTCCGTGTTTCGTATCATTCTTCCTAAGAACAGTGACGCTGCAGGACTTACGCTGCTGGTGGCTGGGATGAGCACCAAAAATACTATCATGAATGGCTATTGTGTACTCCAAGTGCTAGCTACCTACAACAATGTCAAGTGCTTGCTAGCACTGCAGCAGTCAGATGTAGTAGCACTGCTGACAGACCTCCCTCTTGGCTGCAGGTTATGAATTTTGTCCTTTACGACATGTGCAAGCAACAAGTTGTTGCTAGCGATAGACTGCCCCTTAGCAGGGCTGCAACATTGGCTTGGCTCGGCTTCAGTGAAGATGGTCAACTCAGCACCTATGATTCGCAGGTTGGACAAATCACAGGTGCTCAATTTTGAGCACCTGCGATTGTTCTTGTTTGTGAGCTTTTCCGGTGTTCCTGGCTGACACTGTGTACCGCTGCTTCCCATTCTTGACACCTTCTTGGTGATGCATAGCTGGAATGGAATACAGCACTTGAGATGCCTGGATGATCAGACTCCTCTAAGATCCCATGTGCAGGGCATCCTTCGTATGTTTTGCGATGGTTATGGTGGCTGCTGGGTGTCCGTCTTCAGGTCAGCCTCACTACTTTGATTTGCTTGCAGCTGTACAGTCCAGTCAGCCCATGGACCTTGCCTGCCGAGCATACTAGCCATGCCCCCAATCAGCAAATCGCATAAGTAGTCATCTCAAGCATCCAATACACTGCGGCAGATCTTATGTGCCTTCTAAGTGTCCATGCAGCTCAAGCATTGAGAGGAAATGCAGCAGCGAAAGTCACTGGGTTGTCGGCCTTAGCACCAGTGATGTTTACTGCATCGTCTGCAAGCTGCCTGACAGCCAGCCTCAGGCATGTATCAATCGTGTTGCGCACAGATGATTGATTAATCTTGTTGGGTTGTAAGGCAGTCTCCTTCGTGGATTCATGTTGGCAGTGTGCTTCTCTGAAGGAACAAGATGCGAAGGAAGCTAAGAATCACTTGTCCCAAAATGCAGGTTGTGCCCCGACCAGTCTTGACGACGCTTCCGCTGCGGGTGCCACTCGTCAGTTCTGATCTGGGAGCAGAAAATATTGAAGAGGAGTACGTGCGTGGCAGCATACAGCTGCTCCAGGTATGTACTAAAATTCACATAATTGTTGGCAGCTAAGTCTTGCTACAAGGACTTGAACTGAGAATTTTGGCTCGTCATAATGCAGGCTCGAACACAGGCAGAAAGCTCAGGCCTGTCAGCGGACGAGGAAGACAGGCTGGAGGACAGCGTCCTTAAGTTGGAGGCCAACCTTGACAGATGTCTCCTCCGTGTCTTTGTGTCTGCTTGCAAAGGTACTTTGCAATACCTCTGTCAGACATGCAGACGAATGCACATGTGGTCAAGAAAACAGTGGATCTGGGCATGTGAGTTTGCTACTTCACGGCGTCTAACGCAGCAAAGGTACAGGCCCTGTTACTGGCTGCCCTCGCTTATGCAAGTTGTGACTGTCCGCTCTTTCGTGCAGCTGACCGCATAGTCCGTGCACTTGAGGTTGCCAAGATGCTGAGGCTTAACAAGTCCCTGGAAGGCGCCATTCGGCTTGTTGCCAACATGCGGCTGCCGGCCTTGGCTGAGCGCCTCAACGCCCACCTCGAGGTGACACTGCACCTCTGTCCAGCTGTTCTGCATACATGATCCTTCTATCAAGTCACTCGGCTGGCTGCATCACTGATACTTATTATGGTTATTTGACAATGCAGAACAAGCTGCGGCAGGAGCAAACAGAAGGGGCAGAACTCAAGACAGGGTTTGAGAAGTTTACAGTCCCTTACCCCTCACTGCAAACTCCTCCTCAGTCATGCAATGCCAGACTACCCACATCAACAGCGGCTGCTGTTCAAACCCCCACGCCAGCCTCCCTCCAAACCCTCTCCTCCTCCCACCTTGACACTCCTAGCGGCGCACCCGATAACTCGTTAAGAGGTAGCAGGCCTGAAGACTTGCTTCCATGCGGTCAAGCTGGCCATGACAGAGACGAAGGAGCAAAGGAGCACCGTCAAGTTGGGACGCCAGCTGGTATAGCAGCGGAGGAATGTGTCAGTGCGAAGCAGTCATCACTATTGTCTGCAGATGTTTGCAGGCAGGCAGCTCCTTTAAGGACGTCTGCAAAGGTCAGCAACCCTTTTGCCAAAGTGAGTCAGGCATCGTCGGGTCCACTGTCTGAGGGCTCTCTGCTTGACTCTGTCAAAAGGATGCAGCAACTGTCGCCTGTGGCAAAAAGGCGGCAGGGCAAGGCCACGTAGACTCAAGAGCAGTATGCAGGCTCGCCTCTGTATTTTTGCCACTCTGATGTGTGCATCAAGACTGCTGGCAGGGCTAACGAGCGCACATTTCCATGCTGGCAAGTCTGCCTTATTGCATGCCAAGAGAACAATAGCGCCCTGCAGCTTGCGTGAGAGGTTCCCCCTTGATAATGCAATAATGCCCGCACACAGATTGAGTGCAGTGGAGATAATACATCTAGAGTGGCATTGTTGAGGATGTGCCCACTGAAATTTGGTACAGAATGATGCGATCCTCAGAGACTTGTAGTACAAGCCGATTTTGCTCTAGAAGCGCTGTGGCTGCTTGCTGAATTTAGGCTACTTCGTGGGAGGATCTCTGACGTAGTAATTTCGTCTGTCGACTTAGCCTTACCTGGTTCATTTGATATACAAGAGGATTACAGAAGTGTAAGCTAACATCAAGTGCACGTAGTTAGAAAGGCTCCCAAGATCTGAGGATGTTAGTCAAGTAAGCTGCATCCTCCTCCCTACTCGTGTAAGCCTCCCCTGTAAGATAATTTTTACTCAGAGAGGCCTGTCTCAGACTTCGTGTGCTCGTGCACTTGATGAAGAGCACGGTTGTGCTAGGATGCTGCAGGCAAATGCATGTCCTTCGGCTCAGACCCCGGCAGAGAAAGCTGCCCACATACGGTCAATATTGCTGGGGTTAGGCAGGTGGCTTGGCTGGCAGTCCCATAGAGTCTGGCAGCCGGGCGTTCCCAGCCCTGCAGGATACTAGTGTTGTGCAACAAAAGGACAGACACGATAGGAAGCAATAGCAGCCAATTAGACAGCAGCACAGCCTGCGCAGCCTCTGGAGAGCACCGCGAGCCAGTGGGCATTGAAACATTGTCAACGTTGCAGGCTACGAGAAGGCTGTAACTCCCAAAGCTGGAGTCTCGTGGAGCCACTGGGCCTGAAGCCAGCCGGCGCATATGGGCGGGTTACTTTCCACTTTCTGGAGCAGCAGCCGTTACATAAGCCATGCACACGGTCAAGGCTTGGTTGGGCAGCACGCATGGTTCTTGCTGGTCGGCTGCGCAAGAATGCATGTAGCTGCACAGTGAGCTTTTCACCGAGCTGCTTAAATTCCTGGCCCCCGGCCGGGCCAGTGATACTGGCACGTGTCAGACGCTCGACCTCCTTTGATTCTTGAACTTCCGCAGCTGTGACAAGCCTTCTTTATCCATGTTGAGCATGGAGGGCTTGCTGCTACTTCCTCTTCAAGGGCATTCTTAGGCACTTTTGGCCTTCTCAGCACTTCCATTGCTAGGTGGTGAACCGCCGTCATGCTTGACTACAATAGACAGCAACAAGATGGCAGCGAACATCTGCATTCCCAGTTTGCTTCTTACACGCTGTCCTCATGCTCCAACAGCGATCAAATTTGGCGGAGTTTCTGCCCAAGTGCAGGTAGCAAGTCGATAGAGGCAGGCCGCCCGTGACGCAGCTATTGATGTGACGTACTGGGCGTTCCATCCCCAACACTGCTTCTTGGTGGGAAGAAATCGGAGGGAAAAAGGTTCTCTCTCTGGATTACTGAGTGATCCATCCTCCCCCTGTTTTTCCCATGGCATCCTCAGGCCCCTTTGTAGCTGCTCAACGCTCACCCCCGACCCGCGGGCCCAGGCCCGCTGCAATGCGCTCGTGGACAAAGCGGCCTACGACCAGGTGGCGGAGCTCCTTCCGCCGCAAGACAGTCGCGGGCGCGCCAGGCTGCTCTCAGCCTCCTCCCCCGGGGCGGCGGCGTGGGTATCCGCGCTCCCCATATACGCGGCCCTCACAATGCCCAATGCAGTCTACAGGACGGCGGTGCAGCGGCTTCTCGGCCTCCCCCCCCCCTGCCTCGTCGGTGTCACGCAATGTGAGTGCGGTGCCCGCCACGCTGACCCTGCGACGCTGGCGGCCCACATGCTTCGTTGTGCCCACGGCGGCGAGCGGACCGGATCCCACGACCTGCTCAGGGACGGCATGCAAGGCGTCTTCCTCGAGGCGGGTTACAAAGTGGCCGTGGAGCACTCGTCAATAATGCCCATCCTGCGCGACGACGACGGCCGGATCCACACCCGGCGCGCTGACCTCGTCGCCATCCCGCCCGGGGGCGGTCCGCGAATCATCGCGGATGTGGTGACCACCGACTGTGTCGACTCCGCTAACCCCTCCAAGTCGGCGACGACCGCTGGGCATGCGGTCGCTGTGGCGGCCCGCGGTAAAGAACGGAAATATGCTGATCACCCGCCTGCCGACGAATTCGCAGCCCTGGCCATCGATGTCCACGGGGCCTATGGCCGTGGCTGGCTGGACCTCCTCCAGCGGCTTGCCCAGCAGGCCATCGAGCGGCGGCCGGGTCTGCCAGGGGGGCTGCCCGGCTTCAACGCGGCCGGCTCCCTGGCCCAGGTCTTCCGGATGCGGCTCTCCGTGTCCCTCCAACGCTCCCTCGCCTATGCCGTCCACTCGCGTGCGGGCCGCGCTATCGCGGCTGCTTCAGGGTCGCGTCTGGATGCGTCATTTCCTGCGTCGAGCTACTCCGACCTGATGTTGCTCACCCGGGGGTATTGAGCTTCCTGTGATTTGGTCGTGTCTTCTTCTCTAGCTGCCTAGCTGGGTGTTTTTGTTTTTTTGTTTTTTGGCTTTTGACATTGTCCATTCTTTCTGGGCTGGCTTTGCTGGCCCCCTTTCTCTATGGGCGCGCTCTTTCGTCTTAGGCCCCTTCGAACCTTTGTCAATTCTTTTGGGCTGGCTTTTCGCAGCCCTTGCCCCCATTGGGAGTACTACTTCTTCTTCTGGGCCTGACCATCAGCTATTGGGCGCGAAACTTGGGGGCGGCGAATTGTTACGACATCACGGGGCGGCGAACGTTGCAACATCGTCTCCCCCTGTTGTGATGTCTTTGCTCAGGTATACATTAAGAAGGTACGAGCTGCAATACAACGAGTTAATGGGTGGGTCCATCATAGCCTTCTCCACAAGCTGGATGTCGGCACACAACCTCATTTATTCCTGGGATACCGATACAGAGAGGGTACCCATGCAGCAGGTACACTAGCTTACTGCCCCTCTTCCGTGACACGACGCTTATCATCTCTATAGTGTCGTCTATCTTGTAGCTCTGAGGCATGCGCAAGTCGCTGGATTTTACCTCTACATCGGATGACATTGTACTTGGGGCTGTATAAGGCTCCCTTTCTGGTCGTATTGCAAAGGATAGAGGACAACACTCTGCTTGTTGTATCCCATGGCATACATGGAGAGTTTGAGACTCAAGATACCGGCAATTTTATTAGAAGTTTTGCAAAGCTTAACTAGACCAGCCGCATTCCGTGGAGAGGCTGGCCAGCTTCCGTGGGCCAGGACTACTGCGCCAGCTTCACCGGGCCGCACCGCGGCGGCGGCGGCGGCGGCGGAGATGGCGGCCACGGCGCCTCCCGCGGTGGCGCAGCTGGCGGCGAGCCCCAGCGGCCGCTGCATCCCGCTGCCGGTGCGGGTATGCGTAGCCTTGATACTCCCCGCCGCCGCCAAACCTCCGTTGGCTACGGAGGCGGAAGGCCCTGCTGCGCTGCAGCACGGTGCGGCGGCGACGACGGCGTCGAAGCGGCGAGTGCCTGGAGCAATGCGCAGCCTGACGCTGTGCTGCGAGACTGCCATGCCATTATCCTTGGTGCTGAGCCGGCAGCCGCTGGGGGCTTCGGTGGTGCGAGTGGCAGAGGCTCGCAGGCTGCAGAGCCAAGGGGGGCTCCCTGGAGTGGCGCGCCGCCGCCCGCGCCGCCGGCAGCCGGCGCGTCGCCGTCTCCTGCAGCCTCTCCACGGTGGCGCCGCCACCGCCGTCGGAGGCGGAGGAGGCGGTGTACACGCCGTCAGGATCGTCTCGCATGAACCTCGCCACTGCTGCCGTCAACCTCCTCTTCTCCTTCCAGCCTTTCTTCAAGTTTGCTGCCGGCAAGGTCGGGACGCAGGCGCTCGTACGACGACCGAGCTGGAAAGGCATGGCATTTGGCTGCGGACTCGCGACTAGGCTGGATTTGTGTGGCGCTGTGCTCGAGGTGATCAACTTACTTCGCTGCTGATTTTGCGTGGGAAAGCAGGCGCGAGAGATGATGATTCGGCGGGGAGAAGAGATTGGCCATCCGTGGCCGCCCGTGCTCGCAAAACTCCACAAGCACGACTGGGAGGCTGAGCTGCAACTTGTGGAAGACAAGCACCTCACGTATCCTGAGGTATTCAAATGGATGCTGACTGTGCAGTCTGCTTACATAATTTGGAACGTACTGTCCTGGTAGTCAGCACGGCAAGGGGCTCAGCAAAGAGGGAACGATTAGGATGACATAGTCAGAAGTTTTGACAGAAGACTGAAGCTGAAGAAGAAACAAGTCCTTATACACAGGATGGCACACATGTTGAGCCAGCCTCAAGTCCTATGTTCGAGATACACTGGCGATGACGGGTGTGCATGCAGCCTTGCCTCAGAGGGGACGTGCCTTTACTGGTTGTTTAGAAATGTGTATCAACTTGAGCATGATGACTTTGTCAGGGTCTTCATATTCATGCAAAACCTATTGTTGACTGGCTGGCCCTCAGTACTACCTGAAGCCCTTTCATGCCTACAAGCAAGGAAATCTCTCATGGGATGCGGCGCTGGAGATGGACTTGGCAGCCAAGGCAGTGCATGCCCCGCTCTTTGACCCCTTGGTGAGCCTCTATCAGATGAACTGTTAAGCAGAGACTGCTGCGCACGCCCTGTCCCTGTGCATGTCCTGCTTGCAGCATTGATGCCTTACTGTCTGCGATAAGATGTGCTAAATATGTGTTGTGTACAAAATGTGCCATGCAACGATGGAGGGCAAAGACTTGGATCCAGAGGGTGATGTGAGGCTTCGAAATAGCTATCACAAGGAGCTCATCTCCTTGCTGCCCTTTGATCCTCGTTCCATTGTGGACATAGGCTGCGCAACTGGCCTTAGCACATTTGCATTGCACAAGGTACTTTAGACTGTTGTTATCCTGCTGGTATTATTGGTGAAGCAGCAGTCGTGCAAAGTGCTAACATTGTTAGCCACCTGCTGCAAAGTGCGTCAACTTGACCCTGCAGCATGACTGTTGAGCAGCCAAGATGTTGCAGGAGATAGACCACAGTGTTGCACAGCTCAAAGTCCTTCAGTGACGTGCTACTGCAGGTCTTTCCAGGGGCTGCAGTGGTTGGTCTTGATTTGTCACCGCAATTCTTGGCAGTAGCTAACTACCTGGCAAGAGAGAATCACCAGGTACTTCAGCATCTGTTCAGCTTGCATGGCCATCACCCCCTTCCGAAGAGCTTCACCTTGTATAGATCTAAGCATTGACCACGCTGTCATAGTTAATCATTTTTCGTCATATCTGAAGCAGAAGGGCAAATTCATTAAGCCTGTTCAACGTAGATTGCAACAAGCACTAAAGTGTAACGATGTTTGCAACACAGGGTGACCAGATTAAGTTCTTACATGGAGCAGGAGAAGCCACAGGACTTCCTTCTGACTCTGTGGACCTCGTCTCTATGTGCTTGGTCTGCCATGAGCTTCCCCGCTTTGCAACAAAGCAGGTGTGAAAATAGTCAAGCAAAAACTTTCGCTGTGCATCTCATTTCCCACTTTCTGTGCAAGTGGCCAGAGAGGCCAACGTGTTATGGACCATGGCTTCACATGAGGAATTTGGGTCAGAATATGTCAACCCCAGTAGCAGCTGCAGTGGAAGCTGATGTGCATGCATGATCCCAGATTATAGCGGAAGCACAGAGGATACTGAGACCTGGAGGAGCTCTGGCAATCATGGAGATGAATCCTCAGTCGCCATTCTTGCAAAGGATGGTCAACAACGTGTTTGCGTTTACTGCTGTAAGTGCTACCACACAAGAGTCCCCAGCATCTGCATAGATCTTGCGCTTGACAACATGAAGATGGCCGCCCAAGTAGCAATATGTGCATGCTGGAGTCTATCCAGCAACCTAGCACGTAGGCTTTGCTGCTCTTCTTCAAAGCAGGCTAGACGTTGGCCTCCTCCTGATGAGGATGCTGGCTTCCTTGGCTTGCAGTTCAAAGCCACAGAGCCGTACTTTGACGACTACAGGACATTCCCAATTCGGGAAGCCATTGAGGAGCGAGGTTTCTCCTCACCCAGGATGAGTGAGGTCTCACCTCGCCACCTGATACTGGTTGCCCTTAAGAATTAGGAGGGCAAAATGGTGGCCATCAGGGAGTCAGATGATAGCATACATTGCTCACATAGCTGGTTACATAGCCTAGTTGGACAATCAGAAGACACCTCTTTCATCTGTGACAGCATGCTTGCAAGGGGATAGCATTGTTTGATCGGATGCCAGAAGATGAAGTAAATTATTCCGGTTGTACCTGATTCATCTGAAAGGCACGTCAGGTGCAGATGACTAAGGCATAGATTTTGTAGGACGATGCTCGTCCCAGGTAGTAAGCCCCCAAAAGCACTCCCAATCACCCCCCCCCCCCCCCCCCCCACCC
>WELB01000078.1:596762-616616 GCA_009602725.1 Spirogloea muscicola | reverse complement strand
CTCTCTCTCTCTCTCTCTCTCTCCCTCTCTCTCTCTCTCTCTCTCCCTCCCCCTCTCTCTCTCTCGCTCCTCCCCCCCCCTCTCCCACCTGCCTCCTTGTCCATCGCCCACGATCCCTCGAGCTCCTCGACGGCAGCGCAGCAGCACTGCAGGCTGCCCGCCGCCGCCACCGCCGGCAGCCCGCCGCATGGGGCGCTGAAGCTGCGGAGCCGCCGACGCCGTCGGGAGGCTGCGCCGGCAGGGAGCCAAGCTAGCCAGACAGACCCCGCCTGGATCGCGCGCCGGTGGCCATGCTGGACCCGCTGTCCACGTCCCGCATCCTGCTGGAGCTGATATGGCAGGTCCAGGAGGCGGCGCGCGGCGCCAAGGAGCACCTCCACCACTGCATGCTGCTCAGCGACCGCCTGGACGGCCTCCGCCCCGTCTTCCAGGTGCGGCGCTGCCGAGCCCTCGGGCCTGCATCTCTGCTGCACTGTGGGGTACCGCGGTGTGGCCAGGGCCTACTATCTCGCCTCGGCCGACGGTGACGAGAGGAGGCTCTCATTTCCGCGAGGGCGGCGGCGGCTGCGGTGCCGGCTGTGCAGGAGCTGCTGGAGGGCCTGGGCTCGCCCTTCGACGTGAACAAGGCGGAGGCCGAGGCCGTGCTCGGCACACTGGACAGGCACGAGCGCGCTGACGCCGAGCTCCAAGCAGACACATCTCAAGTCCTCAACTAGGGCTGTTGCAGCAGCGGGACCCCAGCAGTGGTCACGGTTGTGAAGCGGTCTGAACATGGTCTGTCTGCCGCGTCGCAGGTCCTTGCGGCGAGCCCTCAGCTTGGTGGTGCGCTGCGGGAGGGTGCACAAGATCTTCATCACGCCCTGGGACGCCGAGTGCGCCGACGCGTTCGCCCAGGCGAGGCGGCGCTTCCCCCCCCCATCTCTCTCCGCCGCTGCCTGCGTGACGGTGCAGGCCTCGCTGTGATGTGGGAATGTTTACTGACTCCGAAAGTTCTCACAGGTGACCGACGAGATCAACACGGGCCTCCAGGATCTGATGGCCTCCTTGGAACGCTACATGCCGAAGACCAGCGCCGCGCTCCAGCAGCTGATGGAGGAGCTCGAGGGCCTGGAGTTCGTCGTGCCGGAGGCTGACGGCGGGCTGGCGCCGAAGCTCGCGGAGCAGCTGCAGGGGCTCGAGGAGCTGCTGCAGCGCCAGCTCGCGGCGTCCATGGAGGTCGAGCAGGAGCTGCAGGTCAGATGCGCGGCACAGTGCGCCGTCCTGACAACCAACAAGGCAGGAGCTTGATGCAGCTCTGCCATGGCCCCGGCCTTTGATCGTGCTCATCCTTTTCAGGCCGGATGGTCGTGGTCGTTCTCAGGCGGCGAGCGCAAGCCTCGAGGAGCACATCCAGGAGGAGGTCGCCGAGGAGCTGCAGGGGCAGCAGGCGGACCTGCAGCAGCAGCTGGAGACGGCGCGCACGCTGCTGTCGCTGTTCCAGCGTGCAGAGTGGGTCAGCCATCTGTACGCCAAGAAGCTGCTGGCAGACCTGCTGGAGCAGAAGCGCACGGCCTGCGCGCAGGAGGAGGCGACGGCAGCCATCCGAGCGTTGTTGGGCAGCGACGGCGGTGGCTGGGTGGAGCGCGAGGTCAGTGGCCACATCGAGGCGCTGCTCGAGGCCCGCAGCGAGGGCGGCCCACCTGCTGCGCGCGTTGAGCGCCGCGCGGCAGAGCTGGCGCGCGAGGTCACACGGGACCTGCGCTACAGCCTGCACGAGCACCTCAAGAACATGCAGGCGAGCCGCGTGCTGCTGGACGCATGCACCGGCAGCCTGGACGACCGGCTCTGGTACACGCTCCTCGGAGAGCTGCACGCGCAGACGGCGGACCTGCGCGAGCAGACGCGGCTTGTGGACGCGGTGCTGGGCGTTCTCGAGGCCCGCTCGCCCAAGGTCTTCGAGGCGTGCGCGGTGGAGTGGGGCAAGCTGCGCAAGGAGCTCGCACTACAGCAGGCCGTCCTGCGAAAGCAGGCATGCCTAGACCAGAAATCCTGGCTGACGTCCTTCTCAGCTGTGTGGCTTGGATACCTTGAGTGCAGGATGAGGACTCTGATTGGACGACTCTGCATCTTGACTTGCTTCATATCCTAATCAGTGGCTGTCATCTGAGGGTTCTGACGGTAACTGGAAGTTGCCCCGGAGCGTGTGCAGAGCATTGTCGTCCTTAACCTCCAAACGTCTCTTGCGGAGAGGCCCAGCAGCATGGAGGAGGACTTCTACGTTGCCATCATGGATGAGTTCCGCAGCTTCAACAAAGTGATGAGGCAGCAGGCTAGGTCCGCTCTCTCAAAAAAATAATACATCTAACTTCTTGATGATCTTGCCAAGAGCCATAAGTATTCTCTGTAGCGGTGGTACGCAGTCGTCCTGTGGACTACTCAGTCTTGTTGCTCACTCTGAGCTGTGCTACTTGCAGGGCTGTCAGCACCATGGCCCCAGCACTGGACACGGGGATCACCGAAGTGGAGCGCCAGCTCGGCACCTCGCTTGCCGAGCTGAGCGTGAAGCCAAGAGGCCTGTCGCGATCACCGAGCAAGCCAGAAGGTCGAACCTCAGCATTGAGACTTCCGAAACATCTCACATGAAGCGTTGCATGCTGTCCAAGTTTACATGCTCAAGGCTTGCTTCTCCTCGTTCCGTAGACTGGCATGAACACCGCAGCTGCGGTAGAGCTGCCACGTTGATGCAGCTGGGGCTTATGCAGATGTTGAGCTGACTTCGCCGACAACAAAACCAAGAAGCGAAGGCACAAAGTCCGCCAGATCTTTCGAGCAGCGACTGGAAGCTTTCTTGGTGTCCATCTGGTACGGCACTGGCCCAGATAAGGATGCTGCCGCCGCGGTACTACTGCAGGTACGCAACGAGAGTCTCTTCTCTGCAGGGTGGCTGCATAAGAAGAACAACAGTCTGATATATGACCAGCCGAGGCCAATGATTGTTTCGTACACGAATTGCACAGTGCTGATGTGAAGTCAGCCTCTTGCTCAAGCAGGCCTGCAAGCAGGCCAGCAACAGCGAGCAGCGACCAGAGGCTGACAAGGGCCTGCCCACGGCCTTGAGCACCAAGTGGGTGAAGGGGCTTGTGTCGGCCCTGTACTCCGACAGCAACGTCGTTCAAGGTGCGTATATTTCACCCTCCTCCTTGCACCATAGAGGCCATACATCTGACATATACGTTTATAATCACACAAGCTTATCCTCCTCAAATACTGCTGGAGAGCAGCAGCAATGCATTGCAGTTGCAGGATTGCATAGCTATATAGTCCTATTCAATTGGCATCTGTGCGAATTGCAGCGGCGAGCGCATCGGCAATGACACGCCTGGCCAATACGGAGGACTCGCGGCTTGCTTTCGTCAGCGCCCACGCGCCCAAGGTGGAGATGCTAGCCCTCAGCTCAGCTTCTGAGCTCATAAAGCCTGCTAGTATCTTTGGGTTGTGTCTCATGATTGACATGATGACGGTCGTACATGGAGCTGCTTCCAGGCTCTGGTTGCGATCCTGAAGGAGGGCCTTCCAGAAGCCAAGGGCAAGGCAGTGACCACTCTCGCAAGTCTCGTCTCCACCGACCAAACCCGCGAGTCCATCTTGTCCACAGGGGCCGTTGAGATTGTTGTGCCACTTCTGAAGTATCAGGTACTGTGCTTAGTAGCCACATCTGGTACACAGAGATTGGGAGGACTATACACTGTCTGACTTAATACTGGTAACATAGCCAGCTGATGCATTGGACTGTCATGCTTGCAAATATCAGAGCAAGGAGACCAGAGACGGAGCACTGCTGACTTTGAAGAACCTGGTATACACACAACCCAGGAGGTGAGGGAATGTCAAAGAGGAAAGCAATCTTGCTAGTAATAGTTATCCCTTGGCACAATTATGCTTGTGGTCACAAGGGCATCCTTTGAGGGGCCTACAGTTTGAGTTCTGTGATTGCATTGCTAGACATGCCATGCCAGCCATGGCATGGTCGCCCACGCTGTCGCGACAGATTGTCAAGGTCGAGGGATCCGCTTGTGTGTGGACCTTGTCTGAGCAGAGGCAGCACTATGCTGGACAAGGTGCGGGCCTCGGTGGTGCATTCCGGCGCCGTGCCAATGCTGGTGGCGCTGCTGAGCTCCTCGGAGAGCCAGGAGGACGCCCTGGCTGTGATAGCTGGGCTCGTCCAAAGCAGGCGGGATGCGATTGGGATGCAGTCGAAGCAAGTGGTGGACTCGCTTCTTACATTCCTTCCCTCTGCATCAAGGTACGTTTCTGGGCTTTGGAGCGCAGCAATCAGGACCTGCCTAGAGTTTGGTTTTCCATAGCCAAGGCGATCAGTTGTAGTACTTGGGTAGCCCTTACTTCATCCATAGAGTATAGTAAAGCAAAAGATGAACAGCAATGAACATAAAAACAGTATGGTGTAAGCCTGTGCTGCCCCTTCCTTCGGTAACAGTCGTCGAGCTGACTCTCACCTCCTGACCTGGTTGCTTGACAGAGAATGTCAGAGATATGCTGCTGAGGCCATCAGCAGCTTTGCTCACTCGGAGCAGGACATTGAGCTCCTTGTCGAGGCTGACGTGCTGCCAGGCCTGCTGCAATGCTTACGGTACTCCAGCAGCTCCCTCTGCTCGTGCCTCAGCTCCATACACCAACATACCTGCAAGTTGACAACTCGAGCCAACACGTTCTGTTAGGAGTACCAGTTACGTGTGTGCAGCTTGCAAGTCTATCGTGACTAGCTCTGTGATGGTATATCCAGAGGCAGCTCCATCTCGCTCGCTACTCGCTACTGTAGTCCCCATATGCCCCAGCTTCGCGATGGTTGTCTCATCACCAGGTCTGGACCGGATGGCGTGAAGGTCCTGGCCAGCTCATCAATCGCCTCAATAGCGGGCTATCCTAGCAAAGACTTCCGGTGAGCGCCATCAGAGTACTTCACATGGGGCAGAAAATAAAAAAGGTTTCTATTAGAGCGTGTCAGCACTGTCCATGCCTTTGACTGCCTCATTCAAGATGAGTATCATCGTCTGCTTACTTGTACGCAGGTCGGTCATCGCAAGTCATGGGGCGGTGCTTCCACTGGTGGAGGTGCTGCAGGGAACAGCGCCCATGGGCGTGAAGCTTCATGCTGCCCAAGCGCTAGCCCATTTATGCGAGAGCGACCACGTGAGGAGCACGGTTGTTGCCGCAGGTAGTGCTTCTGAACGGACTTACATATGCGCACAACTGACGGCCAGCTTTGTCGCCAACATCAAGGCCAATGCAATTATGATCTGCCTAACACACAGGTCACTGACTTATCTTCACATCATTTAAGAGTGCTGCATGCATGCTGCGCAGGAGCTGTGGCCCCAATGGTGGACCTCCTGAAGGCCAACACATCACTGCAGGCCAAGTCCAATATCGTCTGGGCGATCTCTCTCATGGGGCGGGAGCCGAATGCCGTCAAGGAGGTCATTGCCACAGGTATCTCCGAAGCTCCGAACCTGCACTTAGCAATTCAAGCACATCTTCATGTGCACTATAGATCAGGATGCTGACCCAGATGATACAGCTTTCATAGTTAGTCTACATCATATATATGAAGACCAGTCCTAACGATTCAGCTTGCTCGGAGTTGTTGTGAAGGAGCCATCTCTGTGCTGGCGGCGCTGTTGAAGAAGAACCACCAAGACCAGAGGCTGGCGCTGGCACTTGCATCCGCGCTGTGCATCTTGGCCGGCCAGGACAAGAGGCTTGCAGCCGCTATGAGGGACGAGAAAGTCAAACCAGTGCTTGACAAGCTTGCAAAGTCCTCCGACAACCTGGAGCTAGCACATGCAAGTGCTGCAACTCTCAAGTGGTTAAATCAGAAGTAGAGTTCCCCAAAGGATGTGCCTCTCACACTTAGTGCTAGTGTATTACTAATAGGACGCTGGGGAGCACAGGGGCAACTCATTTGGCAGTGAAACCCGATTGACTAAACTCATCAGGCACCGATAACCACGATAACCAGTTGCTATAGAGTCGCCGGCTACAGGCTAAACCACCGTGGCGGCTACCTATTTGCCAAACTTCAGAATACCCGACCACTTGCCCATGTAGCTTTTGCTGGCCATGAATCGAACTTGCTTGCATTCTTGCCAATCCCAGAGTGCGCAACCGCTTAGTTCTGAGCCTGGAGGCTCACATCAGCATCTTGCCCAGGTCTGATAGCTGTTCAATAATCTTGCGGGTGATGTGCTCCCTGCTGCTTCTTGCCACTTCTGCTGCCAACTCGCCTGCCTTATGGCCTTCTATCAAGCGTACAGAGATTGCATGAGGCACTCAAGACTCACTTCAATGGTAGCATGAAGGGCAGGCCACAGACACTGATAGTTTAGGTGGAACATCATTCTGCGCAGGAAATTGGTGTTCCGTACTCACCATGGCAAAGGTGGGGAAAAACTCAAAAAATCACCGATTTGCACCGCTATTAGCAAGACAGTCGACGTACATGAGTCATTTGCCATTAGACAGATGCTCTTGACTGCATTTTGGCTGCCTTTGGTGAGGACTGAAATGAATGATGACAAGTGCACCAGGCATGATAAATTAAATTGGCTACCAAAGAGATCGTCCCTTAGCTGCATTGGTGGCTGCAGGCTGATGGTCAGGGCAGACAGCCTGGGAATTGATACCTAAGGAATCTGGTCAAATGGGGCAGTGTCCTTGTAGCAGGTCGGCCATGCCGCCTCCACTGCATCATGCGCAGCATGGCCTTCGCAATTGGAGTTCATTGCAACCGAGAGTTGCGCCCTCCTCTTCACACAGATCTGCATTAGAAGGGCCTCGCAGCACATCAACTGGTTGCAGGAAGCAGCAGCACCGCTGCCATTGCAGAAGCTTCATATATCTTGTTTGAGCTGATATGACTGCATCCTCTGTTTGTTCCATGTTCAAAGAGCTACAAAATGATATTGGTAAGATGGTAGGAGCGGCCGTGCCGGCTCCTGTCAGCATGATGAATGTTGACAGAGCAAGGCCATGGATGGACTGCAACAGATGCTAAATGGCGTGCAGTCAAGCTGGCGCTGACCTGGTGCTGCCCCCTCATCTTCGTGTTTCCCCTCAGCATCTCCCGCTTGTAATGACAGTCGCCACTCAAGTTTGCTGCTCGAATCTGCAGGAGGCAGCAGCTGCAGAGATGGGTTGAGCGGGTGGTCACCAACTTATGCTAACAGGAGCTTCAAGGAGCTTGCTCCCAGTACGTATGCTCTCAACTTTGTATGGTAATAAAGCACGGACGATTGTCTTCCCAACTAACAACATGGAGCAAGTACTGGTCGTTGGCTGGAGGGCTCAAGGTTTGAGATTCAAAGGTACAGGGGTGTGCACATACTCAGCAATCAGCTGAATTCAGGGTAAAGCTTTCATTCAGATATCTAGCTCTGCTGCAGCTGACACGTCAAGGCCGAGACCAACTGATGATGGTGTTACCTCGCTGCACGCGTGGTGAACGCAATTTGCCCAGTCAAGGTTGGCGGCCCGACAGAAGTCGTACGCGTGGATCAGCTCGTGGGCAAGTGCAGTGTCCACCTCATCCTGGTACAGCACGTGGTTGCTGCACACAACCACCTGCAAAGGCACCGCCGCCGCCGCAACAAAGAACTGCCGCCATTATCACCAGTCAAGCAGACGGCCAGAGGCTAATTGGATAGGGTATGAGTACAACATGTACTCCTATCCAGATACATGTCTTACATGTCTTAAGCATCGACTATTTAGGCAGTCATGCTGAATGATCAGTATCAGGGGTTTAATCCTATCTTCAAATCAGTTGAGCTGCGTAAAGGCTGAGCAACAAAGCACGAGATGACCATGCTGGGCCGGGGGGGCTGGCCGATCACGGCAAGCACCTGGAGGAGTGCGAGGGCGGGCTCCTCACCCCCGCCTCGGGCCGGAAGCCGCCGCCGGCGTCCAGGTCGCACACCTCGGCGCGGAAGAAGCCGCGGCCCACTGCGCACCCGGCCTTCTCCATGGCCGCCACGACGAACTTCACCACCGGGCCTGCGGCCGCCGCACTCTTCATTAGCAGTGAGAGCGAAGGCCACCTTGCTTCAGTTCATTTGACTGAGTAGCCCAGTACGATTGAGTAATCGGATGCAAGTTATCGGGCTTTTTGTACACTGATCAAAAGGCTGGCCAAAGGCTAAGGCCGGAGCTCCAGGAGCGTGATCCTGGACTCCGCAGTGACCGCTGAGACCCAGAACCCCAAACACTGGACGTGGGCGGTGCGAGTAGCGAGAATTTGGGTTTCAGGGTCCTCACTCTTAGCGATGGCGTGATCGATCATCTGCTCGCAGCGCTCCTGCGTGGTGCCGTACAGCGACGCGCCGCCGGGCCCGCCGCCCGTGTCCTCCCTCGCCTCCATGGCCGCCAGGGCTTAGGGTATAGAGTCTAGGGTTAGGGTTATGGTTTAGGGTTTGGCATGCCCCGCGAGCACCCGGCTCGACGGCCGAGCTGCCGCAGAAGCGTGGGAGCCAGCGCCGCTGGTCCGCTCCCCACGGAGCCGCGCTGCCAGCTCCTGACGGCGCCGCCGCCGCCGTCACGCCGCCGCCGCCGCCGGCAGTCCAGTTCTCGGAGGGGCGCTACGCGCCTTGCAAGTCCACCGCGGTGCAGGTGGGCTTTCGCGGATCCCTGCAGCGCACGGCGCACCGCGTGGCCGCCGCGCTCGCCGTCCTCGACGACTGCAACTTCGTCCTCTCCAACTTCACGTACGCATCCGCGACCGGCTGCTGCGAGCCCCGCACCGAATTCGCCTCGCTGTGCCTAAATCTCTCAGCTGCGTCCGTTCCTTGGCTCTTCGCCTGCTGCTGGACGGCATCCCAAGACGTCGTGCAGGCAGCCCGGAAGTCGTTGCACTGGCTGTTTAGCATATAGGACAGCATTCGCGGAGCCGAAGAGCTGTGTCACATGTGTTCTAAGTGGCCTACAGGGCAACTCAGAGGAACGTGGAGTTAGCAAGGCATGGCCTGCACAAGCTGGCTGCAGCCACTTTCAAGCCGTCCTTGCATACCGCTTTTTGAGGCAAATAGTCCAGACGACTGAGCTGCTGACTTTCACCCCGCTTCGCCTGGGGCCATCCTGCTGCCGGGGCGACAGCTTCGATGGCAGGGGCCCGGCAATCGCGCTGCTGGGTGTGGTCGCCGGCGGAGATCCGCACGATGCCACCCAGAGCTTCCCGGTCACGGACCTGGCCCTGGGCGTCTGGCGAGGCNGCCATGGACCGCTGGAGGGAGACGGACAAGCGCATACGATACACCTGAGCCCACGAGCCAGCGGCGTTGAAGTCAGCCGGCTCACCGCGCCTGCGGGACACAGCGCGCCGTGCAAGCCTGGCCAACAGGTCGAGCCAGTGGGATCCGAGAGCCCCATGCACGTCCACAGCCAGGGGGACGAACTCGTCGGCAGCCGGGTGGTCGGCGTGTTTGGCCGCCTTGCTGCGAGCGGCCTTTGCCGCAGCGTGGCCAGCCCGCGAGGCAGAATGGGGGCAAGAAGAAGAAGAAGTGGCTCTCCCAATGGGGGCAAGGGCTGTGAGAAGCAGGGGTTACTGAGTGCTTCGTAGCTGCTTCGTTTCTTTTCTGTGAGAAGCCAGCCCGAAAAGAATTGACAAGGTTCGAAGGGGCCAAACCACGAGCAGCGACTGCGGGGCCTGAAGAAGAAGTGGCTCTCCCAATGGGGGCAAGGGCTGTGAGAAGCCAGCCCGAAAAGAATTGACAAGGTTCGAAGGGGCCAAACTACGAGCTAAGCTACGAGCCTGAAGAGAGAGAGAGAGAGAGAGAGCCTGAAGAGGCTATGGCAGAGAGAAGCAGAGAACGGGGTAGGATGGACCACTCAGTACTTACGAGTGAGGAGCCTCACATCCGACAGACTAGCTGCCGGAAAACTATCCCCCTGACGAAAGCCGGAGGCCGCAGCGAGAGCACGGCCAGCACGCAGATGCAAGGCGTGAGAAGCCGGCCCGTAAAGAATTGACAAGGTTCGAAGGGGCCAAACTACGAGCTAAGCAGCAACCACGGGGCCCGAAGAGGCTATGGCAGGGAAAGAGGAAAGTGGCACTCCAATGGGGGCAAGGGCTGTGAAAGCCAGCCCGAAGTAAATTGACAAAGGTTCGGAAGAAGCACTCCGTCGGGTCGAGCTTCGGCAAGCTACTCTGAACTTATGGCTGCTGACCAGGGGTTCTTGAAGTAAAAGCCTTTCTTTTTGTGTTCTGTTTTAAGAACAGCGCTTCCAATTTGACTCGTGGCTGTGAGGGGCCAGCCCAAGAGAATGGACAAGGTCTGGAGGGGCCGGATGGCGTAAAAAGCAAGACACTAATTGCTTAGGCGGCAGCAAGAGGGGGCTCCCGTAACCGCGGGTCACTAAGCGCAAGTCACAGTAATTTGCACGCGGATAGACGTCAAAGCAAGCCCGGCCAGATTAACTGGTGGCTGGGAGAGGCCAGCCCAAAGGAATGGACAACGTCTGAAGGAGCCGGAGTGTTAAGGACTGAGACAGCAGCAGCGAACTCTCAGTAACCTCTAGTCAGATAGACGTCACCCTGACGGAAACCAGAGGCAGCAGCCAAGGCGCGGCCTGCACGCAGGTGGACAGCGAAGGCAAGGGACCCGCCTGCAACGAAATGGCCAAGCGCATCCGGAACACTTGAGCAAGGGACCCGGCGGCATTGAAGCCAGGCTGCTCGCTCTGCCCGGGGCAAAGTGCGGAAATACGCCGATCACCCGGTTGGTGATGAACTCGCGGCCCTGGCGATAGATGTTCACGGGGCATTCGGCAGCCGCTGGCAGGATCTCCTCCACCGGCTTGCCCGTCAGGCCATTGACCGGCGGCCGGGCCTGCCCGGCTTCAACGCCGCCGGTTCGTCCGCCCAGGTACCCCGAATGCGCTCGGCGGTATCGTTTCAACGCTCCCTTGCCTACGCCGTCCACACGCGAGCTGGCCGTGCCATGGCCGCCGTCTCTGGGTCTCGGCGGAGTGCCTCTTCCTTCTTCTTCTTTCCCTGCAGCGAGCTACTCAGACTTGATGTTGCTTGGCGGACTGCGTACCCCCGCCTCCTCCGACGAGCGTTGGGCGCTCATTGCATCGTGGACATTATATTAAAACTGCTTGACAGTAAGCAAGGGGTTATTGAGCTCCCATTCGATGTTGCCCCTTGCGTAGCTTGTGTCCTAGTTAATTTTTTATCTAATAAAAAAGACAAGAAATGAACAAACTGGAAGAGAGAAAGACTCTTCAAAGAGAAGATGGGCTGGCAAGCCAGTCCGAAAATTATGTACGAACTCCAAAGAGCCAAGAAGGTGCCTACAAGAAAAACGACACAGCTAGACACAAGACCACGCAACGGGAAGCTCAGTAACCCCTGCTAAGCTGTCGCAGGTCGGAGAAGCTGGGCTCCTGGTAGGGGGACCCAGGCCACAGCCAGAGGCCGCAGCGAGGAAATGACCGGCACGAAATGCAACGCGCAAGCCATGGACCTCTGCAGCGAGACTGACAGGCGCATTCGATACCCCTGTGCGAGCGAGCCTGCTACATGGAAGTCCACCGGCTCTCCATGGTAAAGGCGGGAGACGGCGTGGCGCGCGAGCTGTTTGAGCAGCTCGAGCCACGGAGCGCCCACTGCACCGCGCATGTCGATGGCGAGCGAGAACTCGACCTCCCGTGGATGGTCCGCGTATTGCAACTCCGTCGCCCGGGCCCGGCCTTCTCGTACTTTGTTCATCTTTTTAGGGCTGGCTTTTCCTATCCTCAATGGGCGAGCCCCTCTCTCTTTTCCATTCTTTGTCCAATCTTTTTGGGCTGGCTTTGCCAGCCCCTCTTCTCTATGGGCGCGGCGCCCTTTCTTCTTTTTCCCAGCCCCTATCACCACGGACGCCCAGGGACGTCATCATCGCCGCACACTTGACATTGTGGGCGTGCAACCTGGTGGAGGACCACGGGCCTTGGTCGATGTCGTTGTTACGGAGGCATATAAAGGTCCAGCATCGACTCACATCACTGGCCACGCAGTGGGCGGTGCTGAACAAAGAAAGCTGCAGCACTACTCCGATTATCCCCAATGCGATCAGCTCCTGCCACCGGCAGTCGACATCTTTGGCTTTCTGGGTCCTCGCTTCCACACTCTCCTGCAAACTATTGCCAATTCAGGCTACACACGACACGCAGATGTGTTTCCGGCTGAGATGGGCTTGCCAGCTGCATATCTGTCGTTCTTGCGGCGACGAGTTTCGGCGTGTTTGCAGCGTGCTCAGGCTAATGCTTTGCACCAGAAAGCTGGGCGAGCTCTAGTTGGTGGCAGAAGGGCTCCGTATCTGACTTCTAGTATTCAGGCACCGATTAGCGACCTTTATGTTTTGACCCGTGGTTATTGAGCGGGTCAATCTGCTGTTGGTTATGTAGGTCTTCAGATGTGCTTGCCTTTGTACTTGGCCATTTGGCCTTCGTTTGTTTCAAATACACGAAATATCCCTCAATGAGCGAGCCCTTCTTCTTAAGTCAATCTGGCCGCGCTTTCTTCTACTTCTTCGACTCTCCACCCGTTCCGTTAAAAGGTGCGCGCCCGACGACGGGGGGCACACCGCCACCCGACAACCGCGCCCGCCCCCCCCGACGACCGCCGGCGCCGCCACGGACGATCTCGCCCCTACCGCCCGTCGTCGCTCCGGGGCGGCGCCGACACCGCCACGTGGGGCCATCCTTGGACACGTGGCGGCTGCCTGTGCATAGCCCGGGCTGGGTTTGCCATATGCTGTATTGTTTGCACGTGGTCCAACTGCCGGCTAATGAGTGCGCTCGAGCACCCCCTCCTCCTCTGGAGCGAGTTGCTTCCATGTGGTTTTCCTCTTATTTCAGTGGAGGCGATTGTTTTAATGGGCTGGCCGTTGACAGCCGTTTCGTATTCTCTTCCATTCACAGCCGTTACCTCCCTTACCTTGGAGGAGCTGTTCCTTTTCTGCTGTGACAGAATTTCTACTTTACTTTTCTGTTATATTCTTATGTTTAGATTCACCAATTGCTGACCGAAAAGAGTGGACAAGGAGAAGGGGCGAGAGAGTAGGAGAGAGAGAGAGAGAGAGTGCGAGCGAGAGGAATAGGACGCGAGAGACGGGGGAGTGGTGGGGGGAGTTATCTACGAGCAGCTGGTTCAGCGCTGTGGGCGCCCACTTAGCCACTCGGGTTGTCACAGCGCCGGGAGGCAGAGCGAGTGGGAGAGCCGGAGCGGGCCGAGCCAGGGTACAGAGTGAGTGGGGACCAGCGAGAAGACGTGAGTGAGAGCAAGGGAAGACTGCAAGGCGGCCTCGGAGCTGAGCCCGAGTCGCGGCGATGACGGAGCTGGTGGCGCACCGGCACGGGAAGAGCCGTGTGCGCGTCGGCCGCGTGTGGCGCGAGGGTGCCACCCACCACCTCGCCGAGTGGAGCGTCGACATCTCGCTGCTGTCCGCCGCCGAGGCGGCGTTCACGAGCGGCGACAACTCGGTGGTCGTCGCCACGGACACGATCAAGAACACGGTGCGCAACGCCCAACCAGGAGGATATGGGCAGCCCCTTGCCTCCCTCCTCTCATGCAGCTCAACAGCAGCTTGCCCTCCTCCGTCCCGCCCCTCATCCTGTAGACGAAGCTGAACCCACTAAGCGAGTGCAGGTGTATGTGCTCGCCAAGAGGTCTACGGAGCGCGTGACAGCGGAGGTTTTCGCGGTCCGCCTTGCCCAGCACTTCCTCGACACCTACTCAATTGTGGGACACAGCCCCATCCCGCCTCCTCCACCCTAACATTCCCTCTTTCACAAGCTCGTGAGCTGCCTAGCCATATATTTCCACAAGGTGATGCAATTTCCGTTGCCATGCACTACAGCAAAGCGGCCGTTATTACTCTGAATACTTCTTAAGAAGAGCTTCTTCGTCTGAACAAGCTCCGCCAAGCTGCCTCAGGTGAGCGGCGTCGACATTGCGATCGTGGAGAAGCCATGGGAGCGCATTGAGGCCGGGGGTCGGCACCACGACCACGGTATGATGCCATTGGGGTGCCTGTTGACATCAGCGAGCACCGCCTCTCGGGCCGCTGCTCATGGCTGCGCTGGCCACCGGCCGCCGTCGTCGCCGCAGGCTTCAAGCTTGGGCACGAGGAGCACACGGTGGCGGTGGCAGCACGGCGCAGTGACGGCTCCATGGCTGTCACATCCGGCCTCCGCGAGCTTGCCGTGCTCAAGACCACACAGGTGAGCAGCTGGTTGCCGCTAGCAGGACCGCCGGCCAGGTCTGCCATTGCTGCTGCGGTATAGCCTGTTGTCGCACAAGTGACGCTGTGCTCCTACCCATTGCCGCTGCAGTCAGGGTTTGAGAACTTCATCCACGACCAGTACACGCTGCTGCCTGACACGCGCGAGCGAATGGTCGCCACATCGATTCGCGCCACCTGGGAGTAAGACCGCCTTCTCACCACTACCTGGCCCTCACGGCTCCTTCCTCACCCCCCTCCTCCACGTCTCCTTCTCCCCTTCTTCTTCCTGCTCGCCTTCTCTTCCCTTCCTCCCTCTTCTCCTGCATTGCAGCAGCCTGACTGCAGACTGCCAAGGCCAGCAGATCCGACGACAGCAGCCTGAGCAGCGCAGGTACTCCCAGCAGCCGGCGTGCTACCGGGCGACGCTGGCGCGTGTGAAGGAGCTACTGCTGAGCGCTTTTTATGGCCCGCCATCCGGCGGCGTCTACTCTGCGTCCGTCCAGGCCACACTGAACGACATGGCACGGGCCGTCCTTGATGAGTGAGCCGCCACCTCCGCTGCCGGCACTGCCGCCGCAGCTCCAGCCGCCGTTGCCTAGATATCTGCATGGCGTAGTCTGGCTGGCTTGCCCTGACCTTGCCGCGCTCCAACTGCCATGACCACGGCTGCAGCGTGCCGGAGGTGGCATCGGTGTGCCTCAACATGCCCAACATTCACTTCCTACCTTGCAACCTGCCGACCATAGGTGTCCCATTTGAGAACGACGTGTACATTGCAACGTCCGAGCCACATGGCACGATCGAGGCCCGGCTGGCTCGCGTGCCACTGTCTCGCCTCTGAGCACCAAACTAACAAGGCAGCATCCACTTCCACGCGCACAGTGCACCCGTACCGCTGCAATAGTCAAGTCCAGCACTTCCTTTCCAGGTCAAGAAGCAAGCTTTACGCATCATTTCCGGGTCAATTGCCTCCATTGAGAATCAGTGTCATTTTACTAGTTAGCTTGGGGAGACTTGTGAATGACGACATGTGAGCAATTATCATTTTGCCAGCTAAGCAGACATTTACTTGTGAGCCAAGTTCTTACTGTAGCAACAAGGTCAAATGTGTTGCCACTCTTTTGCCTAAGTGTACTCCGCAATTTAAGAGACTTTGCTGCAAACCTAATTTGATCTTGCCTGCGGCACACATCCTACAGCAGATTGTGCAACCACATGGGCACACAGATCATACTTGGCGCAGCGAGCAACGCCCTGATGACAGGCTTGAAATATGGTGTGTGTGTTAAGCACAGTGTATCCTATTTGCAAAGCGATAGCGCGGTCTTCAATATTAGCTATAACCGCGACTGTTGCTTTGAATTTCTGCACCCAATAATGAGTACGAACAAATTGCACAACCTTGTCGGAGGCTGTGTCGCTGGAGTAGTTCCAGACACTTGCCGCCAATATTGCCATTGCATATGCCATCATCAGGATCGCCAACAGTCGTCAAGACGTCCGTCACGAGACAAGGACAGTGAGCAGAAAGCGATGGCTTCGCACCCAGCCAGCACATGGACTCAATCGAGGTGGTGGAGGTCCTGGATGATGCTCCTTGCTAAATATGTGGCAGCTTGATTGAGCCGCATTGGAAGACGGCAGCAAAGAAAGCAGTGGGAAGGGAAGGAGGAAACAGAGGGAAGGGAAAGGAAGGCAGGCACAGTGGGCTCGGTGGAGGCCCCTAGCCCAGCCAGCGAGTGACGACGCCGTCGTCCTGCGGTGCTGCCAGCACCTCGATCGCTACCTGCAAGGACAACTGCGAAAGCGAGCACAGACAATAGGAGCAGCTTCCGTCAGCTGCCACTGTGCTGCTTGAGGGGTGTCTTGGCCAGATTCATAAGCAGAGGCGGTGGCGCAAGGTCGCGGCTACTGAGGCTGACCGAGCGAAGCTTGCCGTGCACGAGGCGGCAGGCCTCGAGGTCGGCACCCTCGACGAGCCAGCCCTCCCACGCCTCGAAGCTGTGGTTTGTGAATACCAGCTCCGACCGCTTATTCGCCTGCAGCAACACCGCCCCCATGCACCACAACCCGTCACCGCCTACCACAACAGCGGCCACTATGTGTTGGTGCTGTCGCGCCATGCAAGAAAAGGGAGGATGGGGGGACCTGCAAGAAACGGTTGTCGGCGGTGTACGACCGGAAGCCCAGGCGGTCCTGCCACCAGCAGCAGCAAGAGCGCGTCAGGAGGGCGAACGAGCTCTGCCAGCGAAAGCTACATCCTGTCGCTACATCCTGTTGCTGTCCACGTCTTCCTCCTCCTCCCTCATTGAACGTCCATGACTTCGTCGTCTCTATCGTCGCACAAAACTTGGACCAATCTACCATGCTTCTCCTTGTCCCTCTTCCAGCAATTACTCACATAATACTGGATTCCTGTACTGAAGCCCCTCAACCACTAGCCTAATGGTGATAAGTCTGTGATACTGGAGTCTAATCTTCATCAAAGTGGTTCTCACTCCTACACCCTCCATACATGCCTCTGACTTTAGGGTTAGGATTTCGGGTTCAGGGATTTAGGAATTATGGAATTGGGGGTTTGGGGTTTAGGGTTTGGGGTTTAGCAGGCGGAGGCAGCAAGCAGCACACCTTGTGGCGGACGATGCGGTACTGCGCCGCGGGGTTGCCCGCGCCGAGCGGCACGCTCTCGGCAAGCTCGAGCACCCAGGCGCGGCCGCCGCCGCCGCCGCCGCCGCTGCGCTGCCCACAGCGCCGTCGGCGTTGGCGCGACGCCGTCAGGGACCGGAAACTGGAGCCTCCCCGGGGGCGAAGATCACCCCAGCCTGCTTCCCACCTGAGTGCTTCAGCGCTTTGCCGACCCCTCCGAACACCGTTCATTCTTTCTGGGCTGGCCGATCACAGCCCTCGCCCTCTACTATGGGCGCGCAACAACTTCTACTGGAAAGAGAAGGGCGAGCCCTTTGAGGATCGGGGCTGGCAAGGTCTCACGCCATCAGAGCCAGAACCCCTCGGCGGCCCTTCCCTTTCTTCTACTCTTATACTTTCGCCCACGTTGTCAGGCTTTTCGTGCTGGCCACCTCACAGGGCCACCTGCCCTCCATCTCTTCATACGCACTCATTCCTTGTTGACCGCTCTCCTTCGACAGAGTTGAGAGAGAGAAGAAGTGGCACTCCCAATGGGGGCAAGGGCTGCGAAAAAGAGAGAGAGAGAGAGAGAGGACGCTTCCTGAAGAGGGCGAAGGCTGTGATAGGCCAGCCCAGGTAAAAGAATGAACTGAAAGCTCTTCCAAAACGGCGGCGATGGGTCTGGAAGGCCAGCCCAAACTCCAAATGGACAAGATTCGTAGGGGCCGGAAAGTGCAAAGCCACACCTGCGCAAGAGGCCTTTATGTGCGCTTGATTTGCGTTTTTCGAAGGGGCGCGGTGGCGGTGGAAGGAGATGACAAGCAGCTCTATCAAGGGGCGAGGGGCTTTGAGAAGCCAGCCCACAATTAACTCCAAAAGTTCCTGAAACTGACGGACAGTGAATACCAAGCAGCACATGAGACCAGTAAAGATGGCTGCACAGTAAGCCCCTTACAGCAGCCGCAAGTGGGAGATATCCATCAGCCGGTAAGGAGTCGCCTCTAGCCGACGTGAAAGGCCAGCCCGAAAGGAATGGACAAGGCCCAAGGCATGCCGGCCCCTTCAGACCTTGTCCACCTCATTTGGGCTTGCGATGTAGCCACTTGCATTGCTATTGTGATTCTAGCGCCTCTTGAATCTTTGGATTCTTTCCATCATTCTTGGGCTGGTCTTTCATATGCCACCGCCCTCGCATTGCAGCGTCTTTCTGGCCTCTTTCCATAGCCCTCGCCCCTTTTGGAAGAGCCACTCTCTTTGGGCTGGCTTTGACAGCCATCGCCCCTGTTGCAAGCGCCTCTTCCTATGGTGGGTGAAAAGAGCACACAGTGCCTTATATGTCTTGTAAGCGCTCTGGCTAGCCTTTGCAGTCGATCTTTCAAAGTGCAACTTCAAAAGGCAAAAGCACCTCAGCTACATTGAGGAGATGGCAGTGCGGCAGTCAAGTAGCACTGGTTTCGGAAGTGGACTGCTTTCGAGGGAATCGATGGATGTTACCTGCGCCGCACAGGCCTTCACATGCTGGGCGGATGTTGCTCAACCAATCCGCTAAATATCAGCATCAAAATGCATCTGGGATCTGTGCGACATTGCTTCATTGTGGCACTACAAGCTTTGCAGGTACTGGGCAGCTATTGAGATTCAGCTGTTAAAAGTACATGTGCATGCATCTCCAAATCATGCAACAGTTCTTTGCATGGCCCGCTTCACGTGGACTAGACAGAAGGAGGAGGTATGACAAAGGTGTGAAGAACCTTATTGACAAGCAGGTAACAGATATGAGACACTGCCTGCAGCACGGGGATCACTAGGAGAAGCCCCTCGGCACTATCAAGCCGTGCTAAAGAAAGACTGCTAAAGCTCTGGAAATTTATGTGCTAGTGCTACAATGTGGAGGCGGGCCACTTGCCAAAGCCAGCTCTGCCGCCAATGAATTGGCGCCGCTAATTACCAAGCAATAATGTTGGCCTAGACAAGAGTACCTGTAGAGTACAGTGTGTGTAGATGGACAATGTTTCAAATCAAGTTCATCCAAGTAGAGTAGAGGAGGTTGAGGATGGTTGACAACTGGAGGAAGCGCCGTGGCGAGGGCAAGCGCAGCAGTAGTGCCAGCAGTAACCGAGCCTCAACCTACCCGCTGTTGACAATTGCCGCGGCGGTGGGGACCTGCCTTGGCGGTTGCTTGCCGTGGTGGTAAGACCTGCCGCGATGGTGGAGACCTGCTGCAGCAGTGCTGCCAATTGTACTATGTGCTCATTGGTAGAACTCGGCAATCTTGGCCATGGTGTAGGCGCGATCCATATCAGTGTGACTGTGACGGTCACGATGGCTGCTGCCGCCATGGGCTGCTGCGCCTGTGATTGCGCTGGTGCGGTCAATAGTGAGGCTGCGGCGGTCGCGGTCGTTGCTGATGCTCGTGCGCATGGTGAACCAGAGCTCCGCGCGCGGCCCTTCTGCAGCATCCTCGCTCTCCTCCTCGGATGAGCCCCCAGAGCCCTCGAGGCCTGCCGGCCCCACCTTTGCAGCCGCCATGGCAGCGGTGCTGCTGAGCAGGCTGCTGGCTGCCACCAGGACCTGGTCGGTGGCTGGGTGACGCGTTGCAGTCGCTTCCCCCCCCGGGGGGCAGTGCCGCCAATTTCGGGTGGTGGAGGAGCAGGAAGAGGAGAGCGAGTTGCGGCCCGAGGCGTAGGGCGTTGAAAGCTCCGAGCCAGCCGGCGAGAGACTGGCAGTCCGCGACAGACCTACACCACAAGCAATCGGATACAGAAGCACATCAGCTCTCATACAATCATTCTTTCTAAGCTAGGAGCAGCAATGATCGCGCATCTTGCTGCAGTGGCTCTGCTGTCACACAGAGACTGGTGAAGAGAAAGGTAAGACGAGATAGGAGAGAGGCATAGGACAATGGTAGAAGAGGAGATGCCAAGACACAAGTGGGAAACAGAGGCACAGAAGAAGGGGGGGGGGGGGGGGG
>WELB01000078.1:556064-579283 GCA_009602725.1 Spirogloea muscicola | reverse complement strand
AAAAAAAAAAAAAAAAAAAAAAAAAAAAAAAAAAAAAAAAAAAAAAAAAAAAAAAAAAAACGCCGCCGCGCCCGCCGCCAAACCCACCTCCTCCGCGGCCCCCGCCGCCGCCGCCCCCGCCGCCACCTCCGCCGCCCTTCCCACCGTCCCCGCCGTTCCTCCGGCCGCCATCGCTTGGTACCTTCAGCAGACCTCCACAAGTCGGCAGCGTTGGCAGTACCGGCGGCGTTGGCAGCGCCAACGATGGTGGCCCCGTACCTACAACGGCACCTGGTGAGGACTTCTCACAACCTCAGCTAGCCTTGCAGCGGCCAACATGAACATACCCCCCCTCTCTCCTTTCCCCTTCCCCCCCTCCCTCCTCCGTTCTCCACTTGCTCGTCTTCTAACTCACTACCAACCTGACATCCTCAGCAGCGGGGCCCTGCACGGCTAGCAACACTGTCATCGATGTATACACCATCAGCGACATCCTCAGCCGCGCGGCGCTGCCAGCCTCAACGGTCGTGACACTCGTGCTGCACAACGACCTGGCGCTGGACTCGACGCTCTTCTTCAATACCTCCTTCTCGTGCTCTATCGTCAAGTCGGCCGCGGGCGCCCCGCAGGGCTGGTATACGATTTCGCTGGGCACTGACTCGGCGCCAGTACTGGATATCAATGGCGCGAGCAATGTGATGTTTGACGGCGTAAGCTTCCGGCTGCCGGTGACAGATGACTCGCCGAGGAATGCATGCAAATACACCAAGGTGGTCTGCAATGCAGCCGGCCTGACATACTGCCCCGCAATCAACATTAGGCGCACATTCGGTGTCCAGCTTGTGCGGGGCGCTGTCTTTGGCCGCATTGGTGAGCACATTGCCTCGCCCCTCACATGCTTTGGGCCACTTCTTTAGTATGACAACAGTGACTAAACTCTGTAGAATGATCAGGTTGTTGAGACTATGACTTCTTATATTCTGCTTGATGTTTCTGCAATGCACCCAAGAGGATATCATCTTTGTGATCCTCCCGTTGCTCACGGGGTATTATCACACCTTCTACACCCTTAACACTCATGAGATTGTGTGTACTGTGTTGGGCACAGACATCTCTTTCACGTACCAGAGCACAATCGACTCGATGTTGCTGTCAACTACACCTGCCGATCCCGGCGTGGTGCGCATTGGCGACGGGTGCGGCAACACAACGCGACTGAGCATCAGCTACAACGTGGTCAGCAACAACGACATCTCGGGCGGTCAGACCGGCGTGATGCTCGCCGGCGGCTCAAGCGGCGCCACAGTTGCCAACAACTACTGCCACGGCGTTGGCTGGACGTGCGTCCAGATTGGGCAGGGCATCCACAATGTTGGTGACGCCGTCAACCATCACGTGCTGCGTAACTTCATCGAGTCGGGCCCCGTTAACAGCAAGAAGACTGACGCCGCAGGCATATACATAGACCTGCACTGGTTTGGACCTGGTGAGCGAGCTGTGCATCCTTGCTTCCAGTTGCTTCTGTGTCAAGGCCGCAGCCAGCAGCTCTGCGGATGAACCCACTGGCCAGCACTTGTGCACTGCTTCACCATCATTTAATCTGGCCGCGCTTGCCGATTCACCATCCAGAATGACTTGGCTTCTGATGTGTCCCACATTCACATGTTGGGTCAAGATACTGACTTGGTACTGACTCTCTGTATATAGGATTCATATTTGCAAATTATTGCTGATTCGAGTGTTCAAATGGTGGCCGGCTGTATGTCTGCAGGTAACTACCTTTCATGCAATTATGTCATTGGCGGCGAGCATTGCATCTACCTGGACTACGCCACTTCGGGCGTAACAGTTGAGGGGCAGGTGTGTGTGGGCAACATGAACGGCGTCAAGCAGAACAACGGCAAGGGCAACTCGGTGACGGGCGTACTGGCTGTCGGGCTCCAGAGCACGGCGGCCTGGATCTCGTGCCAGCTGACGACGCTCAACAATTGCGGCAACGACCCCGGCGAGTACTGGGCACACCAGGGCAACAGCAAGTACGGTGACAACCCGAGCCCGCGTCTGGCAGGCTACGAGTGGTATGCCGACATCTGCAGCGAGGAGGACATCGACGGCGTGCCGTGCCATGCGCCGCCGGGTACGGACGGCCAGATGGGGCCCGACGACACGGCCAAGTGCAGCGGCGTGCCTACCCGCAACATGATGCAGGTGAGCACACTACCCCTGTATAGTATACCTGACTTGACGGACATGACTAATTGTGAAGAGAAGATGAATGAGCATCTTGCTGCACTGCAACGTCTAATTTTGCGTGGCCGAATTCCTCGTCTGCGATGTGCAGGTTGCGATCGTGCAATCAAGAAGCTCTAATGTGCCACGGTTTACAGAATGTCAGTCGCTGGCAATGGTCCCGCAGCTCAACAACCTTACTTTCAGCGCGTACAGCGGGCTTGACGCGGCTTCGCTGGCGAGCGACCTGGGCCTCGCGGATCCTGCCAACGGCGACTATGGCCTTCTGCCGGCTTCGCCAATTCTCCAAGATCTACCAGATTTCACCTCGTGCCCACGTTCATCTGTCGGCCCGCAACCCGCCGATGAAGCGCAGTACTGGAGCAACTTCAACGTCTACTCAGTGAGCCCATAAGTATCTATTTTGAAGCCATTACAAGGCCGCCAATAAACAGAGCCGAGGCTGATGTCTCGCTGCAAGGCAGGAGGACATCAGTCTCGGCTCTTCTGCTGCAAGCCAGCGGCCAATGACGGGTGGACTCAAGTGGCTACATCAACACATGCACAAGCTGGCGGGAGCTGCATTGGCATGTGCAGCTCTTGCCAGAACGTATGGTACAAATAGGTGCCCTGCCACTGACATTGTGCGCTGCAGCCAGCGCACCAATTCTTTCATCCCCTTATTCGTTTTCACATTCCCGGCAGGGGCGAGGCCTGCGCTAGCGCGAGCCCCACTGCCGGCAATTCCATAGCAGGACTGCACATTTTTTCAGCAGCAATGGTTGCAGAACAAGAACAAGTAGTGTGATCCTTAAAACACGTACAATATCTTAGCGTTTGCCCTGCCGCCTCACTGATCGCTCTACTTAGGTACGCAAAGTCCACTGCTGCCTACTGTATGCGCATCGGAGGGACTATCTCGTGTGCACAACATGATGACATTGAGGAAGGCAGGCGCCGTCATGCTCCTCGCCGCTTGTCCCAGTGGGCTATGCCCTTGTATGCAGGCTAATTGGATGGAAGCGAGGCTGCTGACGAAGTGTGCATTGTGAGGGTCCACTTTACTTTCTCTGTGCGGGAGCAAGGAGCCATGTATCACAATGAGGGCTTTAGAGCATGTTCTACAGGGACAACGCATGCAAATAAAGCAGCTGCTGTAGCTCAACTTCAGGTGGTTGGCTGCACTGAGCTGAACTTAGCTGGTACGCCACACAACCTAAATGTAATTGGTCAAACGGTGAACAAGCTCTCGCAAGACATTGTCGGGCGAGGACTGCTCGGAAGGTTCTCGTGCTGAAGACGAGAGGGCCCAGAGCGGCTGAGTACAGAGGTGGAGCGCAGCCTTCTTCAGCTCTCTGCGCCGCAGGCAGTTTCCAACTCAGCTTTAGCAGGTCGCCGATAGAAAGTAAGGGCCCCCTTTACTGATAAGACAGGGGGCCGAACACGTCAAAGCCGGCCTAGTAGGAGGCCGTTAAGGGCCTCAGGGTGGCAATGAGGAGACGGGAAGACTTGAGGGAAGGGGAAGGCAGTCGGCTGAAATGTAGAGGCTGCGGCTGCTGACTCGGGACGGATTACTAGGCTCCCGTTCGCTGTAGCCACTTGCAAATCTATGTGGTATTAGCGCCTTCCGGCCCTTTGGCTGGGGACTCCGCAGGGCGGGGCGAGTGCACGTTCCGACTGCGTTCCGATGGTAGCTATTCAGATTTGCATCTACTGACTAGAGGTTACTGAGAGTCCGCTTGCTGCTGTCTCAGTCCTTAGCACTCCGGCTCCTTCAGACCTTGTCCATTCCTGGGCTGGCCTCTCCCAGCCGCCAGTCAATCTGGCCGCGCTTGCTTCGCAGCGACAGAGCTGCGCCCTGGTCGACCGCATCGAGTGCGGCCACTTGCACTCTGTGCTTGACCTCCAGCTTCATTAGACTCTTCCAGTGGAGGGCGATGGCTGCGATTGGCCAGCCCAGAAACAGAATGAATGAAGCTCGAAGAGGCCAGAAGAGCACCAAAGCACACGGCGACTCAATTGACCACTGGTGCTCAACATCCCCTCTTGAGCAGCCGCACGGCGGAGAAAGAAGAGCCCTGGACTTGGTGAGTGCCATCATGTCGTGACTCATACCTCAACATCAGTACCCTAAACCCTAAAACTTAGACTATTGTCTCAGGGCTCCAGGCTAACCTCCCATCTATTCCCACACTGAGGCGCTACTGGGAGGGCGCTCACGTGAGGCCCCCTTTCCCGCCAATTCAGGGAGGCTTTTTCCCGCCAAACCATCGCGGGCCCAGTATCGAACGGCCGAGCTGGCTTCCCGGCCACGGAAGCGACCCTTGCCGTCCGATTTGATCCCGACGAGGATTTTGATTCGAAAAGCTCCCAAAGCTCGAATCCGGAGTAACTCGACGCCGCCATGGCCGGCGGCGGCGGCGGCGGCGGCGGCGGCGGCGGCGGCGGCGGCGGCGGTGGTGCCGGGTATCCGCCGACCTGCACCCATGACCCATTGGACGGCACTCCCTGGTTTACCACAAACAGCATCCAATACCCTGGCGACGCATAATTTTCGCTTGGCGGTGAAGTGACGTCGAAGGTGACTTGGGTCCCGTTCTGCCATCCACGACATGCATGGTGAGCCCGATCAGCGCTGGTCAGCTAGCCACAGACAAAGTGCCTCCAAACGACAACATAGTGCAGGCCGAAGCACTCAAAATTTCCACTGAGCTATGACCAGCCATCATGTATGCAAATGAACTTAATGCTGAAGTGAAGGCACGAATAACAGTAAGAGATATATCCACAGTACTAAGGAAGGAGCAAATAATAGGGGTACACCTGAAGGTTAATGGGAAAAATGATGTGCGTGCATCTGATTTCCTACCATGGTGACGCAGCTCTCAGACGAGACAAGCACAGCCGGAGCAGGACATACTGAAGCGTCATGATCAGAGGTGTGGGAGCCAGCTTCTACCTGCGATGATACGTTGAAGACGCAGCGCACGAGGTGCTGGCCCATCGTGTTGGCGTGCGTCTGGAAGCCCGCGTCGTAGAAGCCGATGGACTGCTTGCCGCCCAGCGTCACGCCCGCAGTCACCAGGTCCACCACCACCTGGAACGACGCCCCGTAGCCGAGCGAAGTGGGCGCCGAGACAATGACCGGCTGGGGGATCNGCCGGCGCCGCTGCGGCGCTGGCGCCGTTCCTGGAGCAGGACGCCGCCTGCGCCGACGCGCTCGCCGCCTGGCTCGTCTGCAAGCCGCCGTTGGGCAGGCCCGGCGTCAGCAGCGCCGCCGACACGGCTGACGCTGACGCCGAGCCGGCCTGCATGCTTGTCGCGCTGGAGGACGTCGCCAACCGGCCTAGTGGCGGCCATCAAGGTCCCGTTAAAATATGGCTCACTATATGATCGAATGAGGGTTTGCTTCAGTTCCACTGGACATGTAAAAAATATATTGATTGGTGTATCTTGTGGAAGTACTGAGGGTTTACATTCTCTGCTTACTTGTACTTGTCATCTACGGTACATGCAGAGGGCGGCGGCGGAAGCCGGCAGGCAGCGCACGACGGCCGCCTCCGGGACCTCAAGAACCTGCGCGACATGTTGGCTGCTCTAACCTTGACCCCCCCATATTGGAACGGAAGTAGCATACCATTCTCTTTTGACCAGAAACGTGTGAATAATATCTATTCCTTAGACCCAGATCTGCACTCTGAGCCCTTGATCCACTACTCATTGCTTCCTCGTCCCTGACGCTATATTTGCAGCTTAAATTCTTAGCCCTAAACTCCAGACCTAAACCACTAACCCTAACCCTAAATCCTTGAAGCAGCATTTGGTTCCCGGGCAGCGCCTGTGGCACTGACGACCGGTGGCTGCATGCCAACTGGCATGGCCCGGCGACGATCTCGCGATTGCAGTTTCGGCGTCAGCCAGCGACAGCTCATCGAGGCGCGGGCAGCGGCAGCTGGCGTCGCCGCTGCACTCGACAGAGCGAGGGCGCAAGCGGGCGTCTCGCGCGCCGGCTCGCTGCCGCCAGACCGCGAGTACCTCCGGTGTGGGCCCCGCCATTGGACCAACCGTCATCGCAGCGGCTGGCGCAACAAGGCGGGCTCTGATAGCGCCGTGCCACGAGTGGTGCTCGGCAGGCGGCGGCGCATGGAGCTGGCTGCGGAGCTTGGCGAGCTGGCACAGAAAGAGGCGCGGCTTCTCCATGGGGTGTGCTCGGTCGCCTGTTGGCCGCGCGTTTCTTGTGTCACTGTTGTCACTTTCAGCGCGGGCCTGCATACTGAGTGCCGTCTCGTCGTTCTCCCTTGTGCCAAGTCGCCGGCAGTCACTGCCGCAGCTCTGCTGGGAGCTGGCACAGCTGCAGGATACATACGTCCTCGAAGGTGAGCTGCACCCCATTGCTCTGCAGTGGCTGCTGATGCGCTGCTGGGGAAGACTGAATGCTGATTAGTGCTTTGGCCACTCAATGTTAAATGGAGGTTCATGTCCAAAGTCACACCACCAGTGAATGTCCAATTAACAGATCGACGAATTGTCCAGAAAAATGATAAATCAATCGACTGCCACTGCCTTCCTCCCCTCTGCTGCGAGCTCCAGGCGACTACGAGCTGAAGCTGCGGCGGCAGGAGCGCCATCTGCATCGGCAGAAGGAGGTGCCCCCTCCTCCTTCCTCCTCTGTCGCCAACTTCTCCTGCTGCGGAGCCTAGAGTTTGCACTGCCGTGCTTCGGCTGCCAGCACCAATGCCGCCGGCCTCGTGGCCAGCAGCTGCCGCGCGAGCCTGTGTCCTCACAATTGACGAGCTCATGCATGTGAGCGACCGTGTGGGGCTCTGTGGGTTGGGGCCAGATCATTGCTCGTGTGGCAGAGCGCTTCGCGAGGCACGCTGCGTTGGCCGCAGCTCTGCACCTGGAGCGCAAGCGGCGCAGGGTTACCGCACGGCTGGCCTGCGCCGCCTCCACCGAGCTGGCCACCGTCACCTCCACTGCCATGGCCCGACTGGTCCGCCTCCTCGCTCTGATCCTGCAATGAAAGAATGCAGCTGCGAGGCTTAAGGGCGATCTGAGCTTATCAGACGGATTCGTGTCACGGCAGGCGGCATATGAGAGGAGCAGCAACAGCAGCAGTGGCGGCGGCGGTGGCGGCGGAGTCGGCTGTGACAGCGATGAGGCACGCGGCATCCTCGAGAATGTCACAGAGCTCCTGTCTACATTTGGAGGTGTGCCAGCGCCGCTTTGCCGGCGGGTGCTATTGGTCGCCGCTTTTAGACGTGGCAGCGGAGGGGTCCTCATGACAGCAGCCGCCATCTTGGCTTCGTCTGCTCGTAGGCTCGGACTTGGGGCTGCCTACGGCAGTGGCGGCAGGAGCGGCAGCAGTGGCCGCGACACCAGAGGAGGCCGCGCGTGGGATTGCGGGGGTGCTTGCATCAAGCCGGGAGCTCCGAGCGAAAGCTGACGCTGCGCTGCCAGCGGCACGTGCTGCCGTGCTAGCCGAGATGTGCGTGGGCAAGCAGGCGCCTAGCACTGTGCAGCATTGCCAGGGCCAGTTGCTGAGACTGCCGGACGATTCTTGACTCCACGAGCATGCGTGCGTACGGCAGGGAAGATGTGGTCCAGCGACTGACAAGCGCCCTCTTCCTCGGTGGCGGTGGCGGCCACGGTGGTGTCTCCATGGTGGATCCCATCCTCACACCCCCGGTTCGTGACTTGGTGCGCCACCACAGTGGTGCACGCTGCCATTGGTGGCCCCTTGATCGCCTTCAGAGCGCACATGGCTCGAAGCTGACACAGCGAGAGCGGAGGTGTGTGCAGGCTGTGGCAGTCAGCCTGGCAGGCCTGGAGGAGGCTGGCGCGTCGCTCGCCGTGGCCGTCGAGGGCGTGGTGCGGGCGCGTGCCTTCAGAGCAGAGGTGGGCTGCGCCCGATTAGACAGCCATGGCAGCCCACAGTGCCAATATCGCAATCGCTGCCGCTATTTTCTGACTGAGCTCATTGCCACAGGCCATGCGGCGGGATGGCCTGCGTGGCGAGCTGCAGCGGCGCGTGTTTGTGGACTTCTTCCTGGACCCTGCTCGGCTGCGGTCGACCCTCACCGGCCTCCGTAGTGGCAGGCCGCCCATCGCGCTCCTTGCTGATTACTGATGCAGCAAGTCAGACTGGGCAACCTGCACAGCGAAGGTATGTTGGTTGGCTGCGCCGCTGTATCAGGAGTGAGATGAGCAGTACAACGCTGAGATTGTCAATGTAAGCACCGAGCGCGCAACCCCTATACGATTCGTCCTGGTCGACTGTCAGGGCTGGCTATCTGCACGAGGCAGCAGTACTATGATGAGATTGTCAACGTAAGCGCCAAACTCGCCAACCCCTATACAATCCCGTCCATGTTGCTGATTGTCAAGGTTTGTCATAGAAACAAGCTAGGCGTGCAGATGGACAAATTAAGTATGTCCTGACGATGTCCATGTGACGACTGCCTCTATCGGGCTCAATATCAGCGGGCGTTGGCTATCAAGTAGCTGAACGTGCCGCTCCCGCTCACAGGGTGCACACAAGTAAAGTGAATGGTGTGAAGCTGTAAAGCGCTAGCTGAACGTGTTATGATCATGTTCAACTTTCTCGACGCATAAACTGCCCATCTCATTTGCAGCAGTCACAATTAACTCCTTTGTGAGCTAAATACGCTGCAATGTTGTCTCAAGGATGGCCACCTCCCTCCATGAGCAACTTGCGCTTGCCGACTAGGGGCTATCAAAATCACGGTGGCAGCCTTCGAACATCCTTAGGGCATCATTCAGACTAGCAACTCGTGCACCGGCTTTGGCAGTCGTTTTCAGTCAGCCAAATGGTCGTAGTCCCATAGATGGCTGGTCCCACCACTCCTAGATCTGAAAGTTAGCTTCAAATATCAACCTTTCTTGATCAAATGTGTTGCAGTAGGCATTCAAGACCGTCTACGTCTCATTTGAAGAGTCGAAGAACAGATCTGTAAATTCCAAGACAATTGCAATAGCCAACCGGCTGGTTGCCGCACGAGGTACCAAGAGACAAGCTGCACGAGGCACTGGCAACTCAACGCATAGCGGGTGATATAAAGAATACATTCGCCAGGAGGGGCTCACAATGTGGACTATGCAGCATATAGCTGAATAACGAGTGAGGCCTGGGTCCCCTGCAGACGGTGCTGCAGTCAGTGGCAACGCAAGCAGGTAGAGACTCCAACTCACTTGGTGCAGAGGAGCAAAATCACCAGCACCAGTTTCAGCCGCTGACGAGCAGGTCATAGCTCTGGCAGCCCAGCTATGTCAGGTCAATGTCTGCTACTCCAGGCAAGCTCGCCAGGAGGCCTAGCGGGAGGAGGGGGGGAAAGGAGGGGGGGGGATTAAGAGTGGTGGCCTCAATGAGATGGCACAAGTGCCAGAGAAGGCTCTCGCATCAGAGCTCGTCGTGGTCAATGTCATCATCATCTGCGTCAGCACCGGCACCCTCAGGGCCGCCGCCCGACTTTTGGTACACCTTCGAGATGATGGGGTTGCAGACAGCCTCGACTTCCTTCAGCTTCTCATCATAGTCCTCCTTTTCGGCGCTCTACGCATTCGACAAAGTAATTGTGAAGCCTCTGTCAGTCTTGTGAATCCAGTCAGACAAACCTCCTCAGAGATGTAGCTTCAAGGGTTTCGAGTTTAGGGTTTAGGGTCATCAACAGAATCCTGCTTCAAGGGTTTATAAGACAGCAGAATAGGGCACCAAAATTTTCTTCCATGGACAAAAGAAGGGTTCACTGATAAGTTCTGAGATCAAGCCTGACCTGATTGTCATCGAGCCACTCCATGGCATCCTTGATGGCAGCCTCAACGGCCTCCTTATCCTCCTCCTCAATCTTGTCAGCCAGCTTGTCCTTGTCACTGATTTGGTTCTTAAGGTTGTACACATACGTTTCCAACGAATTCCGTGCATCAACCCGCTCTTTCACCTTCTTGTCCTCGTCAGCGAACTCCTCTGCTTCCTGGACCATGCGCTCTATCTCCTCCGGTGTCAACCGGCCCTTGTCATTGGTGATTGTAATCTTCTCAGCCTTCCCTGTGCCCTTGTCCTCGGCCTTGACATTCAAAATGCCATTGGCGTCAAGCTCAAAGGTAACCTCGATTTGTGGCACTCCCCTGTACAGAAGGCAAAGACAACGATGTAAGGTACTTGCATACCTGCATCACGCCTAGAGACTTGATACAGCATGCAATGATGCTGGACTGATTTTCCTACAAAAAAGCATCACATATACAATCTTCATTATGCCAGTTCTGACATGCATGACATGGACTTCCTCTATTAGTAGTACAGACTACCATACCGAGGTGCCGGAGGGATTCCAGTAAGGTCAAACTTTCCGAGCTCGTGACAGTCCTTTGTCATACTCCTCTCTCCCTCAAAGACCTGTACAAGCCAGTGTATGAGTCGCAACATGCTGTCTGGAAACATCTACTTTTGGCAACCAGTAAGAAAGACCTGCTTGTGACATCGTGTGAGGTACAAGCAAACATTCTGATGCTCCAACAACAGCACAGGGTGGGCCTAGCAATACCTGGATGGAAACAGTTGTCTGCTGATCCTGGTAAGTGGTGAAAACCTGGGACTTCTTGGTGGGAATGACAGTGTTCCTACCAATGAGCTTCGTCATGACTCCTCCCACGGTCTCAATTCCAAGGGTCAGAGGAGTCACATCAAGTAAAAGAATATCTGAGAGAGTTCCAGCCAAACCAGATGTTAGAGCTCATATTCACTTGCAACTGATTAAGCAGCATCAGCTGGTCTTTGGCTCGAGGGCAAAAACCAGGCAAGCATATTGTGCACCTCGCACCATCTCACCTTTTGTCTCATCACCTCCCTCGCCACTCAGAATGCCTCCTTGAACGGCAGCACCGTATGCAACAGCCTCATCTGGATTTACACCCTTGCTTGGTTCCTTTCCATCAAAGTAATCCTTGAGGAGCTGTTGAACCTTGGGAATACTGCACACTTCATAAGGCCATCCATGAGCTATTGCATAGTGTACTAGCCGAGGTTATGTGGCTCTGGCATGTATACATGTTCATGTGCCTGTTTTACAACTCAAGCCTAGACCATAGACTTGAATGCTCATATCGACCAGGTAAATCTAGTGTCTAAAAGCTGCACTGCTCACCGTGTGCTACCACCAACAAGAACAATCTCTTGGATCTCAGTCTTTTGAAGTCCTGCATCATCCATGGCCTTCTTGACAGGGCCCATGGTCTTCTTGAAGAGGTCGTTGTTCAGTTCCTCAAATCGAGCGCGAGTAAGTGGCTCAGAGAAGTCAATGCCTTCCGCAATGTTCTCGATCTCAACGCGAACCTGTCCAATGAGTGCCAACAGGAGGTGCACCTAGGTCAATGTACTGTGATATCAATCACACAATGCAAGCAACTTACAGCCGAGCACGTGCATGACAACCATAAGGTGCATCAGCCAACCTGATGCTGGTTGGAGAGGGCACGTTTAGCGCGCTCAGCCTCACGACGTAATTTGCCAAGAGCGCGGTTGTCCTTGCTGATGTCCTTGTTGTGCTTCTTCTTAATCAACCTGATGAAGTACTCCATAATTTTCTGATCAAAGTCCTCACCTGCAGAAGAAGGAGATCGCCGCTACTCTCAGACGTACTCCACCAGTAGGAAGCATGCAAAACCAAGGATGGCTCTCTTACGGCGTAATGGATGACTCAAGATTGCAGATGTATTGCTCGGCACAATAACCAGTGCTGCAGGCTATTCCTGGTGTAGAGCAACCTCTGAGGGAGCAGGATTTGAAAATCATCAGAGTGCCTTGCTGATTTGGAGACAAGCCATGAAAGAAGACCAACTGAAAGTATCCAAAACCTCCACATCAGAATGTACCTCCAAGATGAGTGTCGCCATTTGTGGCCAGCACCTCAAAGACGCCGTTGTCAATCGTCAGTATGCTCACATCGAAAGTACCACCACCCAAATCAAAGACCAGAATGTTCTTCTCGCCTCCCTTTTTGTCGAGACCGTAAGCGATGGCAGCAGCCGTTGGCTCATTGATTATACGAGCAACATTGAGACCAGCAATGACGCCAGCATCCTTGGTGGCCTGGCGTTGAGCGTCATTGAAGTACGCTGGAGTGGGGCATCAGACGTAGTTGTTGTAAGCTTAACGTGCTCACTTGCAAGCTCATTGAGCAACCAAGAAATTACTCTTTTCTTGAGGATCTATCTCCACCATGCAGCATTCAAATCAGACCTGTATCTCAGATAGTCTGGTGACTCCAATCAATATTGTCCTGCTCGAGGATTTACTTATTCCAATATACAAGAGTATGATGGACAGCAAGACACCAGAACACGTATTGTAAGTAGCAAGGACTGGCTTAGGTACTGTTTGCATGGACAGGGTACACATTAAGGTTACCTGGTACAGTCACGACAGCATCCTTAATGGTCTTGCCCAGGTATGCTTCTGCTGTCTCCTTCATCTTGACCAGTATCATAGCGCTAACCTCCTCAGGAGAGAATACCTTCGAGTCTCCATCTTTCATAATCACAGAGATGTAGGGCTTCCCATCCTTGTTCACAATCTTATAAGGTACCAACTTCATGTCTCTCTGGACCTCCTTGTCCTCGAATCTGTCACATAGCCAAAGCTTCCACAATTAAGTCATCGACCTTGCATGGACCTCTCAAGGTCAGGGTAGGGCCCGACGACATGTAAACCGCATGACAAATCATGGAACAGCAACATTTAACTGCAGGCTACCTGGTCTGAAATTTGATAGTATCTGTGATCTAGCGATCACAGATACTATACACAAATCCAGCCACTAAGGTCACCCAGCAAGTCCAGTTATTGCAACTTGGTGATGAGGTTCCTATCACAGCTAGCATCATCATTCAGAGATGACTACCAGGCTTGATATGCAAAACAGGTTGTGCTCAGCCTTCCAAAGGCCTGACACAAAGTCCAAAGCGGATCTCACTTTCGGCCAATGAGGCGCTTGACGTCAAAGATGGTCCTCTCAGGGTTGCTCGCAGCCTGATTCTTAGCTGCTTCTCCCAACAGTCTCTCACTGTCCGTGAAGGCCACCCATGAGGGCGTGATACGATTACCCTGATCATTAGCTATAATCTCCACGTGACCATTCTTGTAGACACCAACACAAGAGTAGGTGGTCCCCAGGTCAATGCCAATGACTGTTCCAAGCTTTGGAGCTTCATCTGCAGCTAGTACATATCCAGAAAGAAGCCCTGCGGGAAAATGTATGACCAGCATTGCTTGCCTCAGGAAACAATTCAGCCAGCTGCAATTAAAGCAGACAGAGATCACAATTACAATTGGCACTCTGCCAGTGGACTTGCACGGCCAAGACTTATAGAGCGGAACGCGGTCAGGACGCTCACCAACGAGTAGCACTCCGACAAAGAGGCCACGAGCCATCGCGTGCTCGTTGGGACGAAGGCAGTGGAGGTCGTCTTGTGGGAGCTGGAGCTGCAAGGCAGTATAACCGGAGCTTCACAGGCCGCCGCGGAGGCAACAGAGCCAACGGCTCTGAGCTGCGGCTGCCGCCGATGGCTGGCGGCCTGTATTAACCGCGGCGGCGGCGGCGGCGGCGGAGGAGGCGGCGGCGGCGGCGGCGGCGGCGACAGCGGCGGCTGGGGAGAGTAGCTGGTGTACTTCAGTGAAAAAGCCGGTAGACCCTGGTGCGGGGCAATGGGCTCCCCTGTGGTGAGTCTGCCTGATGGCTATCACTTAGCGTTGGCCCCCGGGGCGGGCGGCGGCCAGTTAGAAGTTTCTGGTCAAGGGGAGAGCGTGACAGAAATCACTTAGGGGTGGCGGCCGGCGGGCCCGGTGGCCGCCGTGACGGGGAATCGGGGTTTAAGGAGGGGTCCTCTTCTGTTTGCGGGGCCACAACCGTCGGTGGGCCGCCCAGGTCTTACATGAGGAGGGAAAGGGGGAGGCCGACTTGAAAACGGTAAAAGCCAACCCCCCGTGTGGGGGGTGTACCACGTCAAGGGCGCCCGGCGTGGCCAATGGGAGGCCCCCGTTGCGCTCAGCCCACCAATGAACGCGCGTCTTCCGAGCGCCACGTAACTGGCCGCATCCTATTGGTTCAACGACGCTCAACGACTATATATTGCATCCGGATTGGCTCGCGAGGACCTGGGCGACGCAGCCGGCCTACTTGCGNAGTTCGGCTAAATCCGTGCCCCGCGTGCCTCTAGCGCCAGCCGCTCCGCCGCCGTCGCCGCCGCCGCCGCCGCCGCCAGCGCCAGCGCCGCCGCAGGCAGCCGTCAACGGCCTTGTCGGAAGCGTCTCAGACCGTCGCAGAGCGGCCAGCATTGGCTCCCGCTGCCGCCCCTGCAACTGCCCAGACTGCGCCTTGCCAGGTGTCACGCTCACCGCCTGCAGCTGAGGGCCAGCGGCAGCGCGGCGACATGAGGTGGCGGGTGGCGCTCTTCGGGGCGCTGGTCGTTCTAACCGTCTTCCTCAGCCTCTCAGGTGCCTCTCCTGCCCTCATGCTTGAGTATGACTCGTAATCCTCTGCTTCTCATTGTTGACCCTTGAGGAGCTTGTAGTGAATGGCATGTCGGATCCACAATGGCGTGAAGGTCAGAGCACTGCGGGCGTCGCGTCGCTTTTGTTGTACCACCGCGCAATGTGCCTCGCAAAATAGCTAACGAGCCTTGTGTCAAGCTAGTCTCCCATCATACGGAGGTGGTTTGTCAACTGGTTAAGCTGTGGTCTCTCAACCTTTCTCCTTAAATAAGAGAAAGAAGAATGACTAAATACGTATGCTTCATTCTCATTTGGTTCTCGGGAGTAGCTGGTGCGCAAATGTAAGCTCTGGTCAAGGTCTTGTGATAGCCACTTAGTGGTGAGTGACCAGCAGCTTCGGTCTTTCACCAAGGTGATCAGCCCAACGGTGGCATACATGCCTAGATTGAGCTGAGTCCTGACTGTTAGGTCTTGAGTGCCTTGACAGCACCTCATGTAGCTAGAGCAGAGGAGGCAAGTTCAACACCTGGAGAAGTTGATCCACCAAAGGTGGACAGAGACCTGGGCTCCATACCCCCCGCCTCTACAACAGACACAGACACTCAGCAGAGGTAGACATAGCAAAACCTGCCACCCCGCCTGCTTCAGAAGTTGCAGCTGCGCTGACTGATCGTTGACAAATTGTTACTAACCTCAGTCGGCTGCATTGGCCTCTGTATTCATTCACTGTCATAGCCTGTGGTCTTCACAGAGAAAGGGAGTCCATGAGCAAAAGCAGGAAGCTAGGAGAGAAGCATGAATTCCAGGCAGAGGTCAGCAGGTTGATGGACATCATTATCAACTCTCTCTACAGTAACAAGGACATATTCCTCCGGGAGCTCATCTCAAATGCCTCTGATGTACGTAACCTGCATTCCTGGTTATCTTGACAAGCCATTCTAGTGCTGGCCAGTTTCTGATACTCGACAGCAAAAGTCGCACGGACACAAGAGCAGTTTGATGTAAAGTGCAAGAACAACTTGATTGTAGGCCTGAGGAGCTTAGAGGAGAGCTGAGTGATTGCTAGTAGGCAGTAGTAGTAGAAAGATTTGCTTGTCGTGAAGAAGGATGTCGGGAGGAAAGCAGCACAGGTCTGAAAGGGTAAACTATGTGCATCTCTAGTGGCACTACCGGTGTCTCCACTATCAGTGTCTCCCACATTTTAAGTATTATTGTACACAGCCTGTCACATTGTAAGTGTGAAGGAGTTGGCTAGGATAGGCACTTGACGGAGAGAGATTGGTGAGGGGTTTTCAGGTCCTGCCTTGGTTGTCAGGCTCAACCTGATTTGACGCGCTTCCCTCTTCCACAGGCTCTTGACAAGATTCGCTTCCTCTCACTCACTGACAAGTCAGTCCTTGGGGAAGGTGAAGACACACAGCTGGAAATCAAGGTGACTGCGCGGTCTGCTAGTCTCAGCATCATTCTATTCAGAGTACAATGTGTTGAGTAGCACAACTAGGATACTGCCAGCAACTAACGCCCCTATCCCTTTACAAGGTCTGTATTGACCACAGATTGACTCCTCACCACCATTGATTGCGTGACAAGCGGCTACCAGTAATTGACTAGCAATGACCATTACCTTGGCATACCAGATCAAATTGGACGAGAAGAACAAGATACTGTCCATCAGGGACAGAGGTATTGGTATGACCAAGGAAGACTTGATCAAGAATCTTGGAACCATCGCTAAGTCTGGAACATCCGGTAAAGCTCCAACATATTAAAGTCTATCCTACGTACATCCAGGCTAGTCATCTCCAGGCTAGTCATCCCATTGAGTACCTACAGATCTCTGTGAGATTGCTGCAGCAGCCAGGTTTTAGCTGTGATAGCTGATGCAATTGATGCTGTTGTCATCTTCGATATGCAGCCTTCTTGGAGCAGATGCAGAAGGGAGGCGACCTCAATCTTATTGGTCAATTTGGTGTTGGATTCTACTCTGTCTACCTTGTTGCTGACTTTGTAGAAGTCCACAGCAAACACAACGATGACACTCAGTAAACTACCTTGCCCTTGCCCAATTAAACCCAAGCGCTTGTAGTGTATCACGAGCTGGAGCATGCAGATTGGTGCTCCCTGGTTGTGTGTCATCCTCCTCATTCCCTTCTCAGGATTCGCACTCAAGTGATTCTGGGGCTAAGTGTGATCCTTAATCAGGTGGATCTGGGCATCAAAGGCCGACGGTAGCTATGAGATTTACGAGGATGATGAAAGCGAGCCGCTTGGCCGTGGTACTGAGATCAAGATTCATCTCAAGGACGAGGCAAGCGAGTACGCTTCAGAGGACAAGCTGAAGGTCAGCCACAGACTTTGGGTGGTTTCATGCTCTTGAGCTAGCAAGGACGTGCTCATGCTCATACAAAACCTAGTGGTACCTAAGCTTTTCCAAAGGGTGTTGACATTTGATTCAATCATCTATCTCAGGAATTGGTGAAAAAGTATTCTCAGTTCATCAACTTCCCAATCAGCCTTTGGGCTTCTAAGGAGGTTGAGTATGAGGTGCCTGATGACTCTGCCGACGAAGATGAAGCCGAGGAGGTTGAGGAAGGAGATGCGGACAAGAAGGGTGAGTATCTTCGCTCTCAAACGTGACCCTTGTATCTTGCACCTCTACAGAAGCAGAAGGTGTCTGTTGCTCTGCCCTATGCAGAGCCACAGACTACAGCCTGCGTGCTACATGCACATACTTTGTTCTGTCATGGTTATGTCCACAACTACTCACAGACTCTAGTATTCGGTGCAGAGGATGAAGCAGAAGAGACAGAAGAAACAGAGGATGAGGAAGAGGACGACGAGAAGAGTAAGTTCTCAGACTTGCTAGATAGTCTGCTTTGAGGCTTTTCTTGCAAACACATGTCTGTCACTTTGAGTGGTGCGCTCTGTACCTTGAAAGTAAGCCTGCAGCCAGACATTTAGGCAAAGTAAGCACAAGCAGATATGTCATGATTCATCTCAAGAAGTGGTCAGAGTGCTTCGGACAGGATACACATCGGTAGCCTCAAGCAAGCTTAATCCGACTCCACCATATTGGCTGAAGGCATCATCTGTCCTCAGCCTTTCTTGATCTGATTGACGACGTACTTGATAAGAAGAATCTGATGTGTGACCTTTGCAGAGCCCAAGACAAAGACAGAGAAGAAGACGGAGTACAGCTGGGAAGTACTGAATGATGTCAAGGCTATCTGGCTTCGAAATCCGAAGGATGTCAGTGATGAGGAGTACACTAAGTTCTTTCAATCCATCAGCAAAGACATTACAGGCAAGGAGCCCCTCTCATGGTCGCACTTCAACGCAGAGGGAGATGTGGAGTTCAAAGCGGTTCTGTTCATCCCTCCGGAGGCGCCAAGTGACTTGTGGGAGAATTATTACAGCTCTGCTGCAGCTCTGAAGCTCTACGTTAGAAGAGTTTTCATCTCAGAAGATTTTGATGAGCTTCTGCCAAGATACTTAAATTTCTTGAAGGTAATTCTATGCACCTGCAACCTGGGCAGAAGTTAAACGCACCAGCTCCTTATTGGTAGTGCATACTTTCAGCTCAACGAATTGTGGAATTATTTACAGCAGAATATGAGATACATCTACTGTTCTGATGGTGCTGAATCCTTTTGGACATGCGACTGTACTGCATTGCATTTACCGTGTGTACTTGCCATTAATGCCGTTTGCAAAGTCAACATACGCGATTTCGGATGATGGGCTCATGTGATTCATGGAGTCCTCAAACCCAATGTTCATGGTGTGCAGGGTATTGTTGATTCGGACACCCTGCCTCTGAATGTATCCCGAGAGATGCTTCAACAGCATGGCAGTCTGAAGACCATCAAGAAGAAGCTTGTCCGCAAGGCCCTCGACATGATTCGCCGCCTTGCTGAGGAGGACGAGGAAGATTCTTCCAAGAAAAGTTCTGATGGTATGTGTGCATATGAGGTCTGCCAGGTCTTTGTTGTAAGTGGTTATATGCCAGCACTGTGCCAATGCAGGATCCTCAGTCTCTGAAGATCTGTTCTTGACATAGAGGTTGTGGGCCACTTCTGCAGGGGATGACGAGACTAAAGTGGAGACAAAGAGCGGCAAAGGCAAATACGCCACGTTCTGGAAGGATTTTGGGAAATCCATCAAGCTGGGCATCATTGAGGACAGTTCAAATCGCATCCGCCTTGCCAAACTTCTCAGATTCTCAACGTGCGTGATAAGCCTGCCTTGCCAGCGTCACTGTGTTGAGCTGCCATATCTCACATCAGGTGGCCCTTGTTTCGAAAGTCAAGTCATTCTCAACCTTGCCTGCTTGGCAGCATCTGGTGCAGGACATTTCAAGAGATGTCTCGAAATATACTAATTTGCTGGATTGGAATGTGTGAAGATAATTACTACCTCCCCTTCCTGACTCGAGTCAGCAACTTGATGCAGATCCAAGTCAGGGGAGAAGCTGGCTTCTCTGGATGATTATGTGTCCAGGATGAAGGATGGCCAAAAGCACATCTATTATCTCATTGGTCAGAACAAGGCACAGCTTGAGAAGTCTCCGTTCTTGGAGAAACTCCTCAAGAAGGGCTTTGAGGTCAGGCATAAGCTTTCTCCTAACTACATGTTTTGTGAATTTCGTGGCTTGTTTCAAAGTGGTAAGCACCTGGCACGAATGCTTCGAGAGGGATATTAAGACTTCTCAAGCTGGGTGCTGAGCAGGTCATCTACTTCACAGACCCTGTCGATGAGTATCTGATGCAAAACTTGAGCGAGTATGACGACATCAAATTCCAAAATGCAAGCAAGGACGACCTTAAGATTGGCGGGAAGAAGGACAAGGCCAAGGAGAAGGAGCTCAAGGAGAGCTTCAAGCCCTTGGTGGGCTGGTGGAAGGACAGTGTGTCCAAGCTCTTCCCTGACCTTGAGAACGTAAAGGTGTGAAAGCCGCCACCTACTGCATAAGTGCCTCTTCAGTCCAGATGTTGGAGACATGTCTGGAGTCAATGTTTCACTGGTGCAGGTTATCACTCTACAGAATACCTTGCATACGTTGCTGCCAATAGACCATACTTAAGAGATATGGTTTCCTTTTGTACTTGCTTGAGCAGGTGAGCAATCGTTTGGCAGAGACACCCTGCGTTGTTGTCACCTCCAAGTACGGGTGGTCAGCCAACATGGAAAGGATCATGGCAGCTCAGGCGCTAGCTGACAATGAGAAGCAGGGCTACATGAAGAGTAAGAAGACGCTTGAGATCAATCCGCGCCATCCAATTATCAAGGAGCTGAAGGTCCTGGCGGAGAACAATGAGAATGTGCGTTGCTTCACCCCTTCTTACAAACTGCTGCTTTGAGTTTTCATCTGCAGTCCTGCCTGTCTACCACTTGAAGCCATCTCTTTTTCTGAGTGACCCCTTTAGAGCAGCATGATGTGTCCCTTTTGTGTCTGCAACAAGCTCATGCTAGATCCGAGGTCCTATTCCTCCCATGCTGCTCCCACAAGAGCAGCTTCAAATCTTTTCGAAATTGCAATTTTTGAATTTAGATGTTACGCCTTCTGCAACACGGCTGAAAGAACGGCTAAAAGTATGTTTCCTGACGTATCATCGTCTCTGCAGGACCCCGCGGCCTTGGAAGCTGCCAGGCTGCTGTACGAGACGGCACTGCTTGAGAGCGGCTTCGTGTTGGACAACCCCAAGCCCTTTGCCTCAAGAGTTTACTCCACATTGAGATCAACGCTCAATATTGACCCCTCGGCTGAGGTGGAGCAGGAGGAGGAGTTACCAGAGGATGATAACAATGAGGTGCACGCCGGCAGCCTTCCGTCTGGCATGTTGCAACCCTTCTCTTCAAAAATAAATTTGTCCACGACCTTCTCAAGTGCCACCGGCATGTCATCGGCTGGAATCTAATCCTATTCCACTCTCTGTTGATTTAGATTACTGCCCTGCCAGGCTGATCTGATTCTGCTGTCGGGCCGTATTGCTCCATAGGCGAAGACGGCCGAGGCTGCCAGCAACGAGGAGGACATTGACCCCGAGGATGTACTGGACGAGGACGAGATGCCACGTCTGGAGGAGGGTGTGCACGAGGTCAAGATCTTGACAGACGAAGAGATGAAGGACCCCAAGAATGTTGCCAAGAACAAGGCGTCCATGGAGGTGCTCAAGCAGGCAGCAGCCAAGTACGGCGTCGACGAGCAGTTGGAGAAGTTCCAGACAGCAGAGGACGCCAATGCTGACATCCCCAACGAGGCCACGGGCAGTAGCACAGCCACTGTGCCTCCAACAGTGGCCGAGGGCAGCAGTGAAGCTGCTGCGGCAGCACCTGCTGAGGCAGGCGTCAAGGACGAGCTCTGATGGGGAAGCAGAGCTTTGCCGAGGCACACCAGCAGCCGGCTGTTGCTGAGAGCAGACATTCCTGCTCACTTAGGGTAACATTTTAGCGCGCTGAGTCGTGGCTTGCAGGCGGCTCTGGCTGGCCCAAGCAGAGGGCAGCCCGCCAGCCTCGCACTTTGTGCAGCTGTGCAGCCGCAACGCCACCAATGTACGTCCCATGTCATTACAGCAAGAGAAGCCATACTGCTTGCCGCAGCGTGCCACTGAAGACATCAGCATCGCAGGTCATTTCTCCTCGTCCCTCCTTGCATCAGTGGTGACGTGCTCTTCCACTTGAGTTGCATGGCCCTGCCTTTGCTGACCCGGTGGTTGCCGCCAGCTTGGAGCAGGGACCAGAGCCCAGCATGGGCCCCTGAATGCAGGCCCCGCGCAAGTGAGAAGTTCCAGTGGACAAGCTCAGACGGCCCCCGGTTGCGGTATGACGGGCTGCTTGAAGATAGCTAAGTGTGCCGAGCGCGTCAGCATGGCTGGGTCTACACAGCCAGGAGGCGTCACTGCATGCGGCTAGGCACCCAGCCGGGGTGGCGAATGCCGCCAAGCTCATAGCTGCACAGAAAGTGCGGCCGCCGCTTGCGTGAATGCCGTGTTGACTAGAGGCGGGTGTCCTCCCCTTGGAGAGGCGGCGGCTTCCAGAGGCCGCCGGGCCGCTTGGCGGTGGTCATGCCCGCGTCACCGCTGCCGCGCCTGCAGGCCACCGCAGCACCATGGGCAGCCGGCCTGTCGCCGTCAATTCTGCCCAGTAGCCGAGAGTCGGCCCGCAAGCGGCGGTGCTAAGGACATCTCCGTGCAGAGCTGATAGCGAGCCGCTGTCGAGTGGGGCCATGACCGCCTCTGCGACTGATGCAGCAAGCCAGCTGCGTGCCGGTGTGCTCACGCTGCCGGGTTGTAGGGCCCCGGCGGCGGCACCCCCGGCGACGGCACTGGGCCCGGCGGGTAGTATAGCGCCCCAGCGGCCTCCATGAGGTACGGCGCACCGTAACCCGCCGCCTGCATCGAAGACGCGCCGCCGGTGATGACCGGCACCCTGCATGGACCGCCATTGCCGCCACGGGGGCTTTGCTGGCCTGTCAGAACGGGACCCCTAGATGGGCTGGATGGCCAGCCGTTGGCATCAACGACGGCGGCGACGGCCTAAGCTGTGAAGAGCGAGGCACAAAGACTTCAGGATGGAGCTGCAGACTAGATTCGCCACATCTGCCTCTGTAGCAGCCGCTGCTGCAGGCCGTCGATGAGGCTCCCTCGCAGGCAGCAGGCCGTTTCGGTATAGACGAGGCAGACGAGAGCAGGCAAGCAGAGGGGGGCGCTCACCACGTGACCTCGCCGCCACCATAGCCGTACTGCTGGTGGCTGCCGTATGGAGGCGGCGGGGGTACCCCCATGCCCACCGGGTATTGCATTGCTACTGGCCCTGCTGCCGCCGTTGCCGCCACCGCAGTAAGGCAGGCAAGTCAGTAAAGTTGGGCACCGCTGAAAGCCAAAGCGAGCCGCCGGGAGCGACAACGGCGGCGGCGGCGGCGGCGGAGGGTGGAATGTTACCTGGCCCGACGCCAGCCTGCTGCGGTGTGAAGTCTGGCGCGCCCACGCGCATGCTGCTGCTGCCACCGGTGCCACTGGGGGCGGCGGCGGCAGCGGGGCCGGAGGCGACCCTCGCCTGGCCGTAGAGATACTGGCCGCCACTCACGTAACCAGCTCCACCGTAGCCGCCTCCGCCGCCGCCATCGGCGCGGGCGGCCTCGGTGGCAGCTGGTCTCAGCAACAACGGCTGCGGCTGCGCTGCCATTGCCGGCAGCTGCATTCGCAGTTGTGGCGGCTGCTTGCTGGCAGGTGCTGCTACAGTTGGCGCCACGGTGGCGGCGGCGGAGGCGGCAGCGGCGGCGGGTAACGGGCGCTGCTGCTGCAGGGCAGGCATCGCTGCCGCGGCGCTGGCCGCCGGCGGCTGCTGCAGCTTGGCGCTCCTGTCATTTTTTTTTTTTTTTTTTTTTTTTTTTTTTTTTTTTTTTTTTTTTTTTTTTTTTTTTTGTCTGCACTCGACTCTGCCTGAACAATGTATTGGCTTGAATTGGCCTCCCTTTCAATTCATGCGCCCCGCGCGCCTTCTC